>CM058160.1:1207500-1807500 GCA_030254885.1 Vitis rotundifolia | reverse complement strand
ACAATTGACCCATGTTTATTCTAACACTGCAATTTTAGGCAGTGTCCCAAACACAAACAGTCTATGTCACCCCTCCAGCTTCCGTGTCTCTTAGTAAAAGACAACTGAACCACCAGAAACCAATTTTCTACAGGAAGCAGCTTACCCACTTGAGATTACAACCTAAAAACAACAAGATATAGCAGATTACCCAAAAATACATAGTAAAAATAAATAAATCTGGGAACCAATCACCTCCAATGTAAACTCATAACTAGTTTCACTACAAATTAATTACCAGTGTTTCAAAACCAAATTATGCCAAAGTTAAGAAAAAAACACTCCTAACTCCTGCCAATCATGACCCAAACATCAATCATCTAACGAGCTGTTCAGACATCAAATTTACATTCTGATGATGAAATGCGTGCCAACTGGAGAAATATCACTTCCCCTTCCAATCAAATTTCCAAAACAAAGAGCCAAAAGATCAATAAAAAATAACAAATAAATAAATCTCACGCAAGATCGGTTCCCTTACTTTAAAGGGAAAAAATCAAAGCAATTTCCACTATCAAAAGCAAGAAAGTTCTCCAACATCGCTTTTAAACCCCAAAAAGAAAAGTCATGAAATAATCTTGCAGTTAAGAGCTTCGTTGCTTTGAGTACAAAAAAGCAGAGCAATTCTGACTCGCAAAATCGTTTCTTGAAACCCCCCAAAAATAAATAAAAATAATATTCTCACCGCTAACAGCTGTCTCGCTTTAAAGTGCGAAAAAATCACTTCCCCGAAATCGTTTCTAAAACCCACCAAAAAAAAAAAAGTCAATCCTACATAATTTCACAATTAAGAGCTGCTTTGCTTTAAAGTGCCAAAAATTCACTTCCGCAAAATCGTTTCTAAAACCCCAATGAAAAAAAAAAACAATCCTTCATAATCTCATAATTAAGAGCTGCCTTGCTTTAAAGTGCCAAAAAAGACCGCAATCCGAATCTCAAAATCGCTTTAAGAAAAATAAATAAAATAAAATAACCTCCCACTTAAAGAGCTGCTGTTCTTTCAAATGAAAGAGAAAAAAAACAAATCAAAGCAATTTATAAAAATTCTCCAAAATCCCAAAATAATCCCGCAAATGAGAGCTGAATTTTGACTCTGAAACGAAGAAAAATCATCCAAAAATATCACAAGACAATTTACAGCTGAAATCCCAAATACGAGATCCAGCCCCAAAAAGATTACCGCCAAAAAAACCTGAAAACAAAAAAAAATGAAAAAGAGAAAAGAATCAGCTACTCACTAGCAAGAAGAGAGCGGAACCCCAAGAGAGAAGATGCAGAGAGCTATGACGAAGCAGAGAAAGCGGAGGAATCACGGCGAAGAATTGACCGAAATTTCCGAGACAAACGCTAGGCCGAGAGTTTTTCTCTATCCCTGCAGATTTTCCACGCACAAAACCTCAACCCTAATCCCAATTTCCAAACACCACTTCGTCCTCCACCACCACCATCATCGTCATCCAATTGATGGGATATAGAGAATTTGGGATAAAGTGCATGCCCTGGCCCCACTTCCCCTTGGAAAAAGTTAGGACCTTTTCACTTTCCTCTTTTTTTAATTTTTTAGTTCATTCCAGATCATTTCTTTACTTTCGTTGGATTCCCATAGTGGTGATTGTTATGCGGATCGGGCGGTCCAGGGCTGCCAGCGACACCGTACGTGCCTGCCCCACTGGTTATTTTCCCATTAAAGTATTATTAATGGGAGTGACACGTGGCGAGGAAGTGATTGCGTCAGCCTTTGCTCATTCCAAAAGGTAATCCTCGTGGGTTCCGATCTCGTTAAAAAGTTCACGAGGTCGATGTGCTTATCCGACGTGGCATCCATATCTGCTCACCCTCCGGCCCAGTCCCAACCTTTTTGCCAGCCCAGCCCAAGTTTTGTCCTTCTACTTTCAGATATGATCACCTTAATTTTCCACGTACTTGACTTATTTTGAGAGCGCGTGTCAAACACAGTTTTCACGTGTGTTGAAAAAAAAACCTTAATCATGGGTTAAATATTGATTACGTATTTGAAAGCTGTGACAGCTGTCACTAACTCTCCAACCTTAGAATTCGCAAATCATGGATTAAAAGCAGTTTTTTAAAAGTTTGTTCTATACATATAATATTTGGTAGAATAAATTCAAAATTTCTTCAAGTTATTTTTTTTAGAGTATAATAAAAAATAAATAGAAATATAAAAAGTAAATCAAGAATTTTTGTATTATATATAAGCTTATAATACTTTCACCCAAACCATATCTAGAAAATTACTTTTTTTATTGAATTCTTAAATAGAATTTATTTTCTTTAAGAATTATTTAAAAAAACCAAATTTAAAAAATTACCGTTGGATGGCTTTGATGTTAACTTTGGCACACATGTACTCATTTTTAATGTATTTTATCACTCATAGTGGAGACATCTCCAAATCAGTGATTTTTTTCCCTTTCAAGATCATAAAATTTTTCAAAAAATTCAGAGGAATAAGAAACATTGAAATATAACCCAATCGTGACTTTCTTTTAAGTCTAAAAGAGGAGGGATCAAAAAGATGATGACTCACTTACCTTACCACAATCGACAGAGCACGGGAGCTTTGGGACTGATGGATGGTGACTCCTCAATGTCAATTTCAATGGACTAAGCATTGGATGCCTTTTCCGGTGACAACAACCATTCGAAGAGAGCTTCTACTGTGGGTTTGTAAACTTGCAATAGGGTGGACATGGGGATAGTGAAAACCATATTTGGGAAAGTAAAGTAAAACTAAAATGTTATGATTTATATATATCATGAGATTTAATGACAATAACCTGGACGACATTTGAATATTTTTAATTTATTATATAATCTAAATTTTTTGTTTTATAACATTCCAATTTAAAGTAGAAAATTAATAACTACTTAAAAAATATATTTTTAAAAGAATCATAATTATAAAAACAACATTTTAATCATAGGTTTACATTAGGGAATCAATAATTATTTTTGTATGTTATAAAGATTATATTTATACTTGAATTATTTTTAATTTATTATAACATATAAAAGGCAATTTTATATTTAATAAATAATAATATGATTTGTATAATATACATTTATATATTGAACATGGTAAATAGATTATATTTACATTTGAATCATTTTTAATTTATTATTTTATGTAATTTTTTTTATCTTATAATATTTTACATTGCATTAGGAAATCAATAATTATTTTTAAATGGTATAAAAATTATATTTATATTTGAATTATTTTTTATTTTATTAATTTTTTACTTTATTTATCTATATCATATTCCATGTTCATATTTATATACTAAAAGTTAACAAAAATTATAATTGGTATAAATAAATTTGAGAATAATTTTTTTAATTTTAATAAAATATGAATTTAAAAATTATTTATATGCTTACGATATCAAGTTAATTAAAGAAAAAAAAAACCTTTAAATATGTTTTTTATTTTACTTGTTCTAAAAAAAAATTTTTATTAACTCAACTAAACATGTTTTTTTGGTTTTTGAGAATAAAAACTGTTTTGTATAATCCAGTTTCCAAACACAATTTTGTTTCTGAAAACACAAAAAACTATTCTCAAAAACTATTTTCCAAAAAAGTTTTTAAAAACAACAACCTAATAAACCCATAATTTTCCAGGAGAGTACTTGTCCTCTCTAGGCATATGCGGGCTTTGTCAGTGTTCACACGAGTATATACACCTACTAAAATTTTAATATTATCATTAAAATTTTTAACACTTAATTATATTATTCATTTATTTTATAATTTTGTTTTTAAGGCTATGCAAATATGAAAAATGACTTAAAATAATATATATATATATATATATATATATATATATATATATATATATATATATATGTTGATAATATTTAAAATTTTAAAATGGACTCTTATTCTAAAAAAACTTCAAAAACCGTTTTCAAATCCTTTGGAACAGGCCCTATCCACCAGGGGAAAAAAAAAAGTCTTCGGTGAGAAAAGGCCAACCGCTTTTTTTTGTTGTGGAGCTTCTGGTATCGTTCCTCCCATGTATATATTACTTTTTCTTCATGTTTTTTGGAAAAAGGAGGGTAGAGAAAACGACCCATGATGCTGCCATCATGGGAGGCAAGTCTTAGTAATTAAGAAAGTGAGAAAGCAAGCAACAGAAACGGCTCTCAGGCCTCTTAAATGCAGTGGAATGACTCCTAAAGTAAGAGCCAAGAGGGCCGCCGGGTTTAGATTATAGAACTGTCCTTGAATGGAAAACAACCTGAAAAAAACAAAAAAAAAAAAAAAAAAAAAAAGAGTGAGGATCAATATTACCAAAATGCAGGAATTTCTCTATACCTAAGTACAAACACCAGAGAGATGATGCAGTGAAAGCTGAAATCCTCTGAAGCAGATTTCCTACAGCATTCATGGATTCAAAGCAGACATGTGAGCCTTCAGTTTCACATCTGCAGAATGAGCCAAGCAAACATTTTAGAAGTAGCAGTGGCAGAAAGACACATTATATTAATATCAGTAATGAAATTGTTTTCGAAGATGGCATTTGGCTCAGCTGATCTCACCAAACATGTTGCTTCATCCATCAATTGATGCCAGAAAATTTTAGTTTAAGTAGTAAATCCACACTCGAAGGTTTGGTTCAGAGTTTCCTGAGCTTCCATTTGTTTGAAAAAAAGGAAATACAACTCAGAGTGAGTTAAGCATTTAATCATTGATGGGGCCTAATTAATTGCAGTTGCTATCAAGCCAGATATCATGTTTCACTAGTGATGCTGCCCTTTAGAAGGACAGGTCATGTTGAGATTGGGAAAACAAAGGGTACCTTTTAATCTGAACCAAGCGACCATTGTTGGAGTTTTGGTACACCACCATTAATTGGGAGGCAAAATTGGGCAAGAACATTGCTCCATCATTCAACAAAATAAACCATCCTCCCTATGGAACTCAGATTGAACCAAGCTTACCTACCAGAACAATAAATCAAGTTCAACCAAGAATTGACTAGAGCCTGCTTGAGAATTGAACAGACCTAAAAAAACACCAATGCAAATCCTATAGGTACCTACAGAACAAAACCTACCATTGCAGCTGTAATAAGCAATCTCCAATGATCAACTCTGAAATTTCCATATCTTTGACAAATCTTTCAAAAATAATTCTTAATTATTTTTAACAACAAAATTCCATTTGAAAATTTAAATATAAAAAACAGTTTTTTTTTTTTTTTTTTTTAAATATATTCTCCATGAAGTTGTTGTACATTTATATATAATATATATGCAAAAATTTTCAAAATATTCTTCTCCTTTCAATTATTGCTCAAAAAACTCTACAAAATCCAAATAAAAACACTTTTGAAATTTATTTTAAAATACAAGTTTTATTTTTAGAATAAATCATGAAAAAACTGTTTTTATCAAAAGCCTTTCAAATGTGTTTTTTAGATATGAAAGAAGCTCATTTTAGAATTGTTTTTCATACTTAAAAACACATTTAGTAATTTTTGACAGAAAGAAGTTTTCTAATAACTTGTTCAAAAAATATGGTGTTTTTCGAGAACATAATTTATTTGTTTTCACTAATTTTAAATACTAAGATGAAGAATAATTTAAAATAATTATACAAATATAGAGATTGATTAAAAATAAAACTCTACATTTAGAAATTATTTGGTACATTAAACTATGCTATTTAAGTTTATGTTTCATTTATTTTGGCTTAGGACTTTTCTAGATTTAGTGTTTTACTTTTCACTAAAGATTCAAAGTTGTTGCGTAATTAATTGGAATGATACTATTAAATATAAAAATGTTTGTGAAAGATTAATTAAAATTCATGGAATGGACTATACATTTTAAATTGAATGAAAATATTTTTAAAAACTCTTATAACACTAAAGTGCCCCTAAAGGCACTCAAACGATCATGGCAGAAATTCAGATCTCCACAATTCTACTTTTCCAAATTTTAATTGATTTTATTTTGAAAATTTGAGATTCAATCCACTAAATATTTTTATCTTATAAATATCATATCAAAAATAGTTCTTAATTTTTTATGCAAACATTGGAAAAACTATATTAGCCTTTCCCATATCCTAAAACCCTTAAGAATTTAATATTTACATTCTTTGGATTGAAAATGAGATCTACATCCCTACAAGCATTGAGGTAGAATCCTCTAGGAGCATGTGTGGTGCAACGTCGTAGACGTGGAGTTCAATATAGGTATTAGAAAATAAGACTTAAGGATGACATTTGTCAAGTAAAACTATATATTATTTTTTTAATAGTGAATTTGTGATCGCATGTATTTAACTCCATGAATTTTACATCCATATAATCTTTGGGAGAATAGGGGGTGACTTTTCATGTAAAAATCTTTGTGTCTTGTACATGATTATATTTTCCTCATCTCTACATCAAATGAGAAAGTTAAAGATAACAAATTTTGATCTAAAAAGAATCAAATATATACATACTCAGCCCCTTCTAAATGTTTCCTAATCTAGATCTATCAACTTTCAGTCACTTCTAAGAAATATTTAAAAACACAAAATATAGAAACAGTTAAGGACATTCCAAGTTCCTAAACAAGTTTTTGTTCCAAAAAAATATCAAAAAACTATGTTTCAAAACTATTCTATTTTTAAAAATATTTTCAAACAAAACTCCTATTTTCTGTTTTCAAGGGTAAAAAATTATTTTCAATTTTTGTTAGCGAACATACCTTTCCTATCCCACCGTTATGTTATTAAAGAAGAAGCTAAATTAGTTCCAATGACCAGCACCATACGCACAATAAATTGCTAAAGGAGTAAAGCCAAGAAGGATCAAACAGGGGAAGTTGAACTGACATCAATGACAAGACCATTTGATGAGATAGTGAACCAGCAAACCGAGATAGCCATTAACATGTCCAAGAGCATAAATGAAGGTGCTGGTGAGAACTGAGAAGAGATACAGGAGATGGAAGGAAGAGATGAAGGACAATAAGGCATGGGCACATTTGGTAAGAGATTCCATACCATGCTTTGAGTGAATACACAGCATACACAACTTACTGACATGGAAAAAGCACTTTAAATTTTTTAATTATTTAGACTGTTGCTGGACAGTGGTGTTAAGAAAAAGCATGCTCTACAAAGGACATACTTCCATATGGATAATCCTGCAGAATTAAGGTCAACCCTATGATACGTTAAAAGGTGCTTCTTACAGTGACTTCTTGAATATCAGAAACATATTGTTTCGTACATTTGTTTCCTCTATGTTAATGACAACTCAATGCGCATTTTGAGGAACCCTTCTGGCCATTAAACTATACATTTAAGTTCTATTTTGAAAAAAAATTAAAAAAAAGTTTAAAATGGTTACTTTTCCTTCTGGCTTCATCTTTTATTTTATTTTTTAAATTTGTTTGAAACTGCATTTTAAAATTATGGGTTTAGTACAAATTTAGAAATCTTATTTCAAAATTGCGATTTTAGTACATGTTTAGAAACCATATTTTGAAATTGCAGTTCCTAATTCTAATTTAGAACTAATTTAAAGAAAAATAAATAAAAGAAGACTATTTTGAAGAATAGTTTCAAGACATACCCATAACCAATATTTTGTTTTACTATAGGGCCAACTCGACTTCAACTGCAATGTATAAAAACTGTGACTGAAAGCAAAGGAATCCTACTCCTAAACAAACATGTGCATAAACTTGTGAATTTTTGGAAGGGGATATGGGGACACGTGCTTTTACAGGAGGAACCTAAACTGCCTGAGCACAATAAGGTTCTGTTTGGAACGGAGAAGTGTCTGGGAAAATATGCAGAAATAGATGAAGGAAAAAAGGGAATAAAAAAGGTAAAAAGAATAAAAAATAAGTTTGACCACAATACAAGTTTTCTTCAACTTTATTTCCCTTTTGCACACAATGTAGCATCTGAAAAGGCATAAAAGTTTTGCGTGATTTTCGTTGTCTATCCTTTTCATTGTGTTTTTAATGGCAAAACAAGCAAGAGAATACTGTCAGACTTAAAACTGAAGAATTCTCTTGATTTGTGATTTTTTTTTTTCTTTTTTTCTCTTTTTTTTTTTTTTTCTTTTCTAGAAAACTTCTATAGATTGCGAGAGGTACTGAATAGCTCAGATAGATAATCCAAGAAAGGACCAATACCCAAACCCTTATTCCCTGTATGTACAACATATGCACAATTATTGATGAGTGCTCCTGCCTGTAGGGACCCCTCCCCCTGATGACACGTGGCACACATCACTATCCGGATCAACTTCATCCGGATTTCCCAAAAGAACATGTGGCGCTCCTCTATCCGGACTCCCTCATGGAGAAGCACACGGCACTCGCGTACGCCACGCCCGGGCGATAGCATGTCCTATTCGGATATGCTGTTTGGGTCATTGGCTGAAGTGAGCAAGCCTTGCTGAGTCACCCCCGACAGCCTACCACAGCCCATGCTCCACCGCCTGCAGAGCGAAAGGACATGAGCGATGACAAGTCGCCTCCCACGATCTCTGACAGCCGCCCGTAGGGTGATGATGGTCCTGCCACCACCTAGAGGCATCATGACGAGCCAAAAAGTCTTCCCACCATTAAAGAGGGAGGCAGAGCTTCTGACACTATATAAAAGGGTCTTCACACAAGGAGGAATGTAAGCTTACTATTCTTAAGAAAAGACCAACAGCTTAATCTCTAATGCTATGGCTAACAAAACCATCGGAGGGTGTGTCCGCACACCCTGTCCGGACATCTTTTGCAGGGAAGACTGAACCAGAACTCAATATTGGTTGAAAGCGTGCGTCCACTTGGCAGCTACGTGGATCACCGGGACGCGAGGCATCAACACTGCCTACTTCACCTTGGAGTCCCTAGAACTGTATTATAGACAAGTATCAGCATTAATAACACTAGGTAGAGCAAATGAAAATGAGAAACAATAGACATCTTACATCCTACAGGTCTTAAAAATATTTAAACAAGTAAAACTGCAAATAAATCTAAAGAACAAAAAGAGAAACCAGGATCTCAGACTAATTTCATGTAGAGGTGCACCACATCCCAGAGCTAAGCTTTAATATGGGGACAATAAAGCAAAGGAGAAATTTTTATTTTTATTTTTTATTTTTTATTTTAAAAAGGGTTAAATGATGCTAAGTAATGATCGAAATTGTCTATTAAAACCTTATCAACTTTTAAGGCTTCTGTTTACCATTATTGCAAATGTGTCAAGTAGATTCATGTTGAAAGCAAACGATAGGGGATCTTATAGAGCTTTTTGGTGGGTAGAAATAGGACAAGGGTGACACATTTATAATTCAGTGACAATTAATTAATCTTGTTGGTTTTTGGAAACATTTATGAGCTCAAGGTAAATTTGGATAAGAGTACTTTATCGGGTATCAATATTAGTTAGCCTCAAGTCTTTAAATTGGCTACTTTTTTAAACTACAAGATGTCAGATTGGCCCCTCTCTTAGGTTTTCCTTCAAGAGGGAATCCTAGAGCGATATCTTTTTGAGACCCAGTTGTGGAGAGGGTTGCACAACAGTTAGATGGCAACTTTTCTAGCTCGTCTAATGCTTGCTTTAGCTCATGTCTCTTTGTCTTCCACTTTTCCCTACATGAGAGTTTGGTCCTTGATATCATCAAGATTGTTCTTAGTTAGTACTTCAACCAATTTCATTCCTTTTTTTCCTATAAATTTCATTTGGAAATCCAAAAACTTCACCAAAAGTGAAGGCCTTTGCATCACTTATGGCATACAAGAAGGTCAATACTAGTGACTTGCTTTAAGAGAGATGACCATACAATGCGCTTAACTCAAAATATTGTGTTATGCACAGGGCAAGTGAGGAATCTATAGATCACATCTTTTTAAATTACCTTGTAGTGATAACATTATGGTGTAAATTGTTTCAACTTACTAGGTTCCGACCAGAAATGTGGAGAAGATATTGCCTATGTCATTTAGAGGTTTTGGGGGACTTCCTCAAGGTAGGACCCTTTTATGCATAGTCGACCTCACTTTGATATGGACAATTTAGTAGTAAAGGACCATAAGGATTTTTTAGAATAAGGGGAGGACTCTAAAAGCAGTTCAGAAATTGTTTTATCTCTCTTCTTCACCATGAGCTTCAACCAATGAAGCTTTTGCAGGTATTCCTTTGAGCCTCACTCTACTAGATTAGAATCTAGTTTGGAGAACCACAAAAATTACTAAAGAGATACCTAGTGAATAGAAATCACTTCTAAAGGGTTTTGTGATAAAGTTTGATGGATGTGCTTTAGGCAACCTAGGACCATTATGGATTGTAAGGTTGATTAAAGATCACTGTGATAGTGTTAAGAGCATTCTCTAAACTTGTAGGTTGGGATTTGGCCATTAAGGTAGAAATTCTAGCCCTTTTGGATGGTTGGTATAGGCCAAAGCTTTAGGTTTCTCCAATTTTCTAGTAGAACATGATTCTGCTATTGTTATATTATGATCAACTAAGAAAGAAGAGGACCATGGAAGTTTGATGGGTGGTTGCATCAATTATTGACATTTTCTTAGACTTAGGATGTTCCTTCTCTTAGGCACCTCGCTTAGACATATGATTTCTTTTGTAGGAGATTTTATACTTTGTGAATTATAGTTAGATTTGAACTTTTGAACTAGTATACACACCCGTACAAAGGATTGTGTACTTCTTGAAAGAATTTTTCATCCTTCTTTGCACTTAATCTTTCAATGCAATCAAATTGTTGTGTCTTGTTCTACTTCTAATAATAATAAAAAGGTCAACTACCAAGTCCTTGCAAGGAAATTTGATACAATGTAGAGTGCTACCTAAGGAACGGTAGGAACCTATATATATATATATAAAAAAAAAAAAAAAAAAAAAAAAAAAAAAAAAAAAGGTAGAGTGTTACCTAAGGAATTTTCTCGCATAAGAATAGCTCCATAAATAACTCAAAATAAAGCTCTCACATGCATTGATTCATGCAATGATTGCCTAAAACAATGAATTAGTAACTTATTTCTCCCTTTATTTCCATACCTCTATGTGTAACTAATTTTCAAGGCCACTTAAGAATCAATCCTTGGCATATGATCCTTTCACTAATGTGCAAATCTTGTTTCAATCAAGCTCAACACCTTAAATTTTCTTTTATGGAGATCCTAAGGCTCTGTTTGAGAAGTGTTTTAAAAAACAATTCTGAAAAATAATTTTTAAAAACTATTCTTTGATGTTTTGTGGAACAAAAGTCTATTAGAAAACCTAAAATGTTCTTAACTTATTTTTCATAGTTTTAAATATGTTTTAAAAATAACTTCTATATATAGTGCTTTATTTTTAATCATTTTTCATATTTGTATAATTATTTTTTAAAGCAACCCTTGGAAAACAAGTGAAAACAATTGAAAATAATTAAAAGAGGTTCTTTGAAGACACCCTATTTTCTGTTTTTAAGAATAAAGAATACTTTTCTGTTTTTTTGTTGTCAAATGTGTTTTCATGTTCTTTTGTTCTAAAAAATAGAAAATTGGTCTAAAAAATAGTTACCAAATAGAGCCTAAGTCTCCCATTTCATTCATAGCCTCGAATATTACATCATCTTATTGAAGGTGATAATCCATTAGAAGAAATTGGAAGTGCAAATAGGAAGATAAGCACAAATCCCTAACATCGTGTGCAAATTAACAATGAGCTCCTAACTTCTTGGATGCTTGGCCTTATGGTAAAAGAGGTTTTGGGAATGATCGCTAGAGTGGAGACATCATATCAAATTTGGAGTTCTTTAGAAGAAAAATTACTTCCTATGACAAAAGATAAGAAAGTGCATTTGACCGATAGCCTTCTAACACTAATAAAGGGCTCTATGTCCGTAGCTGAGTATCTCAAAAAGTTCAAAGGCATATATATATGTGACAATTTGGCAGCAATCAAGAAGCCAATGGAGGATGTGGGCAAAATGTTCCAACTTGCTTGAAGGCTTAGACTGAAATACAGATATTTTTAGGTTGCCGTGCTTTCAAAACCACCATATCCGTCTTACTACTAGTTTGTCCTAGCATAACAAGGGCATGAATAAATTCAAGAAGGGCATGAATAAATGCCCTTGAATGAAGTTGAACAGAAAAAGAACCACTTGAACCATGAACAAGCCTTCATAAGTCAACAAGGTGAGGGAAGGCATCATGGAGGTTGTTTTAATTTCAAAGGTGGTTGGTTTGCTCCTACTAGAAGATTTAGCACAAATCATAATGTTGGTTAGAACCCAAAACCAAATAATAGTAGAGGAAATGAAAAATGGGAATATCATCAAAGTGGACAATAATGTCAGCAGCAAAAATTACAATGTTCAAAATTAGGAGGTACTATTGTTTGTCAAATTTGCAATAAAGCTATTCATTCTACTAAGGATTCTTGGAATAGGTCTGACTACTTATATCAATTCGAAGATGTTCTTCAAGCATTGGCTACAAAGAATCTAAATGGAGAAGAGAATGATGCCACTTTCTATTCCAATTTAGGAGCCATTGTGCACATGACCAATGATCCAAGTAAGATGTCCAAAGTAACGCCGTATAAAGGTAATGATGCTATTTATATTAGGAATGGAGAATGCTTAAAGATTTCATGTGTTGGAGAAACAAAACTAAGAAGTGATTATGGCAATTTAGAACTAAAGAATGTTTTAGTTGTTCCTAACATAAAGAAAAACTTATTATTAGTCGAGCAACTTAACTCAGATAACTCATGTTTGATTGAATTCTCACCAAATCACATAACATTATTGTCAAGGATTAGTGCCAACAAATTCTAGCAAGAAAGCATAAAAGAGAAGGCCTTAATGTCTTGAGGAGGAGGCGCACCAAACTTTGGTAGTCATACAAACTAGCAAAGCACCACTCAACATTTAGCACTAATGCATGAGACATCCTCACTCGACAAGTCCTTAAAATTTTTACATGACAAAATGTAAAAACCCACAACAATAAGATTGATCTAGACAATTGTAGTGGCATCTCACTAGACCATAAGACAATTAGATGTAAAAAGACCTTTCCTTATGTTTTGCTTAAGGAAAATCATGGTTTAAAATGTCAAAAAAATATCACCGAAAAATCATTGAAATATCACCCTTCAACGCGATATTGACTATGAAAATCTTAGTTGAGAGATTTTGTTATTTTTCCTTTTTTATAAGTTATAACCAATTTATCAATGAAATTCCAATATTATACCGATATATCGAATATATCGGCTATTATTTTGACCACAAACGACAAGTCAGCACCAATTTTCTTTCGCACAAAATTCTTGTTTGGGTACTAGGCCAAAGCCCAAAATCAACCCATGAAACCACCATCCATGGGCCTAATTTCTCTCCACCATACCTATACTTAGTATCAACTGTGAAGGCTATTAAATACAACATTATATTTTCTCCCAATTCCGATGTGAGATTGCTTTTTAAAGGCTAAATAGAAAAACCACATAAATATTGAAGTATATGGTTTGAACCAATAACCTTGAGATTGAAATGAACCATCTCTACCACTAGACCAATTGTGCTTTGTTGATATGAATTCAGAGAAAAGAAAAATCTATGCATATACTAATCTTTTATGCATTATATATTATAAATTAATTAAAATAAAATTATTATAAATTAATTAATTTTAATTATTCTATTATGCATTTTATATAATAATTTAATACAAAATAGATGCAAATTTATAAATTTAATTACCAACATTGTTAAATAAAAAATACTTATATATAATCGTTTCTTTTATATCCTTCAAGATATATATATATATCAATTTTCTTGTTAAAACAATTCAATATATGAATTATTATTTTTCCAATCATTTTTTGAGTTTTTTTCAAATATTTCTATAAGTTTTTTTATTAATTTTTGTTCTATCAATATCTTATGTCAAAATATCCACTGATATTTTTTTATATATCCGTAAAATCAAGTTATCGATATATTCATCAAAACCGATATTTTCATCCTGGGGAAAATATATATATGTAGCAACCATCGAACTTCTCAAATCAAAAGTTCCTTGATCATGTTTATCTCCTAAATCGATTTCTCTATGGCTTGAAGCAAGCATCTAGAGTTGGTTTGATAGATTATCCCAATTCTTATTACATGTTGGGTTTGTGTGTAGCAAGGTTGATTCCTCATTATTTGTGCTTCATAAAAATAGTGGAATTCTGCTAATGCTTGTTTATGTGGATGATGTGATAATTACAGACAACTACACTCAAGTCATCCAAAGTCTTATTGACTTATTAAACAATGAATGTACAATAAAGGATTTGGGGAAACTTCATTACTTCCTTCGTTTGAAACTTAGAATTCTTCTGATGGTATTTTTTTGTTCCAAACAAAATATTGAAAAGATTTACTTTGTCATGCTCAAATCCTCGATGTTTGCATCTCACCACACCCATGGCTATTAAACCTCAAACATTTCAAAATAACAGCAAGCTTGTTGATCCCACTCAGTACCAAAAATTAGTTTTTGCACTTCAGTATTTAACTGGTGCACTTCAGTATTTAACTTTTACAAGATCAGATATTGTCCATGAAGAAAACAGAGTGTGTTAGTATTTTCAGGCACCTATAGAAGCTGATTTTCATGCATTCAAGAGGATCCTTTGATATCTCAAGGGGACAATGGATCAAAGTTAAGATTCCTTGCACAAAATTCATTTAATTTGACAGGGTTTTACGATGTTGATCGGATAGGAACGCACTCATACAAGACATAATACTATCGCATTATTGTATTTTTCTTGAGTATGTCGTGGTCATCTAAGAAGCAACCTACAGTAGCATGGTCTAGTGCAGGGGCTAACTGGCTAAGTATCGCTCTCTTGTCTTTACCACTGCTAAGGTCACATGGCTTATGCGGTATTGCAACAGCTTTAATGGCATCATTTCTTCATTAGTTTTGTAGATCGTGAAATTTACATCATTCAATTTACGTGAAGCAGCAATTCAACCATTTAATCAACACCTTGGACACCAATGAGATCCGATTTTTCTTATGCTTACTGTCAAACTTTCTTTACTCTAGACTGATAATGGATTGATCCAAAACATGCATCAGTTGTTATCATTATGTGAACTTTTTTATAATAGCATCAATTCAGGGCCACTTTTCATATCACTTTAGGTCGAAATTTTCGGCAGCAATCTCAAATTTAGGCGCAATAAAACATGAGAATCACAGATTCCGGACGAAAAAGAAAAGGCAAACAATAATACAAAACACATGAATCGACACGACTCACAGTAATCTCTCTTCGATGGCTTCTCCGGAGGTTGTAATCATAGCGCGTCCGTGCCCCTCCTTGTCCCAACTATCATCGCCAAGTTTTCTCCGGCCGAACGATCCCGACCGTCTGAACTCGCCCGAAGAAGATGATCCTATCTTCACGCCGCCCAGTTCCGCGGCTGTTGTATTCTCCGGACCGCCATTAGAGGCGGCACAAATCGATGAACCTCCCTCGGACGACCGGCGACGGGTTTTCAGTCCCTAATCGTCGATCGCTGGCCGACTCACCGTTTCGGCGTGTAATTTTTATGCTTTTGTTTTGCATTTGGGATTATAATTTCAAAATAATTCGATCTCCCCGCGATTTGTTTATAAATTTCGCCTAAAGGCCCTCCCAAAAGAATGATATTTCATGTTAGCCCCAACATATCAACTTTCTTCATATCTTCAGCCTCCCACCTTTCTAACATCATTGGAAGTCTTGTTTTTCCTTTCAATTGAAAACAAAATATTTCTGTTCTCCTAATTTAAAATTTTATCATGACAATTCATGTATTTTGAATATATTTAGATATCTCCATTTTTCAAACGCTTTCATGACGGCAATATTTTATTTTTGACTTTAGGGGAAAGTTTTCAAACGTTTTGATCGAAACAATATTTTATTTTTGATTTCAAGTGAAAGTTGACAATATTTTTGTTTTTGATTTCAAATGAAAATTTGATATAAAAGCTAAAATCAAAATCACGACTCTTTTTAAATAATATTTATATAATAAAATTTTCATTTAATATAAATATAGCTTATTCTATAAGTTAAAATAAAACTTTTACATGAAGTATTATCTTTATAATTTTTAAAATAAAATTCGTATGCATCTAATTTACACCATTTCAAACAAAGTTGACTTAATAGAAAATATATTTTACTTTATTTTATATAATATGATTATTAAAAATGTTTTTTTTTAAAAAAAATTATTTAATATTTATGAAAATTAAATTTAATAATGGCAAAAAAACTCACTTTTCCAATTTTTTTAAAGTCTTATGGTTATGTTTGGTTTTCAAAACTTTTGAAATAAAATAGAAAATAAAAATAAAAAAATAAAAAATAAATTCAAAGTTAATAAATTATTTTCATTTCCTTCATTGTACTCATTTAATTTATTTTCTTTTGTTGTATACTGATTAAATAATTTTAAAATATACAAAATTTTAACTGATTTTAATTTTATTGGATTTTCTTTCATATTTCCAAGAATTAAATATGAAAAAATTATTTTTCTTAATATTTATTTTTATTTCCTTGGTACTTTTTAGGAACTAAACATTTCGATACATATCTAAAATTACATTTTATTTGAAATTTTACATGCATTTTATTTAAAATTTTACATTGGAAATAATTTCTAATAGTCATAACCCAATAGTTGGTAAACTTGGTTTTGTTTGTCCGAGATTGGGATGACCTACACACATACTACTTTCTCATTTGAAATTTGTTTTTAAAAAATTAATTGTCAATTTGATAATTGTTTTAAAAAAAAATAATTATAAAAAATAATTTTTGAGAATAGTTTTTAAAAATTTAATAAAAATTTGCTTAGAAACCTAAAATATTTTTTAACATATTTTTAATATTTTTAAATACATGTTTAAAAATAATTTTTATATTTAGTATTTTATTTTTAATTATTCTTCATATTTATATAATTATTTTCTAAAATAACTATCATAAAATAAATTAAAACAATTAAAAAAATGTCATTTTTTTTTATATTCTAAATAACATAAAATAAAAAATAAATTTTTATTGTCACAATGTTTTCTATGTTTTTTATCTTGAAAAATAAAAAAACAAACAAGGTCTAAGATATTTTTGCCTGCATTTTGTTTTTATTAACAATTGAAATGGTTTTTTTTTTTTTAATTTATCATAAAATTATATTATTTTTAAAAAATGAATTTGAAATGTTTTTAATCTTTTAAAGTATTTAAAGCAATAATTGATAATATGAAAAAAATTCTTATATATAAAATGTATCCAAAACTGTTCTCAAAAGAGAGATGATTTTTAAAAACGTTGTTTTCTTATCTAATCAGCCTATCTCGAGATTGAATCCAGTGTGCTCGTCCGTCCACCTCATTTTGAAAATTTCTAACTGAGAGCAGATCAAACGGTCTTAATCTACGGGCCCACAAAGGACCCAAATCCAAATGGCGATACCACCAATGCTAGGGTGGCCTCCATAGCACACTAATACCAAGGCTAACAACTCAGCACCACGTGTATAAGCCACTGTCAGAATGGGGTTCGCAAACTTCTAATTATGTCTGCTCGTGAAACCGCCCTCTTCTTCCTCCCTATAAAGCCATCTCTTCTCTCTCATCCCCTCCACCGTCGTAGTCCTTTTATTCGTTTTCTTTATCTTATTTTCAGTCCTTTTGTAAAAAAAAATTTAATTTAATCAATTTCAATCATTTGGTTGCTTAGAGAAATAAATCTTAATTTTGATAATAATAATAAGAAAAAATTCCGAGAGAAAAAGAGAGATAGTGAGAGACATGTTGGAAAATATTCAGTCCACCACCACCGCTACCTACTCCGCCTCCGGCATCCGCTCGCCACAGCCGCGGTTCTTCTAAAGGTATCTCCGTTTTTTGGCTCTCCTGCTGGCTATCTCTACTATCTGTTTTTTATTTTTTTAGTTTTTTAAATTGTAGTGTTGATTTTTGAATTTTGTTTATCTGAAAACCCTAATTTCTGGCGGTTGTGCGATCCGGCGGTGGAATCGGTGTGAGGGGATGTTTATTTTGTATGGCGCCATTGGAGATGTCGGATCAGGAACTCAGGTTTTGGATCGGAATCTGCAATGCGCGATTAGTTCATGCTACGATGTCTGTAATTTTGCAGCGTTTTCAAATTTTCTTTTATTATCTGTTTGTTTTGTTGCATGTATGGATTCAGTGGTTGTTTGTGGCATTTGTGTGAGGAATTCCTTTCCTTTTATATATATTTTTTCTTTTTTCCTGATTTTGTCATTCAATAGAATTGGTGGTGTTTGATCATGATTTTATTAGATATCTGGCTGTAGGATCGCTTTTATTGTCGAAGCTTTGAAATTCTGGCGAAGTTCTTAGTTTTGTTGTTGTTGTTTGGATTATTTTCTGTCAAATTGTTTCTAAGAATTTTGGTGAGAAAAGGAGAAAGAGAAAAGATAAATTAGATAATTGAAGTGCTTAACAAGGTTACTCAACTTTTGAATTTTGCGTAAACTGCATAACAAGATTAACGAACTTTTGAATTATGAGAGCGCGTATAAAAAGACCGCGTGGGATAGCACACATATTGGCATACTTATATAAATAAAGCGCGTGGAGTTGCATGATTGGTAGTAGCTCTCATTTAAGGTTGCAAGTTCTTTAATATGGTTCTCTAGGCATTGAGATTTTGTTCATGATGAGGTTAACACGCTTTTGGATTATAGAAAAGCACTTATAAAAAATGTGCATGGAGTTGCACAAATATTCATAGACATTCATTAATAACGCGCGCGCAAGTTCTATAATATGGTTCTAGGCATTGAGATTTTGTTCATAACGGGATTAACACACTTTTGGATTATAAAAAAGCACGTGTAAAAGAGGGCGCGTGGAGTTGTGCAAATATTCATAGACCTTCATTAATAATGCACATGCAAGTTCTATAATATGGTTCTAGGATATTTTGTTCATAATGGGACTAACACACTTTTGGATTATAAAAAAGCACATCTAAAAAAGTTGCATGGAGTTGCGCAAATATTCATGGACATTCATTAATAATGTGCGTGGAGTTGCATGATTGGTAGTAGCTGCCATTTAAGGTTACAAGTTCTAAGACATGGTTTAAGGTGTTGAGATTTTGTTTATAAGGAGATTAATGAAGCTTTTTTTTGGATTATAAAAAAGCACATATAAGAAAAGTGCGTGGAGTTGCACGATTGTTAAAAGCTATCATTTAAGGTTACAAGTTCTATAATATAGTTCAAGGCATTGAGATTTTCCATGTCTATTACCAATTAACCTTCATAAGGGGGTATTAATGTTAGACAATTGTAAAAACAATATGAATTAACAATATCTTGACCCTGAGTTGTGGCTTGGAAGGCAGCCCCTTTATGTGCAGTTTGAAAGGAATGAACAACTTGCCTTTGATAACGAGGAGCTACCGATACAAAGGTTGAAAAACTCCTTTGTTTGTACTTTTTAGTCTTGGACTAAGTCATGTATAGAAGAAGGGCCTCTTCCTTTAATCAATTTTTTTGATTGGTTGGGCTATAGATGAGGGCAGGTGGTGTTTTTTTGTAACCCCTCTTTTAGTAGATTCTACTTTTAGGCTTTTTTTCTGTATTCTTCCTACGCTTTTTAGGGGCCCTTTCTTCTAATTCAATTCAATCTTGGTTTTACCTATAAAAATAAATAAATAAAATCTTGACCCTGAGTTGTATTAGTACTGAATATACTATATGAGCACCATATGTAAAGATTGTAGTCTCTTTTAGGTTTACAGACCTTAAGTGGTAGGTTGTTAGTCGCTTATGAAAAAAGTAAGAATGATTTAATTTATTAGAAAATTTAAATTGATTTAATTATAAGATCACTTGTCTTTTAGACCAGTGGAATTATATGTTTTTTCCTTTTCTTTTATACTTGGTGTGCCTTATATGTTTTTTCCTTTTCTTTTAGCCTTGGTCTGCCTTAGATACTTCTGTGTCCTGAATACCTCTAATATGTACTCTTAATTTGCATGCTCCAAAAAACAAATATATATATATCATTTACTAATAAATCCACCCTGCCTATTCCACAGGTCTTATCTTTTAAGTCCTATCTTCATTTTTTATAGGCAAATCAGAGATACATTAGTCATAGGCGCCTAACAAAAACAAATTTAGTGCACAAGAGGTATACAAAGTGTTCCAAATGGAAAAAGCCATAGAAAACACCCTATTCTCAATCAAAACAACATTTTTTTGTCTGAAGTTATTTCACAATGCATGATGTCTTTGTTTTATGATTTACAAATGGCATGAGCGTTTGCTCTTCCTTTTTTATGCTTTTCTTGGTTGAAAAGAAGAGGAAAAAAGCAAACAAAAATTGAATCTTACAACTAGTCAGTACTTGAATGCAGTTGTAAGGTTCTCAATGTTGTTATTGCATTCATCCTTCTACTTGGGAATGGAAGGAGTAGAGTGGAATTCTGTGTAGCATGTCAGATTTTGACATTTCACATACTGTTGACATTATTATGATGGCATTACCTATGCATTACTTTGAAGGATGTTAGAAATGTCCTAAAAGGTAATGCCTAATATGAGGCTATGCTCATATACAATTTGTTTTGCACAATCATTATAACTGTCCACATGTTGTTGATTTGTGTGCTAGACTAAGTTGTAGAATGGTTTATCATTATTTCATTATATAAGTTAAACATGTGACACTCTAAGTTACTTTCACTTCTCATTTTTGGTGTACGGTAATGCACTTCTGTGAGTTTATATGTTAACCTGGTTAATGGTTTACTGGCTATCATGGCAGTTGTAGAGGAAAATTTCGCAAAACAGCATTTGTACTATTCATTTCATCCCTGCCCCCTACATGCCGAAATCATGCATGCAGAAAACTGCATTTGCTTGCTCTCATATACTGTGTATAAAATGATTGGAAATACAGTTTATGGAACTAGCAGGAGATGACCACATGGCTATAATTAGTGCATGCAATAAATACATGAGGCTATTAATTACTTCTATGGCAGTTAAGATACAATAGATGTTTGCATTCTCTTGGCTTGACCCACATGGACCTCTATGTTATGACTTGTGTTGACAGAGTCATGAATTTCTGATGGTTCTAAGAATGCATCTATAGTATACTTTGAATTGCAAGTTCAGGCAATGAAAAATTACTTTCTCTAAACATAAGTTTCAACATCTGAATGAACTCCTTTCTTTTATGACCACTTGTATTTTTAAACTTCGGCCAGCAGGAGAAGTAGAAAGTTGAGAGTTCTTTCCAAGCATTCAGCAGTATGTTGTGCTTTCCTTAATGAGTGTTATAATTTAAGCATTATCATTTCCCTTTGCACAGGTATGGAGTGTTTTGACTTCCGGAAAAGATCATGTTGCAGTGCCTAGAGGGAGTGAAGCATCTGTGTGCTGTTTTAGTAAATTGTTGTGATGCTGATCTATATAAACAACCTAAGGGACTCGAAGATCCCGAAGCTCTTGCAAGGGAGACAGTATGTATGTTACCTATCTTTGTTAATCATTCTAGTTTTGTGTTGAGAAGTGTTTACTTTAGTGATAGAACAGGCTTTGGTTTGGCTGTACATCTTTATGTTGTCCTTCTGATAGTGCTTTGTTAGTTGTGTTCAGCTGGTCCATTTCATTTTTGTTAAGCTTTCCAGGTCTAGATGTTGAGAAGCATTAAGCATATGCTTCCTTTTGCCATTTGTTTTTAACTAAGACTAGTTTTCTTGTGTGCAATTATCAATCATAGTACTAATAAATAATCATTATTATTATATATTTTGGTTTCTTAGGACACAGACTAGTTTTCTTCTTGAACGCACTAGACAATAGTGATTTGCAACAATTATAAAGCTGTTGCATTAACATACTGCTGTCGTTATTGTTTCTACTGTTTTTGTTACAAATATATATATATAGTGCTTTGCATGATTAATCTAATTATTACTAAAACATCATGAGTGGTCATGAACATTAATATAGTTATTGTTATGAGTTTATGAGCACTGGATCGGTTTTGCAATCTTCCAGCTAAGAGAAAAAATCATCAGCTATAAACTAATTGTTGAGATGAAAAAATGGAAAATGTTACCAGTTCATTTACCTTCTATTTCAACCACTATTCATGTTTGGACTTAGCTATGCGTGTATGTATGGATAAAAATTACTGCCATCTAGTGAGTCTTTTGCTCCACTTCATTGAGTTTTCCAGTATCCTGATGCCTCCTTAGTTGTCAAAATTACATATTTCCATTCTCTAAAAGCAGCATCTAGATGATGCTGGGCGGGTTGCTTACATTTTCTTACTTCACATGCAGTTAGTGTAAGTGAAATAGAAGCACTTTATGAACTGTTTAAGAAGATCAGCAGTGCTGTCATTGATGATGGCCTCATCAACAAGGTGACATACTGTTTTCCTACTTATACCGAAAGTCTGTAGGCTATCATATTGTTTTGCAGTTTCAGGATGACATTGCTCCTCTGTTATATCTTAGCACAAATGTAGCAATCTCCTTGTGAAAATTCCATTATTAATTTGAAGTACTGATACTTTCTTACTATTGTGTTTTGTTGGTGGATTCTTTAAATCCCATATTGCAGGAAGAATTTCAACTAGCGTTATTTAAGACAAACAAAAAGGAGAGTTTGTTTGCAGACCGGGTACACTCTTTTTCACAAGTGAAAACTTCAAGTTGGTCGGTTTCACTGAGGGTTTGCCACCGCACCCTTTTTTCCCAATTCATAGTCTTTATTTTTCCCACTCGGTAGATAATGCACAATTTAATTGTCATGTCTTTTGCCCATTTATATAGGTCAACTGCATGACATCAAATAATTGGGATATTTTGTCATATGTTATGTGCATGTCATGACCTTACGGATTATAGCTTTATACATAAAAGTGTATCTCAATCTCAACTGAGAAATTCTTCTCCTAAAGCTATTATGCAAACATGCACATGTATGCCCTTTTTTTTTTTTTTTTTGACTAGCCCGGTGGATTGATTTTGGTTGATGTTCCTTCATTAGTTGGCTTGTAGTCTTCTTTCAGTTTTTTTAAAATGAGTCCAAATAAATTATTCCTACAATTTATACCTCTATTCAAATCTTGTAGGTATTTGACTTATTTGACACAAAGCACAATGGAATACTAGATTTTGAAGAGTTCGCGCGTGCCCTCTCTGTCTTTCATCCCAATGCACCCATTGAAGACAAAATTGACTGTAAGTTGTAGTTAGTAAGAGGACAAAATAAGTTCTTGTGTGTGTGTGTGTGTGTGTGTGTGAGTGAGTGAGTGAGTGAGTGAGTGAGTGAGTGAGAGAGAGAGAGAGAGAGAAAGAGAGGACAGACAATTTGGTTTATGACTTTAGTTTACTACTCTTATCTTCTACTTCCTGATGATTGCATGCTGATGCTTTTTGATGTACATTTGGGATGCCAAATCATTTCTTTTGCAGTTTCATTTCAACTGTATGATCTAAAGCAACAAGGGTTCATTGAAAGACAGGAGGTGCCCATTTTTTTTCCTCTTGTAAAGCAAATCCATTGAAGTTGTCAATATACAATTATTTATGAATTATGTATTTGCTGTTGTCTATAATATTGCCAGTATATTTAAGTTGACTGTCAATACCATCAAAGTCAATTCTTGAAATATAGGATGGTATAGTGAACCCCTGTCTAGTCAACCTGACCACATTTTTCGGATGGGGTGGGCACACTTGTAAGGGACTCAGATTGGATTATCTTGGGTCAGATTGCAGTATGATGGTTGAACAACTTGATTGATGCCTTCAATTTTCTGTTTTCAATTTCTAAAAATTGCATCTCTCTCTTATCTTTTTTTGATGGGTACATCTGTCTCTAATATCTTAAAAAATAGTGCATGTCACCTTTGGTTCCTTGCAGCATTAACTTGCTTATATTTTCTTCTGGAATGTTTCAGAAGGTACTTCACCATTAACTTTCTCATGAATAGGTCAAGCAGATGGTAGTGGCTACGCTTGCTGAATCTGGCATGAATCTTTCAGATGATGTAATAGAAAGTATCATTGATAAGGTGCTCTCTCAATTTGATCAATCATTTTACTATTTGCTTCTTATGACATTATTGGTAGATGCACAACATCTTGAGCACATTCCCTCAGAATTCCATACTACCAATAGATTTTAGTTAATTATAATGCAAGTGAAGGATGAAGGCAAATAGTTGTCCTCTTCATGAGGAGCTGTTGTTCACCCCAAACGGCTGCTACCTTCACTGAGAAATTGGGGTTGGCTGAATAAGTGTCCTCAATATTCATCCTTCTCTATATCATACTTTTCTATAAAAATTTAGCATATGTATATTATATTTGCAGTCTATCTTACAAGTTACAGCTTATCTCATGATTATGATTAAGGAACTCTATATTGACTGAATGAGTTTCATCGATATCATCCTTCTCTATATCATGCTTTTCTGTACAAGTTTAGCATGTATATTACATTTGCAGTCCATCTTACAAGTTACAGCTTATCTCATGATGATGGTTAAGGAACCCTATATTGCACATTCAGCTCATTTTTGAAACAACATAAATATGTCAGTTATATCTATACTTATTTTGTTGACTTAGTAAATTTATTGATATTGATTGGATTGGAATGAATATTTTTAGCATTCCAAACATATTTATCTTGCAACAAGCTTCCTATTATATTTTTTATATTCTTATTTTTATTTCAGACCTTTGAGGAAGCTGATACTAAACATGATGGGAAGATAGACAAGGAAGAATGGCGAAGCCTTGTTTTGCGACATCCATCTCTTTTGAAGAATATGACCCTTCAATACCTAAAGTAAGTTCTCCTCCTCCACCCTTTTTTTTTTTCCAAATGATGGATGGAACTGGCATCCGTTTGGCTATTTGCTGCTGGAGATCCTTTGCCCTTTAGGTGAACTCTACAACTGATCATTATAGCAACTCCTGTTCTTAATATATCTTAGCTAACCATGTGGAGTATTCGGTAGCCAAGCTGGGTACTGAAGACTTTCTCATGGACATCTCTAAATCTAGATGTATTTTCTTGTGAAGGTAACATGTATTCTATGTTTAGTGGTATCTCTTCTGGGAAGTACTCAATCTTTCTTGGGATTATATGTTAACAGTAGATGCCAGATGATTTAGACAACCTTTCAGTTTGTGAGGGTTTATGTCATCAACCACCCTCAATAGCCCATCTGGATTTGCTGAACTTATTGATTTGAAATAGCCTAGGGAAAAAGCGGAGGTTTTTCCAACTTAGAAATTTCAATAGGTCTTTCAGAGCCTGCCTTTTATAATTTTTTTTGGGGAGGGGGGGCAGGTTTAAAATCATATACATACCTTCATAATGGCAAAAGTCTATGTCACTGGGCTTAGTTACTAACATCTGTTTCATTCATTTCTTGAACACAGAGACATCACCACTACATTCCCAAGTTTTGTGTTTCACTCACAAGTGGATGACACTTGAGTTGCAGAGCTACATCAAGTTCTATCATCTTGAACAGGGATGGTTTGTTTCTCCTAGACAATATGGCCCTTCTGTGTGCAGTGGTGTTCAGAAGAAACTTCCTGAGAGTTAAATTACACACAGTTACTTGGATGTTGGCTTTGTGTTCATATTTCCAGTAACTAGACCTTTGTGTTCCTTTTTGGATAAATGAGGCTTTTTTTAAGTTTTTTAACAAAAGGGGGATGTGTTTGCTGTTTATTTATTTAATGTGCTTTTTTTTGGGGGGTAAAAAAAAAGAAATATTCTTGTTAGGACTTGTCATACTTCTTTCTTGCTTGCCATGGATCTGTTGGACGGTAGACCAAGCATTCAATCAGCTTGCACTTTGTTTGCTAGCCTCCGCAGGTTCAAATCACAGTCACTGCCTCTTTTTCTCCAGAGTGTAGCGGGATGAACGGGATCAGGACTTTGCTGGACCATGCTACTATGTTTCACTGGTTTCCAGTGCTACGATGGCTTTTCATTTCCAGGAACATGACCCGCTTTCTCTGAAGTAGTTATCTGGTTTGCTTCGAACTTACCAGCATGCCCATGTAATTTCATGCAATTTATGTGAAATCAAAAGCTTTCTGTTCACACCCATGTTGCAGGTTGCAACTTATTATTTAAACTGATCGTTGGCCCTTTCTTGGATGGATAAGTTCGTCCTTCGCAATAAATACTATTTTCCTGTGATTCATGGGATCATCTTCAAACTAGTAGCTAATTGTGATCTAGCCTTGTTAAGGAATGCTCCCCAATGTGAAAGGCTCGGAGTCGACTAATAGTGGCGTCAACTTAATTCAGTATGGGTAAGGAACCTGCAACAGCACCGCTCCGTATTTTGGTGTTGAGGAGAAGCACCAAAATAACACCAGGAAACTACTATTCGTAAATAACGGGTAAATAACGGGAAATGCAGGCCACTGATACAACCACACGCTTGCCAGAGTTCCAAGGAAGTCACTCTCGTTCCGTCTGTAAAAACCTATTAATCTTTAAGATCAAGGTTATACTAAACATAAGCCGCCACTTCCCTTGAGATGAAGCCTATACCACGCCAAATTTGTTATCTTATCAATCACTCACGATCATACATTTTAACTGGTCAAACGTACGATAAGATACAGTCTCACGGAAGGATATGCTTTCCGTATTGCGATTAGAACAGAAGAACAAGTACTAATACCATCAACTTGCAATTACTTGGATCTTATCGCCTAGCAAAACAAAACAGCATGGAGTGTGCTTACCAACAGGACAATAATATTATCTCATCTCTAACACCACGGGTAAATTTAAATTAAAAAAAAAAAAGAAAAAAAAAAAGGGAAAAAGCAAAACGGGAATTGGGAATTGGGAATTGCAGATACAGCAACTGATAGATGCTACTTAAAAGGATCAGATTTAGTCAACCTCCTCCATCTTGCTACCCTCGGCATCTGCGTCGGCCTCCTCCAAGGGAGGCATGTCGGTGTCAGCCTCAGGGCCATCTTCATCAATACTCAGTCCCAACTTCATCATCCTATGGATCCTGTTGCCAAAGGTGTTGGGCTCATCCAAGCTGAAGCCAGATGTAAGGAGGGCTGTCTCAAACAGCAACAGAACCAGGTCTTTCACAGATTTGTCATTCTTGTCTGCATCAGCTCTCTTTCTCAGCTCCTCCATGATGGGATTCTCGGGATTGATCTCCATTGTCTTCTTGCTGGACATGTACCCAGCCATGCTAGAATCCCTCAATGCTTGCGCCTTCATGATTCTCTCCATGTTAGCCGTCCAACCATACTCTCCTGTGACTAAGCAGCATGGAGAATCCACCACACGGTCAGAAACTACAACTTTCTCAACCCTGTCACCGAGCACATCCTTTATCACCTTGCAGAGACCCTCAAACTTCTCCTTCAAAGCTTCCTGCTTCTTTTTCTCATCCTCACTCTCATCAAGTTTCAGACCCTCCTTGGTTGCAGAGACAAGCTTCTTCCCCTCAAACTCCTTCAGTTGCCCCACTGCATACTCATCAATGGCGTCAACCATGAACAAAACCTCGTAACCCTTCTTCTTCAGCTTTTCAAGGAATGGAGAATTCTCAACAGCCTTCTTGCTCTCTCCTGTGATGTAATAGATATCATTCTGCCCTTCCTTCATCCTTGTGACATAATCCTTAAGACTGGTCAGCTCATCTCCGCTCTTGGTGGAGTGGTAGCGAAGCAATTCAGCAAGCTTACCTTTGTTCTGGGAGTCCTCATGAATCCCAAGCTTTAGGTTCTTTGAGAATGCCTCATAGAATTTATTGTAATCATCCTTGTTCTCAGCAATTTCAAAGAAGAGTTCAAGGCATTTCTTAACCAAATTTTTCCGGATAACCTTGAGGATCTTGTTCTGCTGGAGCATCTCTCTAGAGATGTTGAGGGGAAGATCCTCAGAATCCACAATACCCTTCACAAATCCCAGGTACTCGGGGATCAACTCCTCACAGTTGTCCATGATGAAAACACGACGAACATAGAGCTTGATATTGTTGGGTTTTTTCCTTGTGTCAAATAGGTCAAAGGGTGCCCTCTTGGGAACAAAAAGGATGGCCTTGAACTCAAGCTGTCCCTCAACTGAAAAGTGTTTCACAGCCAGATGCTCCTCCCAGTCATTGGTGAGACTCTTGTAAAATGCGGCATACTCTTCTTTAGTAATCTCCTCAGGTTTCCTCATCCAGATGGGCTTTTGCTTGTTGACCAAGGACCACTCATGTGACACTTCCTTGATCTTCTTCTTTTTCTTCTCTTCTTTTTCTTTCTCCTCATCAACTTCCTCTACCTTACCCTCCTCATCCTTCTTGTCTTCTTCATCTTCATCATCAGAAATCTCCTTCTCAGTGGTCTTCTCAATCCAAAGAGAAATAGGGTAGCTGATAAATTCAGAATGCTTCTTAATGAGATCCTTGAGTCGGCGCTCCTCAAGGTATTCCAACTGGTCTTCTTTAAGATAGAGGGTGATCTTAGTACCCCTACCAAGGCTCTCACCAGAGGTATCCCTAGTGACAGTGAAGGAGCCACCAGCCTGTGACTCCCAGACATACTGTTCATCATCATTGTGCTTGGCAGTAACAATCACCTTCTCAGCCACCAAGTAAGCCGAGTAGAATCCAACACCAAACTGTCCAATCATGCTCACATCAGCACCAGCAGCTAAAGCTTCCATGAACTCCTTGGTCCCAGACCTTGCAATGGTACCAAGATTGTTCACCAGGTCTGCAGAACACATCAGAAATGGATTTTGTAAACAAACAAAAGGCCATTCAAAGGCAAGCATCACATTACAAAACAAAAATTATTTCAAATCACTACTCACCAGCCTTGGTCATTCCAATTCCACTGTCAATGATAGTAAGAGAGTTGTTGGTCTTGTCTGGGACTATATGGATGAAAAGCTCAGGTTGTGCATCGAGCTTGCTCTTGTCAGTCAAGCTCTCAAATCTTATCTTGTCCAGAGCCTATATCCAGAAGAAAGGAATTCAAAACAGGCATTTATTATTAGTACTTGGTCTAATTTTCCCCACTGTGAATCATGGGTCAATTACACAATCACCATCAAATTTGAGAATAAGAATCAGTACAACTAACAAAATGGCAAAGTTCTAACAAAACACAAATTAAAATTAGCATAAAACTTTAAAAATAAATATAATTATGAACAAGTTAAAGTGAATAGTCAGCAAATATTATAAAACAGAAACATACTGAGAATTTGATTTGATTCCTCATCATACAAACTCCAAGGCATATATAAATCCTCACCTTCATATTCGTGATTGTACGCATCCAATACATTTAAAACACAATAAAATTCCTATTGAGTATATAAACAGCAAAATTTCTAAGTATATCAACAATAAAATTCCTTGAGTATGTCAAAGTGAATTGAATGTGTTATTAAATTCACCACAGCAATGTGGTTTGAAGATTTGATATCCAGTACATTTAAACAAACAATAAAATTCCAATGAAAATATCACAGTGAATATTGATGATATATTATAAAGAAAGCTAATACATTTATCCTATATCAAAACTCGAGGATTTAATTTCTTTACACGTATTTGCTTATCAGAACAGAAATGAGACAACAACTCCAATAGATACATTAAATATGGCATTAAAAACACTAGATACTGAGAATTTGATCTCTTTAGCATCAACAATGCTATCAAAACCTTCAAATATGTCATTGAGAGCAACCAAAAACATCATAAAGGGGAAAGCAACAAACTTGCTTCATAACACAAATCAAATCGGCATAAACTTATATGATAACCATAACCAGAACTTATTGCATCATTGTGAATGAATAATATGATGAAATTTCAAACGAAATAGAATCACATGTAAACATTTAAACATGCATTAAATGACAATAAAATGTTTACCTTGATTAATGCCATGAAAAGCCATTTTCAAGCTCCACTAATATCTAAGAATATGTTCAATCCGTGATGGTATGAAAATTTAGGTTCAATGAGCTCTTCCCTTTCTACACTTTAGATTCAGTTCATATGTGCTCTCAAGATGAGTGTGCAATGCGTGCCCTTTTTCCAGGGCAAGAAGAAGAAGAAGCCTTCTTTCGTACTTATATATGTATATAAATAAATATATTCCTATCTATTATACATTACACGCATTATTTGGACTCAATGTAGGAATTTTGGATATAAAAAGAGAAGAGCTCATAGAACCAGGATTTTCATACCAAACTGCACATATTCTTAGAAACCCGTGAAACACGAAAATAACTTTCCATGACATTAATCAAAGTAAGCATTTTATTTATTATCATTTAATACATGTTTTAATATCTATGTGTGATCTTATGTCGTTTGAAATTTCATCATAATATGTATAGAACAGGCTCAACTTCGGTCTTGTGATTGTGTGCAAAGAATAAATATATAAGAAACACCAGACTAGCAGAAAATAAATTGAAAGAGCAAACAATTTCCAGAAGAAGACTCAAATCAGAAGTCAACGCATAACAATGAGACAAAGATATAATCGGAAAATATATCTTCTGAGCATAGATCAAAACAGCTAAAAGACTCCAACAGGAAAACGAATCGAATATAATCCAAGATAATTCTGAGATATTGAGAATTTGATTTCATTAACTACAGCTATACGATCAGAACTTTCATATATCCGATCATGCACAACCAAAAACATAAAGAAACTAAAAACAATCCTCCTTTAGAACACAGATCAAAACATCAAAGAACTTGATAACGAAAGCAAAAAATCAAATCGCATTGCATCATTACGAACATATAATACGCGCAAAACATCGAAGTTAACGATTCAATACAACGCAGTCGATCAGATCCTTAAAAGGAGAAGTGAAGGAGAAACAGTTCTAAAAACTCACATCGGAGGCATTGCTGATGAGCTCACGAAGGAAAATCTCCTTGTTGCTGTAGAAAGTGTTGATGATGAGACTGAGCAGCTGGTTGATCTCCGCCTGGAATGCAAACGTCTCCGTCTCCGCCATTTCCGAACACAGAGGAGGCTCACACGGCTTTGGAGAGTTCTAGGGTTTCGATGTGGGGCGGAGACCTAAAGAGCCGTCTCCCTATATAGACATACTAGGGTTTCTAGATCTTTCCAATACTAGAATCTTCATTTTAATGACGCGGCAGAGGTCTGATATTTTTTGCCATTCGCAACTTCCACCTCATGAGTTCCTAAAATTGCAGTTTCATTGGTTGGAAGTTTCCTTTTTCTGTATTTTACCCCTAAATTTGAATATTATTGGAAATTATTATTTATTAGGGTTGAAACTTGGACGGATTGGTCTAATTTTCAGGTGGGCTTGAATACCCTTCTATGTAAGTCATCTGGTTGGGCTTGAATTCATTTTTCTCAACCCAATTTAAATTTTGGCTAGGATTAATATACTTTCTTGTAAATGAATTTAGCTCGATGCCAAATCTATAAATATATATATATATATATATATATATATATATATATATATACACATATATTTAAATTCAAATTTAAGAACACCTTATGTAAATTTGGCATATCTTAAGGGTCTTTTTTTAGTGATTTTTATTAAATTGTATCTAGAGTCCGTTTGATAATGACCCGGGTAAGCTTTTAGCCAAAAACACCTTTTTTTAAAAAAAATTAGGTGCGTGATAATTTTTTGGAAATGCTTTTAAAAAAACCAAAATACCATTCTAATGAAACACTTTAATAGGTGATTCTTCTAAAAATATTTACTAACACTTTTTGCTAAAAACATTGTCAAACACGTTTTTAAAGTCTGTTTGGTAGTGATTCTAATATTTCTAACACTTGAAAAATAAAAATTTTTAAGTGTTTGGAATATTAGAATCATTTCTGATAATTACTACTAAATAGGCTTTTAGAGTGTGTTTGATAATAATTCTAGAAAACGTGTCTAATATTCTAACACTTGAATGATTTTAGAAAACGTTTTTAACCTAAAAAATGTTTTAAAAAAAAAAATGTATTTGATAAAATTTTGGAAACACTTTTAAGAATATAAAAAATTACTTATAGTGTTGAAAAATCACTTACAATAAGTTTTCAAATAAATACTTAGAATAAAAATATGGTCACACACATTTTAAAAGTTTTTTAAAAAATATCACTTCATGTATGATATAAATAAATAAAAAGTATGTTTTATTAATATAGTAAAAAAAAATAGACGAATCATTTTATCAATTAATTATTAAAAAAAAAATCATTTCAAATAATTTTTAAAATTTTTAAATGTCTGTCCAATGCACCGTTTTTTTTAAATCACTCTAAAAAAATGTTTAAGAGACCATGTAGTATAACAACTTAGTAACATCATGACTACCTGATGATTAATGTTATGTCTCATTATAAGCTTTATCCAATATGTAATCACATACAATCACGAATTCACTATGAGAATATTTTATTTAGTTGACAACAATTTTGTTCCTTTTTTACTAATTGGATGAAAATTACTTATTTGGGTCTCATTCGTTTCAAGACAACTTTGGACTTCATCAAATCTGGATTAGGGTTATTCTAAGTTGTAAAATTTAAGTATATATTTATGGTTAGTAAAGCTTTTAGAAGGACTAATACAAGAAATTAGGAAGAAAATATTTTATATTTTCTTTGAACTATATTTTAAATTCCAAAAATTGTTTTTAATAAGTTTTAAAATTTTGTTTATCTCTAAATTTGTATTTGATTGTCAAGAGAATTTTTGCAATATTTTAAAATCATGATTATCTCTAAATTAGTATTTGATTGTAGAAAAAAAAAAAAAAATCTTTAAAGTATTTTTAGAATTAAGAAACTCTCCATGATTTAAAAAAAAATGTTTTATAAATATAAATAAAGATATTTCATTTGAAAATGTGTGATGGATTTTTATGAAACTTCGATAAAAGTTTTGAGAGATTTACTAAGGAGCACATGGGAGTGTTATGTTTAGGACATGAAAAAAAGTGCAAGTGTTAATGTTAAAAGACCTAAGGAAGTAGGTACATCCGATTAGATAAAACTGTGTACCATTTTATCATATTTAGTGGTCAAAAGACCATTTGTAGTTTTTACACCTAGTAGGTTGCTAGGAGGGTTTTCCATGTTACATCCTATATTCATTTGAATGATTGAATGTATTTATATTTACATGAGATTTTTGCTTTCTCTAAAAAATTGATATAAAATGACAAATTTAAAATTAATAAAATATTAATTTGGGGATTAATTCAAAGGATGCACTTTCTAGGTAGTTCCATTATATCAAGACTATACATAAAATTTCTTTAGGAATTTCATCCCGATAACCAAGATTAGTCATTCATCTCATTAGGAAGTAATGCACTATAACTTGAAATGGATTGCTCAAATAAATGAACCAACTATGAACTAATTATCCAAGGAACTCATAAATTGGATTTTTCATGCAACTCTTAATGCATCCAAGTTATATGCAAAGTAAAATATGTCATATTAGAATGCTTAGAAAATATAATACAATAAACAAATAAATAAATTGAGAAATAGAAAATAAATTTATTATTATTACATCATATCATGCTTTTAAAAGCTTTATCATAATAAGATGAAGTGGTAACAAAACCAACTCTTCAAATATTATAATCCTTAATTTAGTAAGGAGAGGTGATTGAACCTTGGCCAGTGCTTGATGAGGTTATTTTGTCCAAGGAACATATTTATCTTACTCTAGAATCTAAACTTGCACATACTATTATCAAAGAGTTTCATGGTAGTACTCACGAAGGATATGTAAAACTTTTCAATGCATCAAGGCTAATTTTTATCTGAAAGGAGACATGGAAGCAATTCAAAGAGTTCGTTCCTGGGTGTGATACATATCAATGATATAAACATGAGAATTTAGCTCCTACAGAGTTAATGTATCCCCATCCCATTCTTTCTTAGATATGGAAAGATATTTCAATTGACTTCGTTAAAGAGTTATCACTTTGTAGTGATAAGACTACTATCATAGTAGTTGTTGATAAACTATCAAAATATGCTTACTTTCTTTCTCTTCTCATCCTCACATGGCAATAGGAGTTACTAGATTAAATTTTAATAATATCTTCAAGTTGCATAGACGACCTAAGTTTATTGTATGTGACCAGGTCTTAACTCTTACATGTGTTTTTTGAAAGAAGTTGTTCCACTTGAATGGAACAACATTCAATTTTAGTTCAAGTTATCATCCTAAAACAAATAGACAAAGCAAGGTTGTTAATAGAACTTTAGAGATGTATTTTTGATGTTTTATGAGTTCTCGACTAAAAGATTGGTGTAAGTGGGTGTCTTAGGTTGAGTATTGCTACAATACTAGTTGACAATCTATGGTGCAAAAGACTCTTTTTGAAGTTATGTATCGAAGAAGCCCTCTACGACTAATTAATTATATTCCAAAGACTACAAGGCTTAAAGTTGTTGAACATGAACTGATTTCGTGGTATTGAGTCTTCAAAGAAGCCTGAGAATGGATTGCCCAAGCTTAAGCTTGAATGAAAAGGTTGTATGATTCCAAGTACATTAAGAGAGTTTATCTTAAGCTACAACATATCATTACACATCCATTGCCTTGAGAAAAACTTTTAAGCTTTCCACTCATTATTATGGACCCTTCGAGGTAAATGAAATCACTTATCCTTTAAAACTACCTCTTAAGGCTCCATCATGTTTTTCGTGTCTCATAATTAAAGAAAAAGATTGGAAAATGTTATTATGTATTGCCAAATCTTCCAAACATCAACTTAGAGCACCTTTCCTCAAGCTATTTGGGGTTACTTCATTACAAGGGAAAGCAAAGAAGTTTTGGTTCATTGGCAAAAGTTATTTCTAATAGAAGTTATGTGGGAAGCACATGATATTCTTAGAGAAATGTTCTGCTTAAAGGAAAATGAGCTATTACATGCACACACTAGTCTTTTAATTTGCCTATATATATTTTTTGTCAATTTCCATTTTTTTTCCAGGTGGATAAGGATTAATTTCAAGTTATTTGAGTTGATAAATAAGAGAACAAAAACTCTCTCCATGCTGGTTTGTTTAAGTTTGTGTTTCAATAGAACAGAACAACAGTTAACATCTTTGCAACTTGAGAGTTGTGTTGGGAGGAGTTAACCCCTTAAAGTGCAAATAAATTTCTTTTCATTTTTTAATTCTTTATCTTTCCTTGCGATTCTCATGAACGTATCAACTGTTTAAAAAAATAATAATTATATAAATATAAAGAATAATTGAAATACAATACTATCAATAAAAATTAATTTAAAGAAATATTTAAAAATATAAAAATAAAAATAAAATATTCCAAGCTACCAAACATAGGTTTACGAACTTCGTTAGAAGACGAAATTCTCATTTTCTATTGATTAAAGAATGATGGGCCTAGCCTTTCCTCCTCGTCGTGATTAAAGGCCTTCTATTTATTGGGCCTCTCCAATTAACAGGTCATTTCTCAAAAAAGTACTCCATGCCACCTCACCTTTTAATAATCCACGCGGCTTTTCAAGCTTTCCAATTTCGATATCTTACGATTCCCATTGCTTTCCTTCTATGCCATTAGAAAGTTTTCAGATTTCACAAACATACTTCATCTATATTTACATAGGTTTTGCAAATGTCCAATACACAAGTATTATTTTCATCAGGTTAAAATTTATACTAATGTATCCTTGAATTTAGAAAATAGATTTTAAAATATTTCTAAAAATTTGATTAAACCTTTTAAGCTATGTTTAATTTTCGAAAAGTTTGAAGGAAAATATAAGACAAAAAAAATAAAGAGAAAAAATAAAATGAAAGATAAAATAAAAAAAATAAAAAATAGATTTAAAATTAATAAATATTTTTATATACTATTTTAATTATTTTTCATTTATTTAAGTATTTTATATGAAGATTAAATAAATTTAAAATATATAAATTTTTTAATAATTTTAATTATATTTGATTTTCTTTCATATTTTTCATAATAAAATCAAATATTAAAAAATTATTTTTCTTAATATTTTTATCTTTTTCTAATATTTTTCGACAATCAAACATATCCTTAATGTACTTGATAGGGAAGTAGTCAGATTATGAGATAATAATTCATATTGGTGAATTATGTTTAAACTCAATATTCGACTAAATAAATCAATTTAAACGGAATATAAATAATAATCGAGTTTAAAATATGAACCCAAATACCACTGAATTAGTAAATTAGTAATGTATTATTTAATCTATTTAATTGGTAAATTGAGTCGGCTTTTATTTGAATAAATATGATTAATTTTTAATCTCATATATTTATCACTCAATTAATTTATTTATTCAAAATCAAAATTTAAAGAAATTAAATATGAGTTAAATATATTATAATTATAATGAGATTAATTAGTATATTTATTAAATAGATTAATTTAAGTAAAATTCGTATTATGTATATTTATAATTTTTTTAATTTAATTTTAATTTTAATTTTTGGGTGGGCCCTTATTTTCATTGCCATGTATATTGGGTCTGGCAGACACAGAAAAAGAGAAGCAGTGGGGGAAAGGCCAAGAGTCCAAAACCCAAAGAGAGGGTTTTGACTGAAACCCCACAACTCACTTCCCTGTTTCGCTCTCTTCACTCTCCCATAAATCAATTTCAGTGTTTTTTACGGTATTTCTTCGGTCTTAGGCTCTTCGTTCGGCATTTTCATACAGTTTCCCCCATATTTTTCCTATGAAATTTCTTTTTATTTTCTTGATATTTTTATGGGTTTTTGTTGATCTGCAACCCAGATTATTGAAGGGGATTTGGGTTTGATGGCGCATTGATTGTGTTGCAGAATCAGCAGAGGCTGTAGGTAATGGGGGAAAAGGGAGGAAAAGGGTTTTCGCTGAACAGCAACTTGGGGAAATCTTCAACAAAATCTCCTCTGGAAGGTTTGTTTGTTTTGTTTGTTTATTTGTTTTTGTTTTTGTTTTGTTTTTTTGATAATTTCCGATGGTTTTCTTTATTGGATCATAGAAATGTGTTATGATCGTATAATGTATCTAGAACGTTTAGGCTCTGTTTGGATCATGGAAAATTTGAGGGTGAGGATATTTGGATCGACCAATTACTTTGAGGGAGAGGATGGAGGAAAGTGAAAGGGAAGAAAGAGAGAAGGAAAATAATAAATAGGTTGAAGCTTAATAAATTCTTCCTCCTCTTTATACCAATTTTAAAAGTTTCGAAATAATTTTCATTATATTTTATTTTCTTTGGTCTATTTATTTTGTATTTTTTCTTGGCGAAACTTCCTAATTTCCCCCCTTTCCTACTGCTTTTCGACATCCAAATTAAGGGTTAGGGCATGTTTGGTAGTGGAAAAACTAAAATTGTTAAGCAATTGAAGATGTTTGTTTTTGCTCTTTTTAGTGCTTACATTTTTTTAAAATGTGGAAAAATAATATTTTCATCAATCAAACATGTCCTTGTCTGGGGAATGTGTTCTAAAAATGACCACTTTTAGGAAATTTTAACTAAAAATGACAATTTTATAAAAGTTTCTTGAAAACATGTTTGGTTTCTGTCATTTCCATTTTTTTTTCTTCTGTTTTTGGAAGAGAAAATGGTTCTTGTTCCCTTGACCAAACAGCTCCTCATATATATATATAGATATATATATATTTTTTCAACTTGCTGTGACATATGTGTTCTTTGTTTGATTTTCTTGGGAAAAATGGGGAGTCAGAGATTTTTTTTTTGTTGTCACCCTTGTCTATTCAATTGGAAGCTGAAGTAACAGACATGGTTTGTGATCATTTATGGTGGGTCTTTGGCCCTAAAGCTTTATGCAAAATAGGCTTTTGTTTGGTTGTGAGGAATTTTCATTACAGGTATTATATTGTCGAGAAATTATAATAGAAAAACTTGATGGATGATAATGAAGTAAGATGGAGTTTGAAATTAATTGACATGCATGGGTCATTTGGAAATGCCATTCATTTGATGGTTTAATTTACATTTAGGGGTACCTTAATGGTTTCTTGCTCATCAAAGGACAAGACTTAGGCCAATTTGTTGCAGCTGTAGCTTGTAATGGAGGACTTCTCCAAAAGAACTGTGCAAAGAAGGGTTTCTACAAGATATATGAAGTTTTAAGTGAAACCACTTTCTGGAAGAAAAGCATCTTACCCTTTAATGAAAAAAGCTTTTAGGCCTCAAACATCCTCACTTTATAGTGCTCTCGTTGTAATGAAACATGCTATAGAAATCATTTGACAGTAATAAAGGGGGTTTTTTGGCAATAAAAAAGACGCACTTAATGGGGCCTTAATCCTTTCCCAAATGAGCATAAATGTAATGTGTACTGGGTTGATACTGCCTGGTATCTATGCAGGCACTTTTTAAATTCTCTTAACTCTGTAAATATGCTTCTTTTTCCCCATATGTTAGAGAATGGTGAAAACAGTTTGCTGTTTCTGAAACACCTTTTTTTTTTTTTTTTTTTTTATTTGTTTTTCTGTTTGAATTCCTTTGTGAAGCTTCCCTGACAGGAAAGGATGATAGCACAGCAAAGTCAAAGAGGGGAAGGAAAGTTCAGTTCAATAACGGAGGTTAACACTTTCAAATTTTATTGTCACCTTGTTTTTTTGGATATTTAGGTGATGCATATGCCTGTCCAGTTACCTTCCACTGTCCATTTGGCTTAAGGAGAATTATTACTTTTCATCTTAGTAATCTTCCTCCTGACTGTCCCCACTACCTCCTCCTGGTTTTTCTCTAAAATGGTTATATTCTTTGATTAATGCTAGGATTACCTGAAGCTAGACTTACTAGTTCACTGATGTCTGGTGGGAAGGCTGACATCCCAATTGCTAAAGGTTTGACTCTCTTTTAAGATTTTCCTATGTTCCATTTTCTGCCTTTTATCTTGTCACCAGTTGTAGCTTTTGTATATTCTTTTGTTTGGGTGATACATGTCTGAGTTGAAATTTTCACTTTGCAATAATTTTTTTGATCTTCAAGGTGATTTGAGCAAGGGGGGGAAAGGAGGCAGGGTTCTAAATGGTGAAAAAAGTGCTGTACCAAAACCTCCTGCCCCATTGGAGCTCAGGATTGAGCAAGGTAGGTACTTGGCTAACTATTTGTGCTTTCCCTTTTTATGTGGGTTTTTATAACACATTTGTTGTCTGTTCAACTATCTGTTAGTATGTTTATTACTTTCATTATAATTGATTATCTTATTTTTCATTGCTTTGTTCAAATGGCAAATCATATCATATTCTAGAGCTACCATTTCCAAGTGGATCAATCAGGAAGCAGTGGCTGGTTGCACTGGAACATTTCAAGAATGGCTGAAATTAAATTTTGACATCTAGGACAATGGCTTAACTGAAGTGTGTTACTGTTAGACTAAAACTTTAAGGCATGGGGATAAGTGGGCATAGGGATATCATTCATATCGTTTGCTGCATTATTCCTCACACTCGTTGCTCTCTGCATCTACTATGTTTTTCTTGTTTTGGCTTTACAATTTTCTTCACTTTTTAAGTTCTGTTTTCCATTTTAGCCCCTGAGGCCTGAGCCATGTAGCAAGGGGTTTGAACAGGGATAGGGAAGATTCCAGGTTCAATTTCATGTACAAAAGGGAAAATACCTATAAAAAGAGTTTAGTGTTTTCTTTTGTGTTTCAATTTTATGTTGACAATGTAATCCAACTAGTTTTTGTTATAGGTTTTTTAGAAAAGAAATACATCCAAATGGCATTGTAACATCAGAGATTAGCCATGAGTAGTAGCGGCTTTATGTTCATGCATGCCTTTATCCTTTATTCTGAGAATAATAGAAGGGATATGTTGTTGAGGAAAATTATATTTTCACACCTAAATGAACTATACTTTAGTATGACAGTTATTTATTATTGTCACTCTTGGTATATTTGCAGAACTTCCGAAGAATGCTAAATGTATGATGGATTGTGAAGCTGCACTTATCTTAAAAGGAATTCAGGAACAGATGGTAGTACTGTCTGAAGATCCAACAATTAAAATCCCTCTGTAAGGAACATTTTAAAGCTTCATGTCCTTGTTTTGAAAGATGACGAGGTTATTACATGCATAAGAATCCAATATGCATCTGAAGATCTCTGTTAAATTGTTTGTTTTTCAGGTCATTTAACAAGGGACTCCAGTATGCCCAATCCAGTAACTGTTATGCAAGCCCCCAGTCAGTTAGACGAGTTCTTGAGTATCCTTTATTTTATTTCCATGGACATTTGTGCTTGAAGGATGATTAACCTTTTATTGCTTTTGCTATATACATGATACATCTGTTAAACCTTAACTCAAATATTAGGCCTCTCTCTAAATACGGTGTTTCAGATGGAGAGGTTTCAATCTCAACTTTAGTTACTTTTAATTCTTTAATGTTATGCAGTGCTCCTGATTTCACATTTTTGAACTGCAGATATGTGTGATTGCAAACACTTGTCCAGAAACTATTGATGAAGTTTTTGCCCTTGTCCCGTCCTTGAAGGTAGCACATCTCCAAGTTTATAGTTTTATATAATAATATCTTTGATTGCTTACAATATCTAATCCTTTTTCAGAAAAATGACCCAACTGAGTCAGACTTGGTATTTTATTGGTAGATCATTCTTAGTAAAAAGTGGTGCTGACTCTTTATGCCTACTAAAGAAGTAAAACTGTTATCTGTGAAGCCTGTGGAGTAAAACTTAAACCAAAATTTCACCTAACCAAATCGGTTCCCTCTCCTTCTCTTCTGGCCTGTTCGTAGTGCCAAACATGTTCATTTTAATGCAAAGTGAGGAGAGACCAGGGAAAAAATGGGGGAAACAGAGAAACATTGAAGTCTGTTGATTATTCTTCATTTCTCCAAGATTTATGACTTGATCATTCTATCTTCTAGCCCAAGTGGAGCACGCTCAGGGAACCCCTCAAAGATGTATTGCGGGAACTAGCTGAGCTTAAACACTTGAATCAAAGCTCCAACCCAGAGGGATCCCCTGGTAAGATTCGTCATTTTGCTTTCTGAGATGGGTTTGGCATATATAGCTGCAAGCACAAAAGTCATAATGTAACATTTTGTTCCTCTACCTGCAAATGGGTGCAGGTTTTTCATAGGTTATGGGCCCTGGAAGATGTGATATGGGGATTAGTCTTCTAATGAGAACTTGTGCATTCTCTGCTCTTGGTAGACATCCTCTTTTGACAGCCTAGAGATGTTCTTTTGTATCTATGCAAACCTTGCTTTTTTTCTTAGAAAATGTGGGCTCCCAAACCGAGAATTGTGTAATTACTGCAGTTCTGCAATCTATGATTTTTCTCTCTCTCTTTCTCTCTGGAAATCTAAGCAGCCACTTTTTGCATGGGTAGTTTAAACTACTATCACAAAAAGTGAATTCATTTTTTTTAAAAGATGAGATCAATTTAAAAATAAGATAAATGGTTAAAATTGTCTTATTATTTATTTATTTTTTAAATAATTATTCATTCTTGATGATATTTTTTAAAATTAATATTTAAAAAAGGTTTAAATAATTTCAACATCCTAAAAGCAAAAGGAATCAATCCATTTCTTAACGCTTTTGAGTTCATTTGAAAGGGAATAAAAACATTTCTTGGTGCTTGGAAAGGTATGAATATATTATTTTTTAAATAAAAATTGAATATTTATTAAAAATTTAAGAATATAAAGAATCATTTAAAGTGATTATTCATTTGATTTAAAATGATTGTTCACTTCTCAGTGGCTTTTACAAAATTTATTTTTCGTAATGCATATTATTATAAGAAACATTTTTAGAACTGTTTTTTTTTTTAAATTTATCCAAATATTAGCTAATTTTTAATAAAAATGTTTATGAATCACTCTCAAATGGGGTCTTATGTCATGTTCTTTTTTTTTTTTTCCCTTAAATTTCCTTATTTAGCTTAAGCCTTTTTAAATTTTAATTCAAAATTTTTTAGAAGAAAAAACAAAAATCTAATGATTCTTTGTATGGCCTACGTCAGCCAGGCTGGATCACTGGAAAAGGTGAAATCACAATCTGAGCTTGACCCAAATATAATTGTGGTTTATATGATAAGATTGGTCAACAAGTCCACCCAATAGGAGGTGGGGTTTTTGGGTGTTGGGGCAAATGGCACTTTTATATAAAAAAATACATAAGGGTTTTTCATTTTTAAATTTTTTAATTTATATTTAAATTAGTCTTTTTATTACCATGTCCGAGTCATCTTATAATTTTTTTTAAAAAAATTTAAATTAAAGTTTCAATTATCAACTAAAATTTCAATTTTGAATATTGAGACTTCATTTTTGAATTGAAGTCTTAATTGTCAAATGATATTTTATTTTTAATTAAAAAAAGGAACAAGACAAAAGAGAAAGAGGGAAAATAAAATAAATTAAAAAAATAAAAAAATTTCTCTAATTGACATAAATCCAAAGGAGTTAATTTGTACATAAGTTTCAAAAGCAGTCCAATCTCCATATTATGCATACACTGAAGGTTAGTTTGATCCAAAATTTGAATTTTTTTTTTTAATAAAAAATTTAGGATTATAGAACAAATAACAAAATAGTTTAATAATGAAAAATAATAAATGGTAAACAGAAAAATGCTTTATTGGTCGAGTGATTCGATAATCATAAAACATAGAAAGGCACATTATTGACTAAAGGGAACATCACTCAACTTTACTCTCCTTTCGGAAACTGAACAATGAGGAGCTCTCATTCACTAAAGACTTTAAGAATTGTGTGGAAGGCGAAGAATCCTCCACTGCAATGGGAAAAAATGAAGAAGAAGACGACCAAGAAATAGAATCATTTTCATCTGATGATGAAGAGGATAAGGGAGGAGCAGAAAAATGTATAAAGCATTACTCGTCCTCTCAAAGAATCTTGTTGGTGGGTGAAGGAGATTTCTCCTTCTCCCTCTCCTTGGCCAAAGCCTTTGGATCTGCCCACAACATGGTTGCCACCTCTCTTGACACCCAAGGTATTAGTATCAAATTTTGTTAAAGAAAATCTATGGGATTATTGGTGGGGTTTTTGATTTTTTCTTCTGTTTGATGTTGTGAACATGATCAGAGAGTTTAGCAAGGAAGTACAGTAATGGGATTGAAAATGTGAGGCAGCTGGAAGCCAGATCATGCTTGGTGTTGCATGGAGTGGATGCAACCCAGATGAGCCAACACTTCTTTCTCAGGACCCAGAGGTTTGATAGAATCATCTACAACTTCCCCCATGTGGGTTTTCTCTATAAAGAGGATAGCTATTGCCAGATCCAGTTAAGTCCTTCCCCTTTCTTTTCCAAGTTCACCATCATTTCTTTATTTATATGATTGATTCTGTCGCCTGAATACCAAACTGTATAGACGTTTTGGTTGATGTGGCTATCGTTTTGGAGAATTTGTTGTTAAACAACCATTTTTGGAGACGGGGACCTAACTTTTGGATTATAGAGTTTGGTTTGAGTGAAGTATCTGAACTACTACTTCCAGTTTAGCATATCAATTTACCCTAGGGTATAAAAGAAGAAAATTTGGAGATTTGAACAATTTTAACATAGGGGTTAGACAGATTCAACACTGAGACAGACCCACAATCAACACATATTCCAGTTGAGTGACATAGCTGTAGGACATGTATGGCAACATACTACACTAAAGGCTGCATAGACAGGGCTGATATGGCTTATCCTAAAAGCTTCCTCACTTGTGACCTCATACCTGCATGGCATAACCCTCATGTGGGAGACAGATGGGCCCGTCACAAATAGCTTCCTTTACTCATGACCTATCGTCCTCCTAGAAGCTTAAATTTTGTGGATTTGAGCCCATAATGTATATCATACTCTCCAACATTAACCTTGGAATGGGGGCTGGGCATGAACATGATGTTCATTGCAACTTCCTTGGCTTCTTTGCTTTGTTACCACTTGCACATCAAGCATGGGCAGAAATAGGGGAAGCCCATGTTACATAACAAAGAAAGAAGTCTCCCTCAAACACAGGAAAAGGAGCATACCTTCTAACAAATTTATAATACCTTACAGTAATTAATCATACAAAAGCTTCAGCTAGAACTATTTGCCATAGATAACCCAGCCAATGACAGAGTGACTCCTAATTGGTTTAATACATCAAGAATGGAGAAGGCAAACTTGATCTATGATTTAACAGATCAGGTCCTCTAATTCTCATCTAGACTTCCCTTTGTATGAATGAATGAGATATCACTCTGTTGTGGTTGATGGGAAGTTGGAAGCCATCTGATTTCATTTCATTGGTGCCAACTAATGAAGGTTGAACAAGAGATTGGTGAAGGGGTTTCTGAAGAATGCCAAAACATTGTTGAAAGAGGAAACAGGGGAGATTCATGTAAGCCACAAAGATGGGGACCCTTACAACAAATGGGACTTGGTGAGAAAGGCAGAGAAGAACGGTTTAGTTTTACAAGACAGTGTGCCATTCTGCAAGGATGACTATCCGGGTTATCTCAACAAGAGAGCCCATGGCAGCTGCTCTGATGATACCTTCCATTTAGGGGATTGCACTACATTCAAGTTCAGGCTTAAGAGTTTGAACTCATAGGAATATATGTAATGTTGGAATAAAGGGTTTATAATGAAAATCTGGACTCTAATGCTATGTTATCTTCTTGTAATTGCCTTATATTTAACCTCGTATCTGCTATGAATCTATGATCCTCAAGGTTTATTTGTGACTATAGTGCAGTTCAACCTGCTATATGTACATTGTCTACATTGTACTTTCATAATGCCCTCTTTGCCATGAAAATGCAGGTTGAAAACTTGATGCCTTATGGTTGATGACTAAAGCAAAAATCTTAGGGTCTGTTTGGCAATTTTTTTTAAAACAGTTAAAAAAAATTCAGTTTTTGAAGATAGTTTTTAAGATCAGTTCTCAAAAGTTCATATATGAAAAATAAAAACATTGTGAATTTATATTTATATTGTAAAAGTTCCTCACTTATTCTTTATGTATTCAATTTTTTCTTTGGGCATTCAATAAAATAAAAAAATAAAAAAACCTCAAAAAACATCTTAAATTTATTTTAATTTCTAAAGAATCATCACATTTTCAAAATAAATTACCAAGAAATTGTTTTTAGTTCACAATTTATCAAATGCGTTTTTAAGGTTGGAAAATTGTTCAATTTTTTGTTCACTCTGTATTTAAAAAGGGTTTACACTTATGCAGATTTTCATTAATGATTAACACAATTTTTTTTTTAATGTTTAACAATATTTTTTAAAACATTTCTTAAGAATTAGAGTATGAATGTGTAATTTAAAAATAATTTTCTATTTTTAAAGGTAGAAATTTTTTTTAATACTGTTAGGTGGTTGTTATTTGAAAACTGTATTTAAAAACAAAGTGAAATAGATAACAACTTTTAGAAAATAAGTAAACTTTGTCTAAAATTTATTATTTTTTCAAAACAAATTCTCAAAAATGATTTTTTGTTTAAAATTTATCCAACGTAAATTATTTCAATTTTTTTTTGTTCAAACTTTTTTAGGAATGGTTTGTAAGAAACAATATAAAAGCTCTCCACCTAGTATTTGTGTTTAAAATTGTTTCTACTATGCAAACAACACCACAAATTTATTCTTAATAGATAAATAAATAAATCAAAAAGCAATCTTAATAGAAAATTGATCAAACATTTTTTTGAGGTGAAGACTATTTTTGTGTTTACAAAAAAAACTATTTTTAAAAGCAATCTCTAACAAGTAATTTCATGACTCTTTGTGTGTGTTTTCTATGAACATGCAAATTGAATTCTTCTTCGTCAATGGCTTGAGGGAAAAATCTTGTTATCCATAGGGTAGTTTCATGTTGCCTTCTTTGCTATGAATGGAAGTTGACCATTTTTTCGTTGAATACTTTTTCCTTGATAACTCGTGGATGAATCTTATTAAGCACCATGTAATTTCATGATGCTTTCCTTGCCATGAAAATGTTGGCGAGTTCCCTATCAATGACTTCAAGGAAAGTCTTTTCAACTACTTTTGGCCAAATTCAACCCATTATCTTGATCGTGGGATATCATTAAAAAGGAAAAATCCATGTTATCAAATATTTATTCTTACCATGTAATGAATAATAATTTCATGGGTTATTTAATTAAAATGGTATTTGAAAACCCAATTTTAAAAATTTAAGGGCTCGGTTGGTAACTATTTTTTAGAGCAGTTTTCTATTTTTCAGAACAAAAAAAACTAAAAAACACATTTGACAATAAAAAAAAACTATTTTTTGTTTTTGGTTATTTGAAAATAGAAAATATGATGTTTTTACAAAACATCTTTTAATTATTTTAAATTGTTTTCACTTATTTTTTGAGAGTTGTTTTAAAAAAATAATTGTATAAACATTTGTTATGATTAAAAATAAAGCCCTAGACATAAAAATTATTTTTAAAACATAATTAAAAAATATTAAAAATAGGTTAAAAACATTTCAGATTCACAAATAGACTTTTGTTTTACAAAATATTAGAGAACATTTTTTAAAAATTGTTCTTAAAAACAGTTATCAAATTAGACATAACCCTTCATTTTTTTTTGGTCATATTTGAACTAAAATGCCCTAATCTTTTTTTTTTTTTTTAATAAAATAATCTTTTCTTTTAACACTTATATGTAAATACTTGAAATGGTTAAAGACATTTATATAAAAAATGAATTACCTTTCAAGAAAAACATGAAAGAGATTAAAATCACAAATACGAGATTGTTTCATTATTTTTAACCAATTAATTCTAATTTCATGATGCTCCTAGAAAGCCAAAACTAAAACTTATTTTTTATATTTTTTTCTGGTATAATTTAAAATATTTTTCAAAATTTTTTAATATACATTAATTTATAAAACCTTTTAAATGAGAAGACATTAGAATACAAATGAATATCCATATAATCTCAAATTTCTTCCACTGACCAAACATTTAATATAAGAATTTTGTATAATTAATAGCATGGAGAGATCTACTTTTATTTTACATTGTCAAGATGCCCATGAATCAAATACGTCATTAAAATACATTATTTATTTTTATTATAAACTATTCTAAAATATTATTACCAATCCTAAACAATCATAAAGTCAACAATATCATGAATTGACTATAAAAACAAAAGAAGGAAGAAACAAAATAATTCTAATATATGTATATATAAAAGTCATTACTTTCACATTCATAAATTCATAATAAGATTTTTTTTTTTTTTACAATAATATATATCATATAATTTATATGCAATAAAGAGATAAAAATGATCACATCAAAATTTTTTGGAATCCCATTTTCTGATTTTTTTTTTTTTTTTAAGAAAATATTAAAAACTAAAGATTTCCTAAAGTTTTGACAATCCACCTCCCTCGTGACACTTAGAACACAAGGATGGAACACAAGAAATTGTGAAAAAATGAAAAAAAAAAAAAAAAAAAAAAAAAAACCAATTCCCCGATTTCAGTGATTTTTCTAATGGGGAGAAGAAGAAAATCATGAAAATGAAAATTAAAAATGGACATAGGGTATATCTACATATATTATTTTAATTTCCTGAGAATGAATCTCTTTTTCAGAGTCATGTATAGAAGTTCTTTTGGTTTCATAGAAACTGATAAGGGCAAGTCCTTTAGGTTTGATGAACTGGTGGACTTCACATCAACTTGTGTTAATTTCCCACTGGTTTTGAGGAATCCATGGGAGCCATTCAATCAAAAATTCCCTTTTCTCATTTTTTTTCTTACAGAAGACTTCCTCAATCCCCCGATTCACAGAGCCAACCTCTTCTTCTCCAGGATCATGAGGTATAGTATGAGTTCTATCAATACTTCTTGTTTTTGGGGTGCGTATATGTACCACAGTAATCGATGGTTCCTTTTTTGGCGTTTATAACATATGGTGCAGATCATGAAACAACAAAGATTTGAAACTGATAATAATGGAGCTAAGAATAAAGCGATGTTAAAAAAGATACGGGAAACAAATTCCAACTTCTCCAGGCTAGAGACCAGGATTTCTAAGGAAATGGTGAGTTTTTTCTACTGGGGGAAAGTATGGTGACATGTAAACATTACTTATGGTTTCTCTCAATGGATGACAGGATAAAAGAGAAGGAGCCTTGACTGCCCTCAGGAAAGATGTTAGTGAGCTGAAGATTTGGGTTGGGAAACTAGAAAACACCCCTGGATTGGATACTGTGAGTTCGTGAACTTTTGTTGATTTGAAGTTCCATCAAGCTATAAGAAAATTAACCCTTCTATAACCCAATTGAATTGCACTTTGTTTTATTAAAGAAGGTGAAGGAACAAGAAGATGAAACTGAAAAACTTAGGCAAAGAAATGCTGATTTGGAGCACGAAATCAAGGAGCTGAGAACCACAGTAGATGATCTAAAGTACATAGTTTTTAACTCCATGGTACGTTAAGAACTCTTTCTTGATATAATTCTCATGTATAGTTGGAGTAATTGATTTCGGGTGTAGGAGTTTTGTGACTGACTTTAATAGTCTTGTTCAGCAGGCACCTAGCCCCACTGCAGCTGTTGCACCTCAGGTCACAGGCCCTGAAATGAATGATCTAGTTGGCTGCCTTGTTGTGCTGATATTTTTAATTTCTATACTCATAGGCATCAATCTGTGAGAAGTTCTTCTATATGATATGAAAGTTTTCTGTGGTTGGTATAGATCTGTGAGAAGTTCTAATATGTAATGTCTCAAATTCTCAGCTGAATTGGTTTTATTTATTATTTATTTTTATTTTTTATGTTTTCAGTTCCCATATTCCTTTTGCTTCAATTTATAAGAGTTTCTTTCAGTGTCTCAAAGTGAAATACCAATTTTCTGGAGCTAATACCATGACAGAAGGGGATTTCATAGAGAACTATATTTTGCTCATGGTTCTGAGGTAATTGTATGCAGTTTGCATGGAGATCAATGTGACAGTACTAAAAGAACTGAAAAATGGACAGCTACCCTTGTTTTGTTAGTAGTCAATGATCATAGATTCATAGTTTGTAAATTAACAAAACCCAGACTAAAAATCAACTCAAGAATCAAGCTTCCTATGATGGAAGCAACCAAAAGAAATTCCATCAGGATCCCCTTTCCTGAATTGAGCTCCAAATCCTCTCCTCCCCTCTCCTTATTTCCTCTTGTTCTGAACATGATATACAAATCTACTTCCAATCATGTAAATATTATTTTTTTGTATTCCAATGGGTATATATATTGTGCTAAGAAAATTTTTCCCCTATATGTCATTATTGTATCCTACATGATTGTTGAGTCAAATAGATAACACCACTTACAAGGTCAAACAAAATCCCACACTCAATCCCAATCACATAGATGACTTCAAAACATGTCTACAAGATTAAGAGGACTTCATACATATATAGCTCATAAACTTTTTTCTTTTATCCGAGGTGAGATATTAGAACTAAAGCCTACCACAAGTTATAGGATGATACCTCTTCATAGAAAACTTGCACCATTAGTTCACTCTACCACATCATTTCTTCAAAGACTTGGACCAACCATCATGTATTCACAACTTGGTGAAACTTTTTTCTGTAAGCAATTCTTCAAGAGAAGCGACAAAGACACATGACCTTGATTTTTGCTCCATGGCTAGAAGTTCTTGCTGTGAACATTATGGCAAAAAATGGTATCCTTATGGATGAATACTGGAGATAGCTGCCAAAGGATTTGTAATTTGGAGCTCCTAGATATTAAGTGCTATGCACATCCAGCGATTTAAATTACTAAAGAAAGGGTATGGAATCAGGAATGAGTTTAAGCATCAATACCACATTCAAAAGAAGTTTTGCGTTGTTTCAATGCTTAAGATGGGATGTTGTGTTTGAATTTCAGATTGGTAGTAGGTGGAACCCATTTGGATTTACATTTTTTTTTTTTTTTTTATGGTTTTATAATGAAACTTGTATAAAAAAAACTGATATTTTTATTGTTCTTTTAGTCAAACATTTTCAAATGATTATGACTCACATGAGATGTGATATTTGCCCTAGTTTAGAATTTTCATTTCTTATATTTAAAGGATATTAATTAAAATTAATAATGACTTTATTTTTTTTTTCCCTAAAGAAAGACTAATTATATTAAAATTTAAAAATCAAATGGAATCAAACGTTATCTTTATTGATATGATCATGAGATTTCATGATAAATAAAGACTAAGAAAAAATGTAAAGTCTTTAAATTAATCTATATGATGACAACAATGATGAAACTTATCAGGGTCATTGTCTTGCTCACAGTTGAAGATGGTGGGAAGACTGCCTACTGCTAACAAATGATTCTGCAACAGGCCAATTATCTTGTGACACATAGTGAAAAAATCCAATTTATGAGTGATCTTATACATTGATGTAACCACTGCCCATTAAAATATAGATCCTTATTTGAATAGAGAAAATGTCACATGGTATAAATAATAGTAGCCTTAATGAAGAAGAAACTTCATATTTCCTGTGAATTTTACATTTAAAATGCACAAAATTCAACAAGAGAAACGCTTGGATTCGTCCCCCACACACCCCCCAAAACAAACGGCCTTTTCCCTTGTCCTCAATAATGATAATAATGATGATGGTGATGTTTGATGTTCTTCTAGAAAACATCGTAATGAATTTCAGTTCCATTTCATTTCCTAAGACTTTTATGATTTAATCCTTATTGAATTTAATGGGGGTCCGGCCCTTGTTGAATGGTATAAATGTGTATGGTAAAAGTGGGGTTGCATTGCTCCTCAAAAGTCTTGTGTTTACACCTTTGTAAGACTCTGACTTTGAAATAGCACTTTCAGTGAAGTTTCTGAGAAGTAGTGGGTGAAAACAGACGTGGACTTGAAGATGACTGAAAACTTCCTTGTGGGTTCTTGGTAAGTGTAAGAATTCTGGTGTTTTGGTGTGCAGCTGATGTTTAAAAATGATTCAAGAAAGATTAGTCTTGTAGTGATAACTAATGAGTATAGCCTGTGTGTTGGCTGTACCTGTGTTGACCCTAATACAATGGAGCCTGTCCTGCCTTTTATAGTCCCCTGAAAGTATCCGTTGCATATGTCTGAATCTGATCATCTTATCTCAACGGTTTCTGGCAGATATATGTGAAGCTCATACAGGTGTTCATATTTTTTTTTTTTTTTTTTTTTTTCTTATTTTTAATTTGATTTGATGCTCATGTTTTAGGGTGTCTAATTATCTGATATATGATGGATTGACTTTGGTTTCGGGTTCGAAGTCGTTTAGCCAATAGCAGTGAAAGTCTTGTTCACGAAAAAGTATTATGTGTTTTCATGTATGTTTCTGCTAAGCTATTTAAAGCAAATATTCTTCCATGCCAATATTTCAACTCAGATTCTGAACTCCAATATGTTCTGCAGTAGATTCTAGTATATATGGAATCTGTTTATGACAGAGACCTTTTCTGAAGATTTTCAGGTTTTGAAGGTTTCTGTCAGAGAATAGAACTCTGCTTGACAGCAGAAAGCTATCAAATTTGTTAGCATACACAGCAGGAGAAGCAAATATGGGAATCAGACTGTCAAGGCCTCAGAGCTATCACCGTAATACCCCATATCAATATCCCCCTCCCCCTCCATCAATTCCTAGTTCTTCACCCTACCATTCGTATTCTGCAAGATACGTTGACCCTGCAGAGAGAAGTGGCCTGCAGGCAAGGTACTCAAGAATTGGAGATGATTACAGCTCTCTAGAGCAGGTACCCAACTTCTTCATTTCTCTTCCCACTTTTTAATTCCTGGTTTGGAATGTAAACAACTGTAAGCATTTCCTAACCGGGGTTTTGAGAAATTAAAAGCACTGTGATTTTTACTAATTTGTTGAGTTTTGCTACCATGGGAGTTCAGCTTAGCTGTGGATCATTCTTTTTTCAGGTGACAGAAGCTCTGTACCAAGCTGGTTTGGAATCTTCCAACCTTATTGTGGGGATCGATTTTACCAAAAGCAATGAGTGGACAGGTGCTCGTTCCTTCAATCGAAAAAGCCTGCATCATCTGGGTGATTCTTTGAACCCATATCAGCAGGCTATATCAATTATTGGAAGGACTCTTTCAGCTTTTGATGAGGATAATCTCATTCCTTGTTATGGCTTTGGTGATGGTTGGTACTGTACTTTTACTTGTTTTGATGAGGCTCCTGAAGGATCTGAAAACTCAAGATTGTTTCATCTTCATTTCTATCTTGCAGCATCCACACATGATCAAGAGGTTTTCAGCTTTTTCCCAGATGATAGGCCTTGCAACGGCTTTGAGGAAGTACTTTCTCGTTACAAAGAACTAGTCCCACAAATTCGATTAGCTGGTTGGTTTAAATAGTTCTCCTAACTTGGCTTTCCATCATTTTTTTGGGGGGAACGTTAATCAGAAATGAGAAAAGGATTGTTTTCTTATATGACAGGACCAACTTCTTTTGCTCCCATAATAGAAACTGCTATTAAAATTGTGGACACCAGTGGCGGTCAGTATCATGTTCTTATGATTATTGCTGATGGGCAGGTCAGTTGTTAAATATGCGTTTATCAACTGTTTTTAATTTGGTGTTTTTCAGTTTTCCTCTAACTAGGGTTTTTACCCATTATTTCTGATATGCTTGATTCCAACACAATATGCAAGGTGACAAGAAGTGTAGACACATACAATGGCCAGTTAAGCCCTCAGGAACAAAATACAATTAACGCCATTGTCAAAGCAAGGTTCTGCTATTATAAAGTATTCCTATTCTGTAAGGTAATTTATACAGAATGTTTCTTGAAACCAATCCATCTCTCTGCAGCGAATACCCCCTGTCAATAGTTCTGGTTGGCGTTGGGGACGGACCATGGGATGTGATGCAGCAGTTTGATGACAACATTCCTTCCAGGGCTTTTGACAATTTCCAGGTTAGGAAGCAAAACTGATGGACTCTTGAAACCAACTCGTGTCAGCTTCAAGTTTTAGGTCTCTAATGGTTGTTTGTTTGTCCACTGCAGTTTGTTAATTTTACAGATATTATGAGGAGAAACACTTCTGCATCCAAGAAAGAAGCTGATTTTGCTCTGGCAGCATTAATGGAGATACCATCACAGTACAAAGCAACATTAGACCTCCATCTCCTGGGGTATTTTCACTACTTACTAGCATGCATTTTATGCTAAGGAGTGAAAATTTTCTGGGGTATTGAGACTGTTTGTTGTCCTGTTATTTTCTGCAGATGTAGAAGAGGAACTCCTGGGAGGACTCCTCTTCCTCCTCCTGTTAAAATCTACCCAGTAGTAAACTCCTATACTCCATACCAGGGTTCAAGCCGCTTCGAACAGAGCAATGCATATCCTTTTGCTCCTTCTCCTGCTCCCACAGACAATTCTTCGCATAACAGGGTAGGATTCTATTTGTATTTGCAGCTACTTACACATACATCTGCTTGCTTGCAAGATACAGCGTAAAGCAAACTTAGATTTCCTGCTTTTAGTATAAGATCTTATCCAACCTTTTGTGTTATTTTCTTGATGGTTGTTCAATGATTTGCAGAACTGTCCTGTATGTTTCTTTAGTACAAAAGATCTTGCATTTGGATGTGGACATCAGGTAACTGAAACCAATTCAGAGTTTCCATGCTATTTTCTCCTTTACTTTTGTTTTTAACTTTCATACATCTTCTGCAGGCTTGTTATGAATGTGGAAGGGAGTTGGTGAATTGCCCCATTTGTCGTACTCACATTACTACTAGAATAAGACTCTATGACTGATGCATCAAGCTGAGCATCCAGATTTGGGGACTTGACAGAATGAAGAATGTTTGGGATGATGGGGGTTCCTACACTGCCCTTAAGCTATTTCAGAGCCTTTTATTATGCCTCTGTAAATACTAGTATTCCCAAAATCTTCACAAACAATGTGATTCTGCATGCCTTTGATTCTTACTTTCAAAGTTTGAATTGGGCACTTGGTGATTGCTCATAATTTTTTTTTTTGTTTGAAGGAGATGGTTTGGCTCTTTTCTTATGGTGACTTTATTTTCCTTCCTTGAAGGAGTTCATCTGCACTATGAATGGTTTAAACTCCATGGAAATGTGACGTATTATGCTTCTCATCGATGCATTCTGGGGAACTATGGGATTTACAGTTTTGGGTTGGATAGAATCTAAGGATCTTCATTTGGGAAAAGTGACTCTTTGCATTTGTGATGACCTACAGTCAGGCTTTAGCCATAGGTGAGAAGCATACTGGTAAACCCTGTTAAGGAAAAAAGGAGGTTGTTGTCACCCTGCCAAACATAGTGCAATTTTACAACAAGTAATCATGCATGATCATTTTCAAGAAATTCAGTCATGTTTTCATCATAGTCCAAGAAGTGGTACGATTTTTCCATTCCATCAGTAATGCCTGTACAGAGAAACTCCCATTCCATGAAACTCTTCATCATGCAGAAATCTAAAACATCCCTCTACACAGACTGCATTTGCTAACCTTCTTTCTTTGTTTGAAACTCTAATCCATCTTGTTAGTATTTTGATCATTCGGGTTTGGGTTTAAGGCTCTAATCTTTGTGCAGGGAAAGCTTACCAAGGTCTTAACTGAACGGAAATTTCCTTGTTGATGATTATAGTTGACGAGCTCTCATTTCTTTGGAGCTCAACTTTACCATTAAGGGGTATGCTTTTGCGATCAAGATCATTTGAAAAGAAATCTACTTACACCATTTTTTGTTATTAAGCCTTTCATACCTCAAGTCATCCACTTCAATATTTTCAAAGCACTTTATAACTATTTTGGTGTGGACTGAAAACTATAATGATAACTAGTTAATTCCTAAAGGGAATCAACTAATTTGGATTCAATGCATGTAGTTCAAGTTGAACACTCCGGACAAAAATGTTTGGCTTACACGAAAAAGAGCACTGCCCCTCCCTCTCTCTCAGTAGCTTCCAACTTGTTGCTTCCACCATCTTTCACAGGTTAATATCCAATAAGGTGTTTTGAATGGCTGTAGAAGTAATGGAAAAGGCAACTTCATAAAGCTAAGACAGTGTGAAACTTAGAAAAACTGTGGGAAAATTGGGTCTTCTGGTCAAAAAATGCGGACACCGGAGAAGTCCATGGTAGTTGAAGATAGACATCAAATGAGTGGACGACCAACAAATTGCAAGACCCATCACTCTTTGATTGAATATTGTTGGAGATGATAAGGTACATACTGGTATATATAGGATACAACAGAGCACAGAGCTTGACATTCTTCATTTTGAGACTCAGGAAACAATTATGAGGAAAGAAATCTTGGTGACTGGTCTGGCATGGCTCCTAGTGGTGGCATTCATTGTCACCTATGCAACTGCAACTGATGATTTGCAGGCTGTTGAGCATATGGTTCATCCCCAAGGTAAAGTAATATGCTTGCTCATGATATGCATCTAATCCTCATTGTGTCACTCAGAAAGTCTATGTATATATTATGTTCAAACCTGGGTTCATCTGTATGTGCTGGTGACTTGTGTTGAAATCTGCAGCTGGGTGTCGATGCTGCTGGTTCATTTGGAAGCCTCGCATCAGTTGTGGGAAAGCCTGCTGTGGGGATGGATGTTGCAGTCTGAAGTGAAGCATCAGGAACTCCAACAATAACTATGATAATAGGAAGCTGCAATGTCTTCCCCAGAAGCAAAATAAACCGAGTTATATCCTAAAAATGACCTGGAAATAAGGAGCTTCTGTATGAATTTTTCCTAAACGGGATGTCTTTTGATATTCAGATTACATAAACTCTAGCATATACATCAGTTTACTGCTTGTCAACAATCAGCCATTTGCACACTACAGACAGAATTGGATTAGCATTTATGTCATAATAATTGAAATTTAAAAAAAAACAAAGGAGAATTTAATACATATAAACAGCAACTACTTTCATAATACAACTAATCAAGTATGCAAGTCATCTTGCAGTAATATGAAGACAAAGATAAGTGGAATATAGATTGCAAATGGGCAATTCAGTACTTAAGGTTATACTCTGTTTCTGATATAATCATATAGATTCCTACTACAGCCTAAAATAAATTTGAATACCTGATTTCGAATATTTCTAAATAACTATAGTATTCCTTCCTCTATCTAACCTGTGAGTTTCAGAAGAGGGGACCATGAAAAACCCGCTAAAGAAACTGCCTTTCACAGTATATAAATCCAGAAGCTCCATAAAATCAAAATCCAAAAATTGACCTGTCCACCAGATGCTTCAACATTTGAAGAACTACTGTCTGTGATCCCAACGAGAAACCTACAATCCCCAACTGAAGGGTCCAGGAAAGTGACGATCCCAAGCCCATCAAAGTCACAGCTCTGTGATTTCTGCTTTTTTACTTGATAGTAGCTGTTGAATGCATACGAGATATTTCCCTTTGCCCCAATTCCATTGCATGATCCTCCATAATTGAGTGTTGTACAGTCTGCACTGCTGCAAGCAATTTTCATATGGTTTGCCACTCCAGACAGATCCCTGGATGGGTTTGCCACACACCACCTAGATGGGAGATACTCAACATCCCTTGCATTCTTCAATAACCTATTGCCTAAACCAAGGTTTAATGGATACTTAGCCTGGCCGTCGAAGGAGAAAATCCCCCAGTGCCTCTCAAAGGTCCCTGGAAGTATGCTCTTTGCCTCTTCATCAAGTAGACTGAAAAGGTAAATATCCATGGGGGGAACACCCGGTCTGAGGGGGGTTCCTTCGTTACGTAGGACATGATCTATGAGGCCTTGGTTGAAAGCCCTTGCAGCAGTGAGGTTTGCACTGATGGCTCCATCAGTAGGCCAACCAATCTCCCCGATTACTATGGGCATCTGACCATACCCAAGTTTATTGAGGGCAGCAACTAAGGTGTCAAAATTTCCATCAAATGCATTGTAGTAAACATTTGCCCCATCTGTAACAGCGTGGTTTGTCCCTGCAAAGAATGCATAATCTTGTGGGAAATCTGAATTCCCATAGAGGCTCAGAAACGGGTAGATATTGACGACAAATGGGGAACCGTTCGTGTTGAGGAAAGAAACGATTTGAGTCATAATTTGAGTCAGTTCAGATCGGAAGGCTCCTTGAGAAGGAAGAGAAGACTCATAGGCATCAGCGTTACAAGGGACCACTAGTTTTACAAAGTTTGCAACATTTGCTTTGGCCAAGGACTGTTGTAGATTGAGCAGAGCAGGGACGACATAGGACTGGAATTGCCCCGAGTAACTAGTGAGGAAGGGCTCGTTTCCAACTGCAACATACCTGCCATCATATTGTAAGAATCAAATCTATTGATGAAAATCTGGAAGTTGTGATATCATTGAAAATTACTACCTCATCTAAGATCCTACACATGCTGCATGAACAGATATTAATAAGATCATAAAGAATATCTGAATTTGCTTTCAAACAATATACAATAAGTCTTAACAATTTCTACAGCCAAAAGAGTTCCTATTGCTGGCTGTTTGAAAGTCCCAAATATAGGGGGATCAACTATGGATTCTCAAGGTCGGAGATGTTTCTCAGTTTTGACCAGACTCAATGATTAGAACAGGCAATAGGGTAACCTAAACCGGCATTCATCCATATCACTAATCTCCCATGCAGTTTTGATATAGCATCATTTAACTTCCGTGAACATTGCCTGCAGTTACACAGTTTACCTCGACCAATTGTAAACCGGCATCTCAATCAGAGAAAAACAATCTTTCAAGGAAGTCCAACACAGCCCAATGGACTATCAGTTGTTTCAAGCTGAGGGCAGTGAACAGGAGTTCTTTACTACAGACATAAAAGAAATACTAAAAATAAGTTGAAGCGTGTGGTTCTTTAAATCAATTTCTATAACAGTAGCTCTACAGAGAAATTATTTCAATCACAAAGGATCAATAATTCAAATCTTTTGTGTGGCCAAAGAGCATTGCCTGATATTGAAAATGGTAAAAGAATTAAGCTTTTCTAGATGTGCCATCAGGTGTTCTAGTGCTAACAGAATACACAAGGATTGGGAACTGAAAGGAATTTTTTGGTGGTCAAAGATTTTGAAAAAGTTATGAAATAATCTGAGAAGCTCTGAAGCATATTTCCTCAAGGTTACTAAATGGAAGTTTGCCAAAGGATAAAGGTTTCTTCCCCCTTTTACTAATATAAAGGGCTCTGCAAAGTATTCTTATTGGGTCAATTGTGGCCTCTCTTTTGGTTTTGGGACGGTCTTTCTTTAATTTTCTCATGAGGTCCCAAAGATTGTAAACAGCTACCAAATTATTCAAAAAATTTACGGGGTTAGTTGAAATAATTATATTATTATGAAATTCCCTACTTCCAGAGAGAGAAATTTCTTCTTCTAACATGAATTACTTTCTCTCAAATTCATCTTTTGATTTTCTTCAAAATTATTTCATGTTCTTCTTCCTAGCTAACTCCCATGTTCCCAATTATTCTACTGGAAGCTAAATCGAAATCACCAAAGGCATCACTTTGCTTTCCTTTATAAAACTGTTACCTCCCCAACAGATGCAGTCCAATGGCATCAAGATTATTTATAAGTGAACCAATCAAATTAGAAACTCTGTGAATTCACATCTATAGATCCAATTAACTAAACAACATGAACAATTACAACATACTCCACTTGGAAGACAAAACCAATCACCAAAAGATTCAACAGAACCAACTTTAATAGCTAAACTCACCCCAGTGCATTCTCTTCACTTATTTTCACAAATCAAATCCTATATGGTCCATCAAACTTCTACATCTTAGCAAGCAACAGCCATAAAATTGGAATCCAAATTAAAAAATGACCTTAAATTGAAAACCCAGCAAAAATCAAAGGAAAGAACACAAATTGAATCTCAACAAAATAAAGCACAACAAGCTACATACCTGATATCCACACCACCTTTACCCTTATATCTGGATATATTCTGACTAACCCACAAATCACAAGCATCAGTAGAAGAACTAAAAACAGACAACATCTCATTTGGGATCCCAACCATGACCTGAATTCCACTCCCCCTCAAAGCATTTAGGCAATATGGGTCTGCATCAAACAGCTTCACCTTCTCTATCTTGTTCTGTTTCAAGAGATCCACCACCGTGTAGGGTGACAGCTTGTGCAATGACAATGTTCCCCAGTTCACTCCTATCCCTGACTCTGCCATTAGAACTGAGCTTGAAAGGAGTACCAGAGCCAGAAAAGCCGCAGCTGTGAAATGGGTTTGTGCCATTTTTGCCTGAAAGACCAGATCAAGAATCATTCCACCATTACCATCTCATCTGACAGATTGCTCTGCCTGGAGGCATAGGTGGTGTGAGAGTCACAGAGCCTTATAAACAGCTGATTACAACAGCCTAACCGCTCCAAACCCAAAGGTAAAGTGAAAAAACCTTGCAGCCACTGTGACGTAGATGCCCCACACTGATGTGCTTGGGCTCCTGAGAGCCTTTGAAACTTTTGTCCCCTTTCCAAACAATTAGCTTTTTCTTAAGAGAAAATCAGAAAAATCATAAAGATTTTCTTTTTTCTTTTTTTGGTATTTGGTATAATTTATTGGTTATAAAATTAAGGAGAGAAAAATTGAAACGTTTCACTTACTTGATCACACTGAAAATAACTCACATTTAACTCAACCATTGAAACTCATATTTAAAACTGTCAATTGTTCAACACATGATTGATTAGAGGTTGAAATTCTCCTGCATATATATTACTTTCTGATGCTTACTCTTTTGTTCAAAATCATTATCTATACTACCCACTTGAAAATGGGATATGGGGATTTAAAATATTTTTTTTTTTCACATTTTTTACACTTTAATTAGCTTAAATCAATCATTAACTTCAAGTTTTTCTTATAAAAAGAAGTGAACCAGGCCAAATTTCAAAAGACCCCACCGACATGCTCTCTCACATGGGCTCAAATGGAGTTATGGACTAGGCATATTGGTAGTAGGATATGATGTTGACACACCACCAAAGGTTTAGTGCCTCACATCTACCATATTTAAGGCCTTTGTAGTTACCAATCAAACCCATTCGAGGGCTTGGGTACTAATCTTGGTTGGATCATGCCTAGAGAAGTTGCATCCCGAAATCCCGGCATTTTGAATAAAACAAAATTATTTTAAAAAATATTAATTAAAATGTGATACTTTTAAAATTATTTTATTTTAGTTATTTTTTTAAAAAGCCTGTTGTAAAAAACATCTTAAATTCAAAAATAATTTTAAAAATATCATATTTTAATAACTATTTTTTAAAAATAATCATAAGGCGGTTTCTTTGAAAATTTGAACTTGATGAGTCATGTTTTTGACACAAGTCCTCAGGCAAGACAGCATCCTTATCGTTATCGCCATCAAGTCTTCATGAGATTGCCTGATGGAACAAATTAATCAAATGTCACTCTGCCTTTACTGCCATATAAAGCAATGTATTATCGAGTGCAACCGACTTCCACATCGAAGTGAACTTTCTGGGCTGTGGACCACCCAGAGAGAGAGAGAGGGCCAGAGGGGGCCAGATGGGGCCAAGTTTTTTGTAATCCTTTTCCTCCCACAGCATCATTGTGTGCGTGGCTCTCCATATAATGGTTCAAGAAAAAATGGTAGGCCCCGAGAATTCATCCCATGACCGAGATGTTTATTCCAACTGTGAGCAAAGCAAATTCTCGAGGTCACTGCTTCAATACTAAAAATGGCGAAACTTGAAAGATCTAGAGGTCACTATTAGGGGTGATAATTTGTGATAGTTGCGTTCGTATGGCATCGAAAGTCTGACATTTTGGACTAAAGAGATTAGATATAGTTTAAAAATATAAATTTAAATAAAATCTAATTATTAAACATATAATATGTTGTGTAACTCATTTAATAATATAATTTTATTTGAATTAATATTATTAATCTTTTATATTAATATGTTTGTAATTTAATTAATTTATTTTTTTATAATTATAATAATGTTAATTATTTATTAATTAAAAAATAATTAATTTATAAATTAATTAGTTCACGAAGGTCAATACAAATTTGACCTAAAACAATTGTTTGTTAAATGGGTTATAGAAGTCGACATAAATTTGATCTAAGTACGATTATGCTCGATCCAAATCCATAAAAAAACGTATCACATTCAAATTGTGTTGAAAATTTATATCAAATTTTATCATTTATCACCCTAAGTAATTAGGGTTGAGGTACTTTTGGGGAGAAAAGATCAACGATTTTGGGTTTACCGGAGAAAACAAACATCGGATTCTACATGGGGTTTTGATCATTCTCCATGGAATATATAAAGAGAGGCTGTCCCATTGTGGAAGTTGATGAGTACAGCTTTGGTGAATTAATTGAATCCTTTAGTTCTTGTGAAAAGTAGCAGCAGTGAGATTATGGATTCCATGGTCACCTTCACAAGGCATTTTCCTTTGATTTTCCCTCTTGTAGACCTTTATGAAAAGAGGGTGTCAAAGCAAAGATTGGCTAACCTCATCCGAAGAAATCTTTCCTTTCTTTCCAAATTCCACTGCTTTTTCTGCCATGGATATGGACTGTACTAGCTTTGGACATGATAATAGAAGCTTATTTTCCACTCCAAGTGTGCACACAATCAGAGGTCTCCCCTTTAAAGCTTTTGCCCAATCTTGTCTCTCCATCTTTCTGGGTTCCGCAAAGGGTCTAAAGAAGATGATTACGCAAGGCCTCAAAATCAAACACCAAACTTTAATACTTAATGCTCCTAAAGAAGAATCATCAATTCCCAAACTTTAATACTCAATGCTCCTAAAGAAGAATCATCAATTCCCAAACTTTAATACTTAATGCTCCTAAAGGAGAATCATCAATCTCTTTTGATGATATCATCGTCACTACCGACCAAATCTTTATTGCTTATTTTTTAACCTTAATTATACTTGTCTATCAATAGCTAAAGATTCATCTTAATAGATAAATATGATATTAAGAATAACAAAGTTTGATACAATCCGTCATGATTTGAACCCAATATACTTTTTACGAATTTAAAATATTATAATCGAATTTGAGTCAAATTTATATCAATTTGTATAATCCATTTAATAAATTAATAATTTTTAGATGAATTTGCGTACCACACATTTAATCCAAATTAACCTATTTAATAATAATACTGATTAATCTAAATATAACTTTAAACTATTTAATCTATATTTGACTCATTTTAAATAAATAAATCAACTATTAAATTGAGATATTAATTATATGGACCCATACAACACTTCATTCAACCCGATAATTAAATAAGAGAACTTAATTATTAAATGACTTAAATAAATTATATGATATATTACATGTTTAATAATTAATTAATATTTGAATTTATATTTTTAACACTATTATTATTCTCGTTAGGTTTGTTAGGTTTGAATTGATATATGTAATAGAATACTTAGGATTTAATATAACACAAATGACAAAACACAACCCACTTACACAATTTGCCACCTCTACATGATATCACAATTACACCATTCATTCTATCATACTTCCATGTTCTCATTATTTTCCAGGTTTTTCGACCTGTCACAACATTTCAGCCTAATCGTGAGGCAACAAATAACATGAAGCACATTACCATAAGATGATTAGGAAACAAAATCCGAAAGCTTTTTGAGGGGTCATCTTCACTTCAGCAAGAGAACTCAAGAGAGCTCTCTCAAGGAAAAATGTAACAAAATTTGAGCATCTACCTCTTTGTAAAATCTGGCTGATTGGTGACAGATCTGACCCAAGCCCATTTGTGGTCCATTGTGCTTACAGGGTTCTTGGCATTGGCCACTTCTGCTATCGGAATATATGCATAGTTTCCATTGATTGGGCCAGAAACAAACCCTGTGTACCCTGCCATGATTCCATGAATGGCCGAGTGTGCCAGAAGTGTACAATACAAGTTGTCTGTGGCATTTGCAGGGACTGCTCTAACCATATACATGGGATCTATGTATTTTATGGTAACCAGCTCGCCAGGGTGGTCCCTGTCCCACCAGCTCTTGAGCTCTGATTTCAACCACTGGCCAACGTCTAAGAAAACTGGGTTCCCAGACTCATCAGTCTCTTTTTTCTGAGCATCACTTCTTGGTATCATATCCTGTCCAGCACCCTCAGCAACTACCAACACTGCATGCCCGTTCTGTTTAAGTCGTTGTTCCAGAAATTCAAACAGCCCTCCTTTCCCTTCCAAGTAGAATTCGTTTTCAGGAATTAGGCAGCAGTCCACATCTCGGCTGCTTATGGTTGCATGGAGGGCAATGTGCCCAGTGCTGCGGCCCATGAGTTTCACCAGACCTATTCCGTTGACTGCACTCTCAGCCTCCACATGAGCTGCACTGATTGCTTGTTGGGCCATTTCAACTGCTGTCTGAAATCCAAACGACCGGTCTATTATGCCAATGTCATTGTCCACAGTCTTGGGAATTCCTGCTATTGAAACATTCAGTTTTTGGCGACAAATCTCATCGAATATTGTCACTGCTCCGCGCATTGATCCATCTCCACCTATGACATACACCTGTTCATTTATTCAGGGACGAGGAAAATAGAAACTGAATTAGTACCGTTCATGCGAGAGATGGAATTATGGTGAAATAAGCTGCTGGAGTGGCTCATGTGGTGGAATCAGCCTCAAGTAAAAGGAGATCCCCCCATTAATTCTATGAACATTAATTGCAAAAAATTTCCAAACTCATGCATGAGCACGAAACATAGGCCAGGACAAAGCAGATCAGCAAACTATTATTCATCCATCCAACCCCAACCAATGCCGTAAAGTCTCTATTATTTTTTTCCCCTTTGGCAAGTTCTCAACTCTTGTATTGATAGAAACCCTTATGAATTCCTACTGAAGCCATGGATGTTAATGTCCATTTATTGATCAGACTCTACTCTATGACAGTCATAATCGTTTTCCCTTTTAAAGCTCTCTTCCTTCTCTGGGAGAATTACATGACCCTTCATTGGTGTTGTAGAAGAATATTATCTTCCTCTGAAATGTTCAAAATCTATATTCAAAACTCATCCATGTTCTGTACAGACTAAGGTGCACTTCCCTTGCATTTACTTTCATGTTATATAATCATTTCGGATTTTTATTACTATTTTCCCATGATCATAGCAAATGATCTTTGTAATGGTTATTCTAACTTCTTTTGTTATATCTTCACATGCATGATAAAACCGACTTTTAAACCCAGAGACCAGGGTTATCGAACACATTGTACATAAATAGCTGTATGAGACCGATCTCTAAATGGAGACAAGAAGATCACAGTGCCAAACACAATAATGATCAGATACAATTCAAAGACCCTCATGGACACCTTTCTTCCCCACAAAATTTCATCATTAAAGCAAACAAACAAAAGCAATATGAACTATGATAATTTAGTTCTCCTAATTATCCCATTGGTATGAACAGGGGAGAGTTTGGTTCACCTAACTGTTCCATAGGTATGAACAGGGGACAGGGTGGTTGTAGGCTTATAGAAAATAAAGTTTTCATATACTAAAGGACATTAGAGTTATTATGTGAAAGAAATTTGTAAATTTTTTGAAAATCCAAGGAAAAGAAGCCGGTGAGCCATATAAGCTGCAGCCATTCTTTCACAAACAAAAGAGAAGAGGTCACCATGCGGTTAAAAGGAAAAAGCCCTCAAAACCCCTTTGGTGGCTGATTGCAGTATCACCCAGGTATGGTATGTGTACAATCCAACCCGGTAAACAAGAAGAGTCCAAACACAAGCCATACAGCAAACAAATCCACATATACAATCATTAACAATTCAAGGCACATCTGTCAATAAGCACAAAATTTTATCATTAGTCCTTTACCTCCAGTGCCAACAGGGGATGTTATATCTGATGCACATCTCATTGGCTCAACAGGGTTTGACTGAAAATCACACTACGCATCCTTAGGGAGACCTCATGGTCATGGAAAATACTCTTAACTACTCTATGGATACAGTGAACAAGGCATTTGGTTTGACATTAGACATCAATTAAGCCTCATTCGTGTATGCAATTTAAACACACAACAATTCATGCTGAACCAATGCTTGATTCGGCCTCGTACCATTAAAAAGATAAGCCAAAAGGCACCATTGTTTTTTAACCATAACTGTTCTCACAGATCATCTTCATGAATAACCATTTTCAAAAATGATTCAAGGTGGGATTCAAACTAAAGTTGTTCAATAATCCTTCTCGAATCTGAAAGACACCGGCCAACTTAGAGAACTAGCCGCCCATCATTCAATACCCTCAAAATGTTCAGCAAAACCTTTGATGTCAACAACCACAAAAAAAACCCTAGACACATAGAGGCATTTATGTATGTATAATCGATCTTCTCTTCATAAAACAACAAAAACCAAAGAGGAGATCATAATCAATGCAATGGTTCAGCTCTTGAGCAGCCAAAGAAAAAAAAGGAGTGATAGCAATTTACCTGATCGAATTCATGATCTTTGATGGAATTGACAATCTTTTCAAGATCAAACCCACCTCTGGAAGTTTCAAGCACAGTGCCACCCCTCTTGTGCCAGTCCTCCACCAGCTTCGGATTCAGAGCCATCGGTTCAAAAGAGTAAAACCCTCGATATCCGGCGATGATGCCGTAGATCTGACGCACGCCGTACAGTTCCCAAAGCCCAACCACCAACTCCCTTATCACGGTGTTGAGCCCGGGGCAGAGTCCACCGCAGGTGACGATGGCGACGCGAGTCATGGAAGGGTCGAAGAAGATCTGCTTCCGTGGCCCTGCGCGGTGGTAGGCGAGGTGGGGCGGCGGCGAGGGGAAGGTTCCGGAGAGGTCGTAGGTGATCTGGCGGAGGATGACATCGCAGGGGGAGATGTAGAAGCCGTCGGAGGGGTGGTAGAACTGGTTCCGGTCCAAGGGATTTGGGAAGGTTTTGAGGTTGGGGAGGTAGTGGATGAGGTGGGGGAGCCTCTGGACTTTAACCGGGGAGATGGTGATTTCGCCTACGGAGGCGGTGCACTCGTCGTCGCCGGCTGCCATGGCTGGTGTTGGACCACCGGAGTGGAGGTGGATGAGCACATGATATTGGGTACGAGAGAGGTCGTTGCATGGGCACACGTGGCAGTGTGTGGGGCCATGTTCGCTGCTTTCTTGACACGTTCTAGGACTGGTCCATGGCCCATGATGTGGAAATTTAGCTGCGCTTCATTGGGTTCTGTCCTGTCGGATCGGGCAATCTTGGTGGTGGGGCAAGGATATTGGGTATGACCACCCGACCCATCATGAAAATACTTAGGAAGAATATATTGATTTCTTTTTCTAACATGCAATCATACTTCATTTCTATTGTGCTGTTAATTTTTGACCCACTATTTTTCTATGTGCTTGCATAGGATGAGATAAAGCAAAAAAATTTCAATAAATCTTCCTTTTATCATCACAATGTCATGTGTGAACGCATAAAATGGTGGCATCTCAGAAACTGACCTTGTCGTGCAAGGTTATGGAAACTTCTCGAGCAAGGCAGAAACCAGGCAAAAAGTCACAAAGCTTTTTAGTACATGGGTTGCTTAACAACCCTTGTATAAAGGTCACGCTATTTTAATGTATTGCTCAGGAGGATTCCACATGTTCTACAGCTGCTGCTTGACGTACGCGGTTCCATACTCGGTCTTCCCTGGAAATAGTGGTTGTTGACTTCCACTCAAACCTATCTTATATTAACTTATCAAACCTCCCCTGTTTTTTCCCTGCAACATCTGTTTGATCTAGAGGTAGACTCCGTCAATATGAAGGTATTGTTCTTGATGTTTACAGAACTCTTGCATGTCTTTTTCTGTATTATAATTTGATCACACAAAGACAAATCTATGGTGGCTGATCTTCTTTTGTGGCTGTGCAGCAAAAGATAGTGATGAAGACACAAATGAACTGCCAGAAATGCAGGAGCAAGGCACTCCAGATTGTTGCAGAAGGAGAAGGTCAGTGTTCTAACCCGCATATAAGTTTTGTTATCTGCTAGCTCTGGAAATTTGATCAATTTCTTGGGCTGTTGAACTCATAGAGAAGGTGGTGGACAGAACCTTGTAGCATGTATATCTATTCTTGAATATGCCTTTTTACCATCTTACTTGAAGATCAATTAGCATTTAGTTAGGGTAGATCAAATCTTTTATGATATTTGACATCATACTCTTCATCAATTAGTATTCATTTAGGATAGCTCAAATCTTTTATGATATTTGACATCATACTTTTCGGGCATGTTTTAAGAGTTGTCATTTGAGTAATTCATTTTCAGGCTTAAGAGCGGTATTGTTGCACCCCAACAATCCCTTCCCCAACATGATGCTTCGATGGCCCTTAAGTCTCATACCAATTCTTGTATTAGGCTTTTGATCATCTCATTTGAAAATTAATTGGTGTTTATATATTTATTCTTGAATATGCTTTTGACCATCTTATCTGAAAATCAATTAGTATTCAGTTAGGATAGGTCAAATCTTTTATGATATTTGACATCATACTCTCCATCAATTAGTATTCAATTAGGATAGGCCAAATATTTTATGATATGTGACATCATACTTTCCGGGCATGTTTTAAGAGTTGTTATTTGAGTAATCATTTTCAAGCTTAAGAGCGGTATTGTTGCACCCCGACAATCCTTCTCCCAACATGATGCTCTGATGACCCTTGGGTCTGATACCAATTCTTGTATTAGGCTTTTGATCATCTCATCTAAAAATTAATTGTTGTTTGATGAGGATAAACCAAACCTTTTATGATATTCAATATTACATTTTATGAGCTTGCTCTAAAAATTATAATTTAGGTAATCCATCCTCAAACTTAGATATGGTATTATACCACCCCAACATTTAGAGTATATATATATATATACTCTAAATCTTTCTCTCTCTATAATTCATTTGAAATCAAACCCAAAAAGAAAAGATGAAGAAGGGTAATATTATTGTATGCAGCCCATGCTCTAGCACAAAATGAGGATTTCAGTGGCTGGTTCCCCCATCTTTGTCAGTCAATTAGAGGAATCATTTCAAAGGTTTAATTTCTTGTGGAAAATGTAAAAAATAAAAATGACTAGAGACGGTTTGGCACACACTTCATTTTTTTTTTTTTTTTTCAAAAAAAACCCTTGTTCTTATCTTCATGGCCCATCATTTTCATGGGAGAAATCAAGAGTATTTATTTGTCTTCATCCTTGATTTTCCATGTGTTCATATATTGAAACAATCTTTGAATTTTGTTACATCATAATTAATCAAAATTTTGTCTTAATTGCTTTCTAATTTTCTTCCTCTTTGGTTTGAACACAAAAAATTCCGAAACTTCCACGAAATGCAGGTGTGGACTTTGTGGCGATAGAAGGAGACCAGAATGACAAGGTGGTGGTGATTGGTGTTGGAGTCGATCCCATCAAATTGACCTGCAATTTGAGGAAGAAGGTTGGCCCTACGCATATTATCAGCGTCTCAGAGGTGAAATCTAAGTAAAGAGCCCATTCTCATGGAACCATTACTTCCCTGATAGTTTAATTTTGAAGGTTGTTGGGATGACAAACATTGTGTAATCATCCATGTGTATCAGAACTGTTTCTCTCAGGTATGACTCACCAGCTTCTTGAGGACATGTATTTATGAAGCTTCCCTCACCATTGTCGTTGAGAATTAACTGTATCTTCTTTATCCATCTTCGTCTTACTAATAACAATGCCATTATATTGGTTTCCCCAAGGAAAAAAAATATTAGGAAAAATTGTTTTTTTTTTTTGATACATAATTTCACAGTAGAAAATATAATAAAATATTAAATATAATTAAAATTAACTAAAAATTACCAATTTTTAAAATATTTAATCAGTAAGTGAAATGACTTTAAGAAAAATTTTAAAATTAAATAATTAATTTAAAATTTATTTTTAAATTTTTTATTTTCTTTCTCTTGTTTTTTTTCTTAAATTTTCCGACGCTTGTGAAGGAGTAGAGTAGACCATGTAGACCAACATGATCAGAAGACATTTTCTTATGCAAATTGGTATTCATAAGAGGCCTACATGTTGGTATTTAAAAGGCTTTTGTGCAGTCAAAATTTTTGAAAAATTTTTAAAATTTAAAATTTTAATTATATTAAAATAAATATATTTTATAAATAATTAAAATATTATAATATTTTATAATTTATTTTAATAAAAAAATATTTTTATTATATATATATATATATATCTATATATATATTAAAAATAAATAAAAAATTAAAATTTATTTTAAAAATTAATTTTATATATAAACAGAATAAAAAATAAGATATATACTTGAATCATCCAAACTCATCTTGGATTTTAAAAAAAAAAAAAAAATTTAAATTCATAATTAATTAATTTATTTAAATTTCAAGGGATTGATATCTGAAAAAATCCGTCCAAAATAAGAGAATCCGATTAAAAAGTTATTAAAAAATTTTGATGTGAACAAGAGACTGAAAGTGACGCTGTGCAACTGCAGCCCATTAAGGCCCCTTTCTTTAAAGTTAAATTGACTGTAAAGTCCGTTCAGAGTTGGTGCTTCTTGGTAACTAACGCCAGGCGCTTCTTTCTCGGGGTATAAAGTTGGTCAACGCTGAATGAAATTTGATTAATTAATGTTTTAGAATAAAAATTTATTATTATGAAGATCAATCACTCTCGCCAAAATTTCGATTCTCTTTTCCACGTGATGGTATGATTCAACTCATATCTATCCTATTTCCATTGTCGGGACAATAGAGTAAAGGGATAAAGGATGTTTGATTGTCGGAAACGAAAAATGAGAATGAATATTTTATTTTTATTATTATTATTTTTGTAATAAGAATTTGGACATATTAAGAACATGATTTTAAATAATAAAAATAAAAATGTTAATAAAATATTTGATACGTAAGAATGCAAAATGAGAGTGAATATTTTATTTTCGTTCATATTTATATTTTTTTAATATGAATAAATTTGAAAATTTTAGTTTTTATATTTAGATGTATATGAGAATATAAAATTAAAATGATAATTTGTTTCGATTTTACTTTGAAGTAAAACTAAGAATGAAAATAAAAAAATAAATTATCACTAAATTTTATATGCATGGTTTAAAATAATTTTATTTTTATTTATTTGACTGTATGATTTAAAAATAATTTTTTTGTTTTTAAAAAATTATAACATTGTTTGATTGTTATTTTCGAGAAATAATTTTTAAAAACAAAATAAAATAGATAGTAATTTTTAGATAATAAGTGAGAGTTATTTTCACTAATTTTTAAAAATAAAATAAAAACATGAACCCATTTGGTTATATTTTATAAAACTTGTTTTTAAATTAAAAAATAAAAAGTAGTTTTTAAAAACAAATTTCAAAAAACATGACTAAACTGGACCTTATTCTTTCAATTTTATTTTTTATTAGAGAAAATAAATTTCAAATGAAATGAGACTTTATATTAAATTTATTAATAAGTTTAATAATTCTAAAAAAATAAATTTAATATATATATATATATATATATATATATAAAGACTAAAAAATAGACATTATTAATGTTTTAAATTATTTAATAAATTTTGTAATATTTAAGAATAATTTGAAATTTAAAAATTTGATTAATTAATTATAAATAAAATAAAATAATTTAGAATGTCATCTTTGTAATTGAGTAATAAATATATGCATAATGAAAATTTTGATTCATATTTACTTTAAAAAATTAGATTTTATTTGTTGTTGTATTCATTTAAAATAAAATAGTATTAGTAATTAATAATTATTCTTTATTTTTAACAAAATAAATTAATTATGTTTTTATAATATTTATAAAATATATATATAAAAAATCATATTAATAGTATTAATTTTGAATTATTATTGTTTATTTTTTACAAAATAAAACAATTAGTGTTAATATCTATATTTTTATAATATTTTATAAAAATAATAATTTATGATTTTATTATATTATTAATATACATATATTTGTTAAAAATTATTTACTTTTTAATTTATTTATAATTAAACAATTATTTTTATTTTTAATAAGAAGTGAATTAAATTTAATTTATTTACAAATTTAGTATATACTATAGAATTGAATTTAAAATTTGAGTTTTTTTTTTTATATAAAATAAAAAAAAATTAAAAACAATTTATTCAGAAAAAGTCTTTAATTTTTTAATTTTTAAAAGTATTTTTAAAAATAACTTGTAGGAATCAAAATATCTCGAATGAATTGAAGTCCCGTTGAGAATTATCGATAAGTCTTTGTTTATAATAATTTTCTTATTATATTCCAACAAAACAACAGAAATATTGTTGGAAAAGAAACAAAAAGAAACTGAAAAAACTGGAGATTCCCATCCATTAATTGCCTTGGAGGCAGGGAAGGTCCTTAAGTCTTGGTCTTGTTTCTAATTGATTCAGCTGGAGTCAAGAAGTAATTCCAAAAACTTTTTAAGTCTTTGTATTAAAAATATCCGTACGGATAAAGTATTTATCAAATTCACATGACTATTATGAAGCCATTGTATCATACAAGGAACTATGACTATTCTATGAAGTGTGGGGCGGAGAAAACTCTCACATCCTGTAGTCTAGGTCGTCTATGGACCATTACATGATTCATTAATTCCAGTTTAACGTTCTTCAATCCGACAGAAAGGCAAGCACGGCATCAATTCATCCCATCAATGGTAGGCCAGCTTAAAATGACTCGGACTTTAATTTATTGGTTGGAATGGTGGTTGAAGGTTAACGTGGATTTTGGGGTGATTAGTCTGGCTACTTTATTGATAATGGCCTGTGACTATTATGAAGCCGGTATATCATACAAGGAACTGCAACTATTTTATGAAGTGTTTGGGCGGAGAAAACATTCACATCCTGTAGTGAAAGGTCGTCTATGGACCAGTACATGATTCATTCGAGTTTCACAGTCATCATCAATCCGACAAAGGTCAAGCATGGCATTTGACTCAGCTTTTAATTGGTTGGAATGGTGGTTGAAGGTTAACGCGGATTTTGGGGTGACTAGTCTGGCAACTGGCTAGTCCAATATTTTCATCAAGTCCTACACTATATATATATATACCATATGTATGCTAATTTCAGTTAAAGTTCCAGAGAAACTATCCTAGGAATAAAAGCCTGTAAATTCAGATCACTAGCCCTAAGCCTGCAGGACACGATTTCAATTTGGGGAGATGAAGGTATGATGTGCTGCAAACAAATGAATACTATTTATTTTATTTTACATGAAAAATGGGTTTTTTTTTTCTTTTTTTGGTTTCATTGTTTTGAGTTGTTGCAACAGCAAAAGGTGGTACTCGGTGTCTCCCGTAGTTACAAGAAGTCGTGGCCTTGCTTCCTTTTTGGCGAGCTCACTTGCCCTTCCAAAGCCTTGAAGATTGTATCTAGTTTCTCTGGTGTTTGCCCTTTCCTTCCTTATTTGTTTGCTGGGTTTTTGTCTAATGGATTACATAATATAAGGCTAGCCTGTTTTTGGTGTCATAGGTGTTGAATCTGTAGCATGGAAAGATGACAAGAGTAAACTTGAGGTTACTGGTAACATTGATCCGGTTTGCCTGACAAGGAAGCTAAGGAAGAAAATTGGGCCTATAACAATAATAAGCGTGGAAGAAACGAAAGAAGAAAAGAAAGAAGAAAAGAAAGAAGAAAAGAAGATTGAATACATAGCCGGCCCTCAAGTTTTATATCCGGTTTATCCGGTCTATGACGATTACAACCATGGCTTCTGCACCATCTTATAAAAATCCCATTGAAATGAACAAGTCTACAGAGCTGGAGCAAAGGAATGCTTGAGAATGGAGATTTTCTCTACCAAAGAGAAAACCAAAGCATGTAAGAGAGAGTGTTTCTTAGTCCTGTACTTTACTGGCTGGTGTATTTAATTAATAAGGATACGGTAAACAAAAATTTTGAGCTACAAATGAAGTTAGCGAGTATGATATACATGTTAAGCTTAAATCCTAAGAGTATAACCTTTTAAGAAAATTTGTTGTTTAATATGGTAGTACCTAGAACATGGTTTGACGTGATGCATAACTGAGTATCATACATGGTTTGCAAGTTTAGCAATTTGTATGTTTATTTTCTTATTTGATATTTTATTTCACACATGAAAAAGAGCGTTAAAGAGCATGATATGTATATTGACTCCAAATCCTATAAGCTTAAACATTCAAAAAAATCGAAAATTCAACAGACAGCATTAAATGACATGTTATTTAATTACAAAGCACGTCATAATTCGTTCTAATTATAAAGTAAAATCAATAACTACTAGTAATTGATCATTAAAAATGTGTAGCTCGAAAACACATGCTCTCATTCATGTTCAACATATACCTATCAGTTTTTTGCCTTCCGAATTATGAGAATTTTTAATAAAGAAATTTGGTGGGGTTTTAGCTATAGAAAAATTTAAGATGACTAGCAAGTCCATGGAGCATATACTTGACTCTTAAGTCAAGGAGGGATTTTGATAAAGATACAACAATTTTAAAGAATATTTTTTAGAAAAATATATATAATAATTCAAAATATGATACTAAGATGTGGATGTATAAATACCACATGGGGAATTGAACCATCAATTAACAAAACAAGTGGAGGACCAATGGCTTACGTGGCCATTTTCATAAATGATATGGTGAATATCAATATCCTTTGTCTAAATTTTTATCATATAAAACATTTAAATAAATATAAATATTTATATTCACAATTATTTTTATAATAATTATTAATGACAAATATGAAAATAACACAAATTAATTAATATAATAATTTTAAAAAAATTAAATAACAAAATACATAAATATGTAATTAAATTAAATATTATAATTTTTTTTATCTTAAATATATTCTCATATTTAAATATTATATATATTATATTTAATAAAATTTAATGTATTAATATATTTATATTTATCTTTATCATTTAATTTGACATATCAATATAAAAAATAAAATATTATTAAGATTATAATTATTTTTAATCTTAATAAAATATAAATTATATATTTATGGCATCATCAGTTTGATCGCAATTCAACCACTAGTCTAACTAGTCATAAAAATATTGTTATTTCTTCATACGACAAGTATTATAATTTTAAAAGTGTTATATTAAAAAAAAATTATATTTTTATCAAAATCCCATCAACATGATTTAAAGTTACAAGTTAATGGTCTATGAAAACAAAGGTAGGCAAGCATGACCAGGTCATATGAATTTGATTGGACATGCCCATGGAAGCAATGGTGTGCAGGCATGACCATGTCAATGAATTTGATTCAACAAGACTGTTCAGCAAGAGCTAACACGACCCGCAATCTGGTTCACAATCTTGATGATTAACGTGGACTTAATTCACTGAAGATTTGAATATAAGAATTTTAGGAATCAAATGATCTAGATTTGCATATGAACATTCTTCCACTTGGTTTCTGTGGAAAAAGATGAAGTTCCACATCTACTCCTTGAGGACCATCTTCTTTTGTAAACTTCTTGACTCACAAAGACAAGTCATTAAAATTAAATATTTCTTGGTTCGGGTCCAATTAGGCCAAAATTTATGAGATTCATTTTCCGAACTGATATTCCCTTTGATGGATTCCAGTCATTAGTGTCATAGTGCTACTAAAATATTCTTAGCCACCAATAATTTTGTAGGTTCTTTAACAATGATCTAATTAAAATCAAAAGATTGGGTATTCGTTTTATATATTTTCTATTTTATATTTTTTAAATAAAAAATAATAGTAATTTCTATATAAAATATAAAACCCATATATAAAAAACATTAATTAATGAACCTTATATTTTAAAAAATTATTTTAATTTTTTTTTATGTATGCTTCAAAAAATTTTAAGATTCATTATTTAAATATAAAAAAAAACCCAAGATGTGTACTCAAATTATCTATCTTATTCAACTTATTTTTTATGCTCTTTAATTTTCACTATTTTTTCAAACAAGAGCAAGCATATGGTCCCAATTTTTGTAACATTTGAGAATTTTCCCAGTAATTGATATTAACTTCAATTGCTGCCATATTAAAAAATGCCAAGTCTTTCACATTTCGGGTCAAGGGTCTTTGCCCATGTGTATGTGGAAATCATCATAGAAATCATAGTGTTCTCACTAATTAAGGTCAAATTAAGCTGCTATGACTTTCTTAATTTCCATCTCTTGTAGGCCCTGGCACTTGGACTAGGGATCCCTAAGTTCACTAACATTTAGTAGAGTAGTTGCCATTTATTAATTAATTCATCAACTTGGATTTTTCCATATGCCCTTATTCGCTGGAATTGCAAGGAAGCAGGTAATTGAGAGGCCTATAAATTAATTTGTGATGGTACCACAAGTCCTACTACGTTACAACTCCTTGTCAAAATCTCCAAACTTCTCTAGTCCTCAAGCCAGGAACCCATTTGAATTCAAGGCTGAGCAAAGGTCACTAGGCCAAGACCATGAAGGTATGATGAGTACACCACTGAATATCACCTCTAGCTTAGCTGTAACTTCAATTTTAATCCATGGAGCCGATTCAATGTTTGATAGTGTTTTTCTTCGAAGTATTTTAATGGAAGCGTTTACCCTATTATTAGTAGTAGGAAAATCATCTATGAATTGTTTCTCCATAAGGCGTTACAGTGATTTTTCAATTTTTAAAAAAGATTTTTAGGTTGAACAGTCTCTTAATTTATTGTGTTTGTTGTTGCAGCAAAAGCTGGTGCTGAGCGTCTCCCTTAATTACAAGAAAAAGTGCCCATGCTTTAGTTTTGGCAAGCCCACCAGCCATTCCAAAGCCTTGCAGATTGCAGCTGGTTCACCTGGTATTAATCTGCTTTTTCCTCCATTTCTTTCGGCTTTTTTTCGTCCATAAACACCAAAATTTTCGAAGATATTCACGTTCCTATTGGCTGTTTTGGTTTCGTAGGAGTTGAATCTGCAGGATGGCAAGGCGAGGACAAGAGTAAACTCGAAGTTATTGGTGACGGCATCGATCCGGTTGCACTGACAATGATGCTGAAGAAGAAAATTGGATACACGAGTATAGTAACCGTTGAGGAAAAGAAAGAAGAAAAGAAGGAAGAAAAGAAGGAAGAAGTTCCAGCTCTAGTATACCATCCAATGGGGTTCCCACAGTATCAGTATTATCAGCTCCCGCCCAGCAACGATGGCTTCTGCACTATCATGTAAAACCCCATAGAGACGAAGAATTGAAGTGAATGTTTGAGAGTTGAGATTTGGAGAGAAGAAATATTATGTATGGCAGAAAAGTATTTGTAATGAAGTTATATGGTCTCAACTACAAATCATAAGTACTCTTACGGCCGATATATATAGCTCAGATTTTCTCCTTCTGATCATCTTCTTGCTTCATGCTGATGATTTCATTTAAGAAATATGGTGGGGTTTTGGCTAAACCCTAAAAATTTTAAGAGAATATCGAATTCTAAGGTCCGATTTAGGTTATGTTTGGTTCCATAAAAAGTATTAAGGAAAGAAAATTTTATTATAAAAAATATGAAAGAAAAATTAAATATAATTAAAATAAAAATAATAATAAATTATTTAATATTTACATATAAAAATTAAATATATGAAAATGAGTTTAAAATATAATAAAAAATTAATTTATTAATTTTAAATCTATTTTTTTTCACTTTTTTTTTTTCTTTTCATTGCAATTTTTCTTAAACTTTCCAAACATCAAATATAACTTTAAAGTTATAAACTACCATGAAAACAATGGTAGGTGAGCATATCTATGTTTTTATGTCAACACATCATGATAGTATCAATCGAAATTTGTAAATAAGTTGAACTTTTTCTTATCTTAAAACACTGAACTTAATCTTAAAATAGAACTTAATTTAATAAAAATAATATATGATTACTGTAAACTAATTCTCCCGTTATGAATATTTTCAATGAAACTCAAAAAAAATACACAGAAAGTGAGAGGTCCACACGTATCCTCTGAAACTTCTTGATTGAGACACACAAGTCCTTCCAGAACTTTATTTACAAGTGGAACCAAAGTCCATATACTCGTGGAAGAAATGGAATACTCAATATTCTTCATTGAATCATTCTTGGTTTTCGGGTCCACTTAGGCCAAACCTTTACTTCATTGCATGAATTTTCAACCTGTACTGATAACCCCGTTGACGGGTTCCAAGTCTTCCAGACTTCCAGTTACTGGTCAATTTACTAATGCTAATCGCATATTTTTTAGCCATTTAATCATGCAATTGTAAGTTATTTAAACATCGGTTTGTTCAAACTACGTATATTATATTGTACCAGTATCTAAATTGGCCAATATTAATTTGTTGTTCCATTAGCTTAATCATGTATAAATTATCACTTAACGCACCTTATAAATATATATATAAGGGGTGTAACTTAGACGGGTTAATCAGATTAATGACTAACCAAAATCCAATTTTAATTAAGAAATAATTAACTCAAGTTTAATTCAACCCCACCTTTAACCCAAGATAGTCAACCTAAACCCAATCCAAACTCCTTTTTTTTAATTCGGGTTAAAAGCAGGTTGATCAGATAATATTTGGCTTGGTCGGATTGATCAAGTTGTATAATTTAAAATCTATCTATAGTATTTTAAAAAATAAATTAAAATTATGCATTTCTATCCAAATTTAAATAATGATAATAATAATAAAATAAAAATAAACTTATATATATTTCTAAAAAGTATATAATATAATTATAATTTGATTTTTTTTTTAAATCTTAAAAAAATGAATATTATTTTGTAATATATAAATATTATAAAAATATTAAATTAAATTTAAGTTAAATTGAATTGTTCAAACCTTAATTTGAGTCTCGCCCAAATTCAATTCGTATGTATAGAATTTAACCAACCTCAAGTTAAGTATTGAAAACGTTAATCCAGATCCGTCCAAACATTGAGTAGGAATTGAATGACAACAACTTGTTGAAGCCCCACCCCTAATATAAATAGCTTAAAATACTTTGACTTCATTGTCATTTACAGTAAGTGGTCGGCGTCTAGTGCATGAAAATCATGGATGGTCAGAGCGTTCCCACTAATGAAAGACCAACCATGGACTACTGTGGACTAGGAGTCTTTTTAAATTCATTACATAGCTCTCAAGAAGAGTGGTGAATGGAAGTTTCTTAATCAACTTGATTTATTTTAATTTGGATTTTATATACACATATTAGATGGAGTTGTTTGGAAGCAGTACCCGGTAAAAGCACAAAAATTTGGAGTGGTACCATTGCCTGCAACTTCTTCAAATGAAATAATCTGAATTTATTCAACTGTAATCTATGAAATTTATTTGCTCAAGTCTAATTCAATATGGTTCAATCCAAGCTGCCTTTTTAAAATTCAGATTCAAATTGGGTTAGACTTGGGTTAATAAACATGCATATATTCGGGTTTGTCATGTTAATTATAAACATTATATAAGCTTAATATCTATTTTCCTAAATATTTTACCAATCAATTTATATTTAATAAATTAAAAATTATTAGCAATATTTAATTAATTGGAATTTTATAATTTTTGCAAATAAGTGGCAATATATGAATTTATAACATTCAAGTACTTAATTAATTCAATAATTATAATCAATAAAATGAAATAAAAGCTCTAAAAAAAGAAAGAAAAAGTATCACATAAGATTAGGTGACAGTTTCAAGTCGGCAATGAAATTAAGATTAAAAATTAATCATTTAAATAATCTATCATAATCAAACCAAAGGGTGATTTATTTAAAATAATAAGTATATTCTAATATAAATAAAATATGCATAATTAAATAATATATATTTACACATCTCTCTCTATATATATATATAGATATTTTCAACTTAAAGTTAACTGACTCTTTAACTTAAGTCTGATTCAATTTATATATATAGATATTCAACTTAAATATCTTAAAGTTGACCAACTCCTTAACTTAAATCCAATTCAATTTTAATTTGGATTAACCTCTCTCTCTCTTTCTCTCTCTCTCTCTCTCTCTATATATATATATATATATATATATATATATATTCAACTTAAAGTTGATTGACTCTTTAATTTAAACCTGATTCAAATTTAATTGGGGTTGACATTTTTTTACATAAACCCAATCCAAACCGTAAATTAATTAAGTAGGATTGGGTTAAACCCTCCAAAATTGTAGCCCTAGCCTATAGCATGTTCCACCGAGCCAGCCATGTGACATCTCTCCTATCGTCTAGCCGTTAACTTAGTAAGCCCCCGTGACCCTTGGTGCCTAGGAATTGCCTTCTATGGGATCCAATCACGTAGGAATGGGAAAAAAAATATTGATAAATTGGTAACCTTAAAAAATTCAAATTAAATTAAGTTAGTTTTTTATTTTTCAAAATATTAGGATATATTGATAATTTTGTGAAGATATCGAAAATTTTGGTTAGGGTTATAAATATTTTAAATATATGAAAATCGAATTGAATATATACATTTTTGTCTTGGAATGGCCTTTGTATCAATAATTGGCCACCCCTATAACCAAGCTTCTTTTAGGGGTGGTCCCTCTATCGAGTAGAGTTCACTAGTAGCACACGTCATCCCTCCAAGGAATTCATTGTCATCACTAAACATAAAATATTGAGATATGAAAGTGACATTGATTAGACTCTAGAGTTCACTATATTGTTAAATAAAAATATCAAGAAATAAGACCTAAGAATATAAATAAATAAAATTAAAATACAAATAATAAAACATAAAAATATATGATAATATATATAATATGATTAATGACAGTTTTTCGATGCGAAAATGGTGGCACAAATTAAGTAGAATGAGTTTCATTCAAATGCCCTCTTGGCACTTATCCATTCAACTAGTCCTGTGTGTTGTCTTATCCTTGCACTTATTTCCTAATAGAAAGAAAATCCATTTAATGATCATGTTATATGTTAAAGAGTTTAATTGACATATTAGGACCAATTTAATCATTTAATATTATAAATTTATATGGATTATAAATTAATTTATTATTTAAAATGATTCATAAAAGTATAAAAATTAATATAATTTGTTTACAAAAACCTTATTTAAAAATTTTCTTAAAATATATAATAATATAAATAAATGATTCATAAATGAATTAAATTATAATTATATCAACATGTCTGTCTCTTTAAAAACCCATCCCATCATCCCTGATTTTATCAACACTTGATATGATAATTAAATGAATTATTTATAAATCATGATAATTAAAGAATGATAATATTTCTCAAACCACAGCAGTTATTATTCTTATTATTGATTTTCTCTTAAAAGACAAAATGCCTATGTAGACCATTACAACACTGCTCTCAAATCACTCATCTGCCACTCCCACATCAAACATCTACACGCGCGTAAAGGAAGTGAGGTTTCTGAAACCCATCCAAGGTTTCTCCCAAACAACCGCTTCATACTTGTTCGAAACGCCGCCGTCCTCCGCCACGACGACAAGCCGGTAATTGGTGCCTGACACCACCTGAGTCTCGCCGGAGACCACGCTCTGGAACTTCAGACTCGCCGTCGCCTGCTTGTTGTGCTCCGTCACGGCGAATTCTCCGATCTCTTGCACGTGTGGATCGCTAATGTTCTTGATCGGACGCCAGCCACCGACGAGAGCCTCTGTCCGGGCGGCGGAGCCTCCATTGAGGAGAAGGAGAGCGGCGGTCAGGAATAGGAAAAGACGGTTTTGCCCCCACGCCATCGTCGTCGATTTTTCACAGTTCTCTCGAATAGAAATTACTGGAAGAGTCGTAACTGGTAAGGAGTCCTAAGGATAGCCTGGTGGTGGGTTGGATTTATAGGTGTGCAGCGCTTGGATCTGCCCGTGAAGTTTCTTGAAATTACAAAAAAACCACAACAGTAAAAGTAAAAGTACATAAGAAATTTTAAATTTTAATTTTTATTATTTTATAGTATTAATAATTTTTATTATATTAATATAAATAAATAAATGATAAGATCATGAATGAGGATTAGGTGTGAGAAATATTTGTCTAGTTGTGGAATCTCATTAAACTTTTGCCCCAATTGAAGAAAATTTTTGGGATCATCAGAAGTCTTATTAAAAATAAAAAATTAAAGAAAATTAAATGATGATGTTTTGACAAAACTACCCTAGGGAAGAGACAAAAGGAAATTAATGTTGATTTTTTCACATGATCTGATAAGATCTTAGGCTTGGATTTGCATCTATCTCATGATTGTATCAACTAGTATAAACCTTCTTAATAAAAGAAATCATGTTCAAGTTTGATTGACTAAATCAATGTAACTATTTTATTTAATCTTATCAAAATGATTAAGTGTATATTTCACAACTGCTTTCTATTATTCAAACAAAAAAATAAGAAAATATGTTTAACAATTATTTTTTAAAATAATTTTTTGTTCTCTAAAAAATAAAAATAAAATAAAATATGTTTGACAATTTAAAAATTATTTTTTATTTTTTATTCTTAAGACAAAAAAAAATAGAATGTTTTCATATAACATCTTTTACTTGTTTTTATTTATTTTTTGAGAATTATTTTAGAAAATAATTATACAAGTGTATAGAATGATTAAAAATAAAGTATTGGATATAAAAATTATTTTTTAAAAATATTAAAAACATGTTAAAAACATTTCAGTTCACAAACACATTTTTGTTTTACAAAATATAATAGAGCAATTTTTAAAAACTATTTTTTAGAACTACTTTAAAAAATAGTTGTCAAACAATGCGAAATATATTTAGAACTATAAACTTATTGATTTTAAATATTATATGGTTCTAAAATTGAATAACTAAATTAATTAAAATAGAATGTTTTATTCTTAAAAATTTAAAGTTAAAAATTTCAATAAAATTTGTAAAATTAAAAGTTTACTAAAAACAACAAAAAAATATTTTTAAAAAATGTTTTATAAATTAAAATTCTTAAAAAAGGTTTAATAACTTATAATTAAGTTAATGGGTTTAACGTGTGATGAAGGTTGTATTATGCTATTAATAAAGGGATTATTTTCGTATCGAGTCATTTTAATATAGTTATTAAACAAGTCATGTTTGGAATGAGTAAATTTCTAATATTTTTATTAAATAAATTTTTAATAGGTTTTTTTTACTTCAACATGATTGGGGAGTCAACCAACTTATTTTTCAATGAGTCAAAGATCCCTGTAATCCTACTTCTCACACTACGAATTTGTAATAGAATTTTGGAGCCCTTTTCACTTAATTTTAAATAGAATTTAAAAATAAATAATGTTTAATAATATTAAGTATTTTTAATATTTTAATTTTTTTTTAAAAGAAAAGTTTTGACTCACAAATTTGAAAAAAAAAAAAAAAAAAAAACCCAACTTTTATAAATAAATTTTATCTTCGTCTATTTAAAAATATTTTTAAATACATGTACTTTTTCAACAATCAAATAACTATTTCTTAAAATCACATTTTACTTGTTAGGTTAATAAAATGACTTAACCATGAAAACTGATTTGAGATTATTAAAATAATAAATTTTAAAAATTATAAATTATAAAAATAAAATATTAACTTTCACTTTCCTAAATCACACCTATAAAAAATATAGATTTGAGAAAGAGTTGAAATACAATGAGAGTTAATATTTTATTTTTAAATTTTTAAGTTTTTTTGGTTTTAATTGTACTTTTAACTTTAAAAATTTCTTATTTTATTGTTAATGTCAACCAATAAAAATTTTATTCAATTTTATAAAAAAAATAAAAATAAAAAATAAAAAAAATGATAACATGAGTGGATTTATATAATATATAATATAAAATCATTATTAATTAAGGAGTTAGAAAAATTTTATTTATCACTTGAGGATTCGAGAGGATTTTTTCAAAATGATTTGTATCTCATGTTAATAATAATAAATTTATAATATATTTATTTGTAAGATACTTTTATCAAATTAAAATGATAAATTACTTTTTTGACAATTTTATTTAATATTATTAAATAAAGATGTATTTTAGAAAATAATTATTTGACTTATGAAAAAATGCATGTATTTTGAAATATGTTTAAAAGATGAAGATAAAATTGATTTATAAAAGTTGAGATTTATTTTTCTATATTTTTTTTAAATCAATGAGTCAAAAACTCACTTTTCATTTTTTTTTTATTAAGTACTAAAAAATAAAGAAAAACTAATACAATACTTTAGCATAGAGAAAAACTCAAATATATATATATTTTTTTCATTCAATTAAAAAATTTAAGAAATAAGTAACAAGAAAGATAAGTAACAATTTATCTTTGAAACATTAAGACAACATCCTTTAGGATGGTAGTACATGGAGATGATGAAACCTCTTCCCCTCAAAGGGAAATTTCTGTCTTCTCAATCATTTCAACTATGATTGTGTTGTTCAAATAAAACTTATACATACTCTATGAATGTTTACTTTCCACCTTTTTGGTAATGAGTAATTGCTTATATCCTTAAAGAGCTACTATGAATTTATATTGATTTGAAATTAACTTTCGATTCCAACGAGATTATCACATACATTTTTTTAAGTCTCTTAAACATTTTTCAAGAGATTATGACTTTTTCTTTTTAGTCATCAATATAATTTTCAGATTTTTTTTTCTTTTTTATCTTTTTAATTGTAACGGGGAGCAGTTGCTCTTTAAGAAAAGTTTGTACCTTGGATATCATATTAACACCAAAGACTAAACATGCCTTCTTATATGGTTCTAAAAACTCATAAAGTGACAAATTTATTATCATTGATTCATAATTGGAATTGCAGAAAAATAAAACTTTCATTTCCTTCATCATCCTAAATTTCTTCAACAAATTTTTCTCCACTTAAAAAATGATGGAGAATATCGATACTATGAACTAAGGGAATGATTTGATGATTCCACCATAGTAGGAAATTTGTGATGTTTAGTTTGATTGAAATCAAACTAAAACACTGAACAAAGGCTTGAATGTTAAATTTTCTTGAAGGGGAAGACATGGTTTGTGAGGTAGGTTGAGCACTTTATATACGTTCAACCACTTTTGGAGGAGGCTTGAGTTTGAACCTCCTCTCCTAAAAAGTGTGATAATTTGATAACTAAATCAAGTGTTTTTGTTTTATTTTAGGAATAAAGTTTAATTTTTAAGCCTAATTTAGGAATTTTGTAAAGATAAAACTTAGACGGTGTTTAATAAAATTTAACACTTAATATTTAATGATTTAAATCTATTTTAAGTTTAATTATTATTAATTTATTTATTTAAAATTTATTATTTGATTTTAACTTTAAGTATTAAAATTGTTTGATAAAATTAACTTAATTTTTTTAAATTATCAAATCAACATATTTACCTCGTCTAATTTTAATTAATATTTATCATTATTAATTTTAAGTAATAAATTTATTTATTAAACATCCATATTAAAAGTGTTATGTACACATAAAATAATAACAAAATATTATTATAAAAATGATTTATGCTATTTTTGGTTTTCAAAACTTTAAAGAAAGTTCTTCATCATAAATAGATCATCTTTAATCTTCCATAAAACTTTATTTCAAGAACACTCTCTCACTACTCTTAGTCAAAATCAAGAAAAGTAATCATTCATTTTACTATGAAAACTATAAAAAAATAAAAAATTAAATATAATTAAAATTAATAAAAAATTATATATTTTTAAATTACTATATAAAAAAGTTAAATAAATAAAATGAGTTTAAAATAAAATATAAAAATAATTTATTTAACTTTAAATCTTTTTTTTCTTTCATTTTTTTTCCTTATAGTTTTCATATATATTTTATTTTCATCTCATTTTCCCCCATGTAACTTCATCCAGGCTTTTAACCCTTTTAAAAAATATCAACATAGAGGAAACCCATCATACCATAATATATTTATTTATTTAGAAAGTTGACAAGTCCTCCTCGTACATGTGTTCTATAATTTTATTTAGCTATAATACATGCAGATCTTTCCAAGAGGACTTTAAATATTTATTACAAGTTGGACGTGCCAAACAAGGTCTACGCTCGGCCACCATCATTCCCTGGCAACCGTAGGAAGGATATGAGCCCCTTGTCAGACTGCGTCTGCCAAACAAATGCTTGGTACTGGTTGTTATTTGTGGCTTCAATAATGAGGTTGTACAGTGTGATGCCCCACTGATTGATCTTCGATCCCTTAATCACGCACTTGAATTTCAAGTGCCATCCTTTCCTTCTATTTGCCTCCGCCACGGCGTACTTTGCGACTTGATCGTAATCTTTGTTCTCGACCATAACCCATTCTTGGGATTGCAGTTGAACCCCTTGAGCCACTTGAGCCACTTGAGCCATCTTCCGGTGGTCGGAGACTTATCAAAGTTGTGGGTTGTGGGCTTTGGGTGGGTTTTGGTGGAGGTCTGGTGGTGGTGGTGTTGGCTGCTCAAATTTATAGACTTTGAAGATGGAAGAAAGGAGGATGGGAATTGCCCTTCTAGGTTCCTGAAATTACGGGAATACCAATAGTGGGTTTGGACTGGGACAGCTGATGTTGATAGTTGATACCATCCTTCAATTTTATTTTATTTTTTTTAAAATTGAAAATAATTTTATTGTAATTTTTAATTTTATTTTTATTATTTTTTAAAATTGAAAATAATTTTATTGTTTGATGATCTGCTTTTATTTTTTATTTTTGCAATTTGAATGAAAAATATTGAAAATTTTTTTATTCCCAAATTATTTTAAGATAATCTGTTTTTTTTTTCCTTTGTCATGTGATTATTAAAGATATGTTTTTTAAATACAAAAATACAATTAAAACAACAAAACATATTTAATAACAAAAAAAATATTTTTTATTTTTAAAAATAAAATAAAAATTTAATATAACTGTTTTTTAGGGAGATGAGGTAACCAATATTGGGAACCAAAATATTCTTATGACATGAATAATTGATAGAAGAATTGTCTGTTCCTACTGTCATAACATTTTCATCTTCCTTCTACAATTGATGTAGGACTAGAATAATCTATCCATCTCCATTTTTATGCTCTTTTTCAAAATTGATGTAGGAGAATATATAGGCCACTTTATGCCCTTTTTTCCCGATTGATATAGGACAATAAGATAACATGATCAAATTAATTTTCGAGGGAGAAAAGTAGCATGGCAAATTAGATCGCTGCTTTATTTGCACCCTTGTTCATTATATGCCCTAACTCTCCTTCAAGATTAAGTTTACAAATCTTACTCCATATGATTATTCTATTTAGGAATATTTAGGAATGATGATGGAATGGGATTCATAAGGAAGGTCCCATCCTAACCCTATCACGATTATTTAGATATAATCTCATCCTTGTTAGGGGAAAAAAAGGTGAATAGGGTATGATTAGTGGGTATGAGAATTATCCATACCCACCTTGCACCCAGTTTATTTATTTATTTTTTAAAATTTTTTTAGTTTTAAAATTTTAGATTATATGAAAAATAAATATAATTTAAAATTAATTAAAATTATAAAATTTAATAATTTATTTCACTAATATATATATATATATATATATTATATGTATTAAACAAGAAAAAATAAAAATAAATAAATAAAATATTTTTATTAATTAATTATATATAAACTTATCAAATAAGGCAACACTCAAACGCGTGACTAGTTTAAAAAAATTTCAGACATTTGTTCTAAAATTGCTTATCATTTTTTGAAATTCTTCTCACTAGAAATGGTGCCCAGAAAAACTAGTTTCATTATCATCCCTAACTTTAGTATAAGTTTTGGTTTTTTTTTTTTTTTTTTTTTTTCATATCAAACTTGAAACAAATGAAGACTTTCAAGAACCATATTAAGAGCTTTGGCAAGGTAGAAGACCAAGATTTTTGCTTATTATTTTATATGAAAAATGTTACATAAGCTAAAAGTTCAAAAATGATTTGAAGATTTGAACTTTTAAGTGTCTTTTATATGAAACACCATCTAATTGAGCTTTGAGATACTTCGGAGGGTTTCTTAAACACTAGCATTTGAAAGTCAAATAAAAGATTCAGAGGTACAACTCCAATAAAACTCTATCATATATTCTTTCTAACTGCAATGTGACAAGCAAGGTTTTACTTAATTGATTTTGAAAGTATTGAACTTCTTAATGGAATTAATAATTACATATAAATTAATGCATTTTCTAGCATGTGACTTCATTCAAAAGGATTTAATGGCATACTTGAAAGATAGCCCAAAGAGTCGAAGGCATGATTTGATAATTGGTTTATATGGATCTTTAGTAATTGAAATTAAAATTATGCATATTTTTTTTTTTAAATCCAAACTTAAATAAATACAAAATTCCATGAATCTTCCTTAACTAATATATATACTAATAATGGTTTCAAGATTCAGGGAATCTCATATGCATTTTCTCACATCTTTGAATAAGCAATAAGACATAGGAGCATTGGAACGATCTCACTTTGAAAGCTTAACCTTGGGAGAATGATCAGTTTCACCAGTCGAATACTTGACATATAAAGATGAGTAGTTGATTTAGAGCTTAAGATAATATGAGTTGTTATTTATTTTACATATATATATATATATATATATATATATATATATATATATATATATATATATATAAAAGAAAAATATTTTTTACCATTTTTCCTCAGGATCATTTTGCAATGTTTTATGATGTATCATTGGAAAAAGCAGTCAATTGAGAAGTCTTATGTACCATGGGAAAGTAAGGGAAGAAAGTAAGGGAAGAATTACTTTTTCTAATAATTTTAAATTTAAGAGATGACAACCTAAATATCCTAAGGTTTAAAAATTATTTTTAAAAACATTTTCACATAAATATCTTTAATTATAGCTATAAATTTGATAAAGTAATATTTATAATCCTACGATATACTGATTATTTCTTTATTCAAAAATATCTCATAATCTTAGCTTGGTGAAAAAATCCTAAAACATTGTTCAATAAATTTAAAAAGAAATGGACTACAATATGAATGAGTTAATAACATTCAAGAATAAATAAGACATGTACGTGTAACCTATTTTGACATTATTAATACTATTTTGTCCTTGAAGATCACTTATACATGTAACCACTCACTTCAATACAAGTAAATCACCCATTGTGATATGCATAACTATCTTTGATTATAAATAAAGTATGAGCTATAAGAAAAACTCACTTTTAAACATATTTTCATAAATCTCGATGACTTTATTATAAGTTATGCTAGATTCTATGAATAACTAAGGGTTGTCATTGACATAAATGACTCTAGGTTGTGAGCTCAGGGTTCTTGATGCTATGAAAAGCTAAGGGTTGTGGATAACATCAATGACTCCAGGTCGAGAGCTAAGAACTCTAAATGTTATTAACACCTCAGGGCTATGGATAACATGAACGACTTCAGGTATTGAGTTTAGGGCTCAAGATGTTACAAACAACTCAGGGCTGTGAATGACATGAATAACTCCGATTTGTGTACTCAAGGATTTAGATGCTATGAATAGCTCAAGGCTATGGTGGATAAGAATGACTCTAAGTTGTGAGCTCAATGATCTAGATGCTATGAAATGATTAGGGTTATGGATGACATGAACGACATGAACGACTTCGGGTTGTGAACTCAAGGCTCTAGATGGTATGAAGAGTTTAAGGCTATAGTTGACATGAACAACTCCAAGTCGTGAGCTCAAGCTTCTGGAAGCTTTGAACATCTCAAGGTTGTGGATGACATGAACAACTTCGGGTCGTATACTCAAGGCTCTAGATGGTATAAAGAGTTTAGGGCTATGGTTGACATGAACAACTCCAAGTTGTGAGCTTAAGTTTCTGAAAGCTTTGAACATCTCAAGGTTGTGGATGACATGAACGAATTCGGATTGTGAGCTTAAACCTCCAGATGCTATGAACAACTTAAGGCTTTAGATGAGATGATTAACTTTATGTCATGTGTTCAAGACTCTATATATGCTATGAACAACTCGGAGTTGTGGTTGACATGAACAACTCCAGGTTGTGAGCTTAGTGCTCCAGATGCTATGAACAACTCGGAGTTGTGATTGTCATGAAAGACTTTGGGTTGTGAGCTCAAGGCTCCAAATGTTATGAACAACTCGAGGCTTCAGACGTCTGCTTCAACCAAGCCTTGAATTGATTGGATTGTTGGTTCAAATGGATATTCTACAAAGCTCCTCAAGTGATTACTTATACTTGAATTCTTTTGTCCCAATACTTTATAACTGAATAAAGGGGAACAACTCTAGTTTATAAATTTAAGTTATAGGAATACAATAATAAACTATGATTGAAGATATTGTATTAAAGGATTGCAAATTTTGCTTAAATACATTCAAGGATGATAGTGAGCTTGTTGGAGAAAACGATATGGTCTCTCAACGATGAATGTGTAAATGAAGTCTTATATATATGAATTGATAACTCAAATTAGACGTTAGGTGCAGAAGATTGCCTCGATTGGTTGAACATAGTGATTAACTGACCAATTGGTCATTAAAGCTCATAAGAGTACTATAACAATGACTATTAGTCATAGTTGGTTTGATTGGTCTCACCAAGTGGCTCAATTGGTGGCTTGATCAATTGAGGCTCTACCTCAACCAATGACCATTTTCTAGAGCACTTCTCAATGCCTCCAAAGTCACCTCATTGGTCACACCTATTAGTTGATTGATCCCCCTCAATTCTGCAAAATTTAAATAACTTTTGAGATGATTTTGAAAGTATTTCATTCAACAGGATTTTCACCCCAATTTATAAAAATTGTAGTGGATGAAAATGACAATGATCCACAATCTACTACATTGAAAAGGGGAATCAAAATCTTAACAATAGTAAAATTTAGTTTTTCATAAGAATGAACTTTTGTTTATATTTTATTTCTACTACTACAGTAGTAAAAAAATGGAATGAATTTTTCATTCCCGCTTGCTCTTCTATATTCCAAACATGTCGGTTAAATGAACTAGGATATTTTTATTTTATGATTCTCATTGTAATAGACTCATAAAGGAAATATAATTTAAATATTCTTTAATTTTTTATTAAGATAAGTAACTTTTATTTTTTAACTACCTCCTTAATTTTAATGTTGTAGATTTTGCACGTGATTAATCTCTTTCAAAGCTTTAAATTCAGGGGATGAAGTTAGACTATTCTAATACTTTTATAAATTAAATATAAATATGGTGCTAACAATCTACTGAGCTTCGAATTTTTTTTATGATTTTTTATTTTATTAGTTTAATAATTCAATATAGATAATTAACCGGCGGAATACTTCAAGAAATTAGTTCCCGAGTATAAGTGTGTTTAAGTCTTTTACAAAATAGTGTAGAGAAAAAAAAATATTATATCTCTTTATACCTATCAATTTTAATAAGGTGGATAAAGAAAGATACCAAAAAAAAATTAAAAACCTTAGATTTTATTCACGGTTGGCATATAAATATAAATGGATAGAACGTGTCTTCAAACGAATATTTATGTGATGAATATATTAGGCTATAAAGAAAAGAAAGGTCTGGTATGGAGATATGTTGGGAAAATGGAAGAATATTTTATGACTCCTTAATTGTATATAGTTTTATAATGTACATAGTGAATTCATTTTTTGATGCATGCATAGGATTTTTTTAAGACTCAATAATTATTTATGATTTTATTGCATCCATAATGAAATGATTTTTCTGGTAGATGTATATAATCATAGTCTATGGAACAAAATTAAAACTTCGTGCAACTTCTTCAACCACAACTTAGAGATTGGTATAGATTTATTTATTTAAAAAGCTGATAGTACGACATCCATGCCTCCGTCAATCTCCTTACATGAGTTATTTTTAGCATAAATTAAGGAGTAGTTTATTTATTTATGGTAAACGAGGCCTAAGATGGGTGCCGGCTCTCACACCTTAAGCGCGCGGCTCTATGTTGGGGCTCAGAGAAATGAAGTACACGAGCTCCAGATGAAGATTCTTCTGGTCCCCGTCCAGAGGAAGATTCATCTTCTTCCAATCTAGATGACAATTCTTCTCCCAGACACATGCTTCGTAGTTGCCCGGGACGCCTTTGTCTGTGGCTACAAGATGGACTTTGTGAAGGATGCCGCGGTTTTCGGGGAGGCGCTGATACCACCCTTCACACGTGTTAACGAATTTCAGGCTGGAGCCCTTCCTCTTGTTGTGCTCCATCACGGCGAACATTCCCAAGAATTGCAGCTGATCTTTGTCGTGGTTCGGAATCCATTTTTCGCTTTGCAATGTAGTTATGTTTCCGCCTAGATCTATCTGAGTATTTGCTCCGTCGAGTTTCAGGGGAGCCATGTTGCGGTAGGGTTGCACCTGAGCCATCGTGCGGCCGCCGGAGACTCGTCAAAGCTGTAGGTTTAGGATAGGTTTTTGTGGAGATGGTGGTGGCAGATGTGGTGGCGGTGGTTCCATTTATAGACTCGGAAATGATGCTTATGATGATGATGGAAAATGCCCTTCAACCTTCTTGGAGCTAGAGGAATACGAATCTAGGGTTTCTGGCAGAGGAAGACATCTCTGAAAATTGACGTTGATATTATTCATTTTGCATTTGTAGGCTTAGGAGAAAGGGAAAAATAAATAAATTAAAATTTCTAAATAGTTCAAAAAAAAAATGTTAACTAACCCGATTTTACTTTAATTTTTAAACCTTGATAGTAGAAAATAGAATAATAATAACTTATTATAAATGTTTCCTTCTCAAAAATATTTCTTTTTAAGACAAAAATTTGAAATGGAAAGTTTTTATTTTACCTCCCAATTAACATCAAATAATCACCAAAATTGGAATCACTAATAACATTAGAAGTATAGCAAAACCATTAAATATTTCTTTTAATTTAGTTTTAAAATAAAAATAAAATATTAAATGCATTTAGTAATTGAAAAAATATTTATTTCCTACTTTAAAATGGAAAATATAAAATAATATTTTGTACCTAATTATTATCCTTTTGGAAGAAATGAGGGAATACATTGTTAGCATTTGGACTAATAATGGTGGGGCTCCAAGATATTCTATCACATGAAGGAATAAATAGAAAAATTATCGGTTTAGAATCTTACATCTTTGCCTTCCTTTTTCAAGATTGACATTATTGAATGACAGAATAAATAGAAAAATTATTGGTTTAGAATCTTACATCTTTGCTTTTCTTTTTTAGGATTGACATTATTGAATGACAGAATCATTTGTTCATGATTGATGTTGAATAGTGAAATCAATTATCCATCTTTATTCTCTTTACGTGGGAGACATGATAAATTATCAATTTTTGTTTATATACTTATGTAAAGGTTATTTTTTTTATTTTAAAAGGTATTAAAAGAAATGAATGAATTTGAAGTAGCATATAAAAATAATTTATTAATTTTAAATTTATTTTTTATTTTTTTTTATTTTTTTTGTTCTTTATATTTTTTTTTCATTTTTCCTCAAATTGTTTGAAAACTAAATATAGCTTTAAGAATTATTAGTTCCTAATCCCATTAAATTTTTATATTTTTTATTAATTAATTTAGAATAATAGAGTTTTTTTTTCCAATTAATGTAAAACACTTGAATCAATTCTTCTTAACTTGCTATAATGTGGAGAAGGTCAAATTATGGAGTAAATACCCTTTGAAGAGGCATTGATACCACCCTTCATATAATAGAATTCCCTTGGTCCCCTTACCCTGATAATTTTGTACTTTGGAGTATCCTTGGGGCATTTTTATTTTTTAATGCATTAGGTTTTATTTATCAAAAAAAAAAAAAAAAAATGGAGTTCCCTTGTCATCTTAAATTGTTCCACCCTCATGATCTAAGTCGTATGCTTTTAGAAACATTAAGAACTCTCCTAATGCAATTTTTTTTTTTATTACTACTTTATATGCATCATAATTTGTTTTTAAGAAACTCTAAACCTCCAAATTTGATATGTAATCATTTTTAATTTAGAGCACATTTGGTAGTTTTTTTCCTTCAAAAGTATTTTTTTAAGAAAATTATTTATCAGTTTTTATCTTAAAAGTGTGATTTTTGAATTTTTAAAAAATGTTTTTAAAATTTTATCAAATACTTTAATTATTTTTCTTCATAAATATTTTTTAAGATAAAAATACTATCAAATAAACTCTTATTGGAATTTATCTTTGTTCGATCATGTACTATGAGAATTTTCTATTAATTTTTTCTATATATTTTTGTTAGTTTATGGTCCATCATATATATGAAGAGAACCTGATAAATTTATCTTAATTAACATCATTTTTCTTACTTTTGATAATATATTACAACAATGACCATCCGCCATAGTTGGTTTGATTGGTTGCACCAAGTGGCTCAAGTGGTGGCTTGACCAATTGAAGCTTTACCTCAACTGATTACCATTCTTTGGAGCACCTCTCAAGGCCTCCAAAGTCATCTCAATTGGTCGCACCTATTAGTTGATCCATCCCCCTCAATTCTGAAAAAATATGTAATTTTATTTTTCCCGAGTTGGGATGAAGGAAAAACAACCGACTTTATACCTCCAACAAAATTTGAAAAACTTTTAAGATGATCTTACAGAATTTAAGATTAGGTTTTTCATTCAAAAAAAATTTCATCCCAATTTATAAAAATTATAGTGGATGAGAATGACAATGAATCACAATATACCACATGAAAAAAGGGGATCAAAATCTTAACAAGAGAATAAAATTTAGTTTTTCTTACTAATAAACTTTTGTGTATACTTTCTAAAACACAATCTAATACTCTAGTATTGAAAAATGGAATGAATGATATTTTATTTTATGATTCTTATCGTAATAGACTCTTAAAGGAAAAATAGCATGTTGTATTGATTTAATTTTTTTATTAAGATAAGTAACCTTTGTTTTTTAACAACCTCGTTAATTTTAAATTTTGTAGATTTTGCATGTGATTAATCTCTTTCAAAACTTTAAATTCACTTTTATATGGGGGGATATTGAAGTTAGACTATTCTAATAACTTTATAAATTTTTTATGATTTTTGACTTATTAGTTTAATAATTCAATATAAATAATTAATATTTTAAGACTCCCTAACTGTATATAGTTTTATAATGTACAGAATGAATTAACTTTTTGATCAATGAATAGGATTTAAAGACTCAATAATTATTTCTGATTTTATAGCATCCTTAATGGATTGATTTTTCTGGTAGGTGCATAGAAACATAGTCTATGGAACAAAATTAAAACTTCGTGCAACTTAGAGATTGATACAGATTTATTTATTTATTTATTTATTTATTTATTTAAAAAGCTGATATTACAACATCTAGGCCTCGTCAATCTCCATATACCATCGTGGAGTTATTTTTAGCATAAATTAAGGAGTAGTTTATTTATTTATGGTAAACGAGGCCTAAGATGGGTGCCGGCTCTCACACCTTAAGCGCGCGGCTCTATTTCCGGGATCAGAGGAATGAAGTACAGGAGCTCCAGATGAAGATTCATCTTGTTCCCGTCCAAAGGAAGTTTCACCTTCTTCCAATCCAGAGGACATTTCTTCTCCCAGACACATGCTTCGTAGGTGCCCGGGACGCCTTTGTCTGTGGCTACAAGATGGACTTTGTGAAGGATGCCTAGGTTTATGGGGAGGCGCTGATGCCACCCTTCATACGTGTTAACGAATTTCAGGCTGGAGCCCGTCCTCCTGTTGTGCTCCATCACGGCGAATGCTCCCAAGACTTGCAGCTGATCTACGTCTTGGGTCGGAATCCATCCCTTGCTTTGCAGTGTGGTTATGTTTCCGCCTAGCTCTATCTGAGTATCTGCTCCGTCGAGTTTCAGGGGAGCCATGTTGCGGTAGGGTTGCACCTGAGCCATCGTGCGGCCGCCGGAGACTTGTCAAAGCTGTAGGTTTAGGATAGGTTTTTGTGGAGGTGGTGGTGGCAGATGTGGTGGCGGTGGCTCCATTTATAGACTCGGAAATGATGCTTATGATGATGATGGAAAATGCCCTTCAACCTTCTTGGAGCTAGAGGAACACGAATCTAGGGTTTCTGGCAGACGAAGACATCTCTGAAAATTGACGTTGATATTATCCATTTTGCATTTGTAGGCTTAGGAGATAAGGAAAAAAATAAATTAATTAAAATTTCTAAATAGTTCAAAAAAAAAAAATGTTAACTAACCCGATTTTACTTTAATTTTTAAACCTTGATAGTAGAAAATAGAATAATAATAACTTATAATAGATGTTTCCTCCTCAAAAATATTTCTTTTTAAGACAAAAAATTGAATGGAAAGCTTTTATTTTACCTGCCAATTAACATCAAATAATCACTAATGACATTAGAAGTATAGCAAAACCATTAAATGTTTCTTTTACCATTTATCATGTAAGCACTAACATTAATTTTTATTTAAAAAAGTAAATTAAAATATTAAATACATTTGGTAATTAAATAAATATTTATTTCCTACTTTAAAATGGAAAACATACAACAATATTTGTACTAATTAGCAAAATACATCCAATATCTACGAAGATATCCTTTTGGAAGAAATGAGGGAATACATTCGGTGCATTATTAGATGGTGGGACTCGAGGATATACTCTCATTTTAAGGATTAATAGAAAAATTGTTAGTTTAGAATTTTTCACCTTTAAGTTCCTTTTTCAAAATTGACATTGTTGATTGATAGAATAAAATTGACATTGTGGATTGATAGAATTATTTTTTTGTGATTGATGTTGAATAGTGGAATCAGTTGTCCATCTTTACTCTTTTTTTTTTTTTTTTTTTTTTTTTTTGTGTGGCAGCATAATCAATTATCCTTTTTTTACCTTTATACTTGTAGCATCATATAAAGGTTATCTTATATTCTAAAAGGTAATAAAATAAAAAAAAAAAATAAAAAGAATGAGTTTGAAATAGTATATAAAAATAATTTATTTATTTTATATATATATATATATATATATATATATTTTTTTTTTTTTTTTTTTTTTTTGGAAACCAAATAGAGCTTTAAGAATTGTTAGTTCCTAATCTCATTAAATTTTTATATTTTTTATTAATTAATGTAGAATAATAGAGTTTTTTGTTCTTATTATTTTGCTATAATATGGAGAAGGTTAAATTATGGTGTAAATAGCCTCTAAAGAGTTACTAATACCACCCTTTGTATAATAGAATTCTCTTGTCATCTTAAGTCATTCCAACCTCATGATCTAGCTCATATGTTTTCAAAAACCGGGAGAACTCCTTAATGCAATTTTTAATTTTTCACTTCATGTGCATCATAAATCATTTTTAAATAATCCTAAGCCTCCACAATTCGGTGTGTAAGAATGTTTGATTTAGAGTGTGTTTAGTAGTGCTTCTCTTATAAATTATAAGATAAATTTTTTTATAATTCTAGTTTTATTTTATATATTCAATATATTTCCCATAAATCCACCATCTTCTTTCAATGTGTTTAATCTTAATTAACATAATTTAATTACAAATAATAAATAAATTACATATAAATTAATAATTAAACATAATTTAACTTTACTCTAAAAGTATTTCATAAATAATAAATAATAAATTTAAAAATGGTGAATTAATTAATTTGCTTCATCTAATATATATATATATATATATATATATATATATATATATATTAATGAAAACTATTTAGAGTATGTTAGGTTCTTGGAAAATACAAGGAAAAGGAAAAATACTTTTAAGAAAAATTATTCTCCTATTTTTGGAAACAAAGAAAGGAGAGAAAAAAATAAGTATTATGAAATTTTTTTAAACATTTTCCTAAATGAAATGAAAATTTGGAAGTACATTTGTTAACAATTTTATTTTATTTTATTTTTCTATTTTTTGTCTACTTATTTTTTTCAATATTTATGACAACTATGGTATTTTTTATTTAATATATAATAAAAAAATCAATAAAAATAAAAATGTATTCAAACAATACCTCAAGAAAAATTTAACTTCAATTTAACTTAAGGTGTACATAGTAAAACTTAATATTTATTATTTAATTATTCAAATGGACTTTTAAGTTAAATTTTTTAAAGGTGTTTGGTAAAACTTAATACTGAGTTTTTAATTTAAATATTAAAATTATTTCGTAAAATTAAATTTTATTCTAAATCATCAAAATGACATATTTGTATTTGTTAACTTTAACTATTATGTATATTTTTACTAATCTTAACTAATAAATTTATTTATTAAACATTCATATTTAAAGTATTATAAAAACATGAGATTATTATAAAGGGATTTGAGGTAAATTAGTTAGAATTCAACCTTAATCAAAATACTTGAGATGAAACTTGAGAAGTTAGTGGCCTTGTGTGATTCTTAAAACCTGTTACCACCCTTAGTTGAATAACTAACTAAGAGCTGCTAGTGGATTCACATAGAAAGAGATTTCTTTCAAGATGAAAAATAGAAAAATACATAAGCCTATTCATGCTTATCCAAGAGGAAAAAAAATTTAAAAATGAATTCCAATTAGTTGTGTTAATTAAAGGATATAATCTCACTTAGGTTGAGGGAATGTAGTCTTTTGATAGCCATGACTACGAGATAAGAAATTTTGAGTCCTTGATCGAATGAGTGGTAAAGGTCAAAGTTTGAAAGGATTGATGGAATGAGTAGTAAAGGAAGTTTAAAAGGATTAAGATAAATACTAAATATCTTTTCATGGGTTTAGTTTGATTTGCAATTGGTTTCCCTCGATTTGAGGGAGGAAAATGAAATAACTTGACTTTTTCAGCTATGAGATTCAAGTGCTAAATTAGTTCAACAAGTAAATGGGTAAGCAAATGAGATTGAGAAGGTGGAATTGGTTACCCTCGATGGGGTGCCTACCTTCAATTCAATTGAAGGGATTTAAGTTTGATTTCATATACCTTGGAGCGAGTTGCATTACCGTAGGAATATATAGTTGAGTTTCTCTAACTTGGTAAATTGATATATATTGATAATAAATAACTTTGAGTGTTAAAAAATCCTAAATTTTAAGAATCTTGTTTTATTTATGATTGAAGTATTTTAGATTGAGTAATAATTTGAATGTCCTATATTATTGAAGAATATGATCACAATGATATCTCATAGACACATGGTTATCAAGAGTTCCTTTTGAGCTAATGAGTATGTCCATTTTGTGGATCATGGGATGGTGGGGTTAGAGAATATTCTACCACATCAACAATGGACAAAAGAATTGCCCTTTCTATCATGTTATATTTATATGCTTCTAGATAATTGATATAGACACCAAAATCAATTATCCATTTTTTTATTGATGCAAGACAATAGAATTTATTATCCATTTTTTTTCTTTCCATTTTATCACCTAAAGAATTAAAGAATTTTCAGTTTCTAATCTTATATGCTCCATTATTATGATTGATATCACGAAAAAATCAACTATCAATTTTTAAGCTCTTTTTTTTGTAATTGACATACAACATAAAGTAAAGAGAGAAAAGAAAAAACAGCTAAAACAATAAGGACACCGTACCATGGAATGTTAGGCCTATAAACTTACATTGATACTATGAGGCTTATGTGGGAGATAAAGGGTGGTCATTAAAAACAATAAAAATAAAATAAAAAAGAATTAATTTTATTTCAAAGTAAAATTTTGAAATTCATCCTTTTGTGATGCATTTTAATTTTTTAGAGTTTAAAATTTGATAACAAAAATAAGAACAATAAAAGTATAAAGTATATATATAGACAAGACTTAAAAATAGGGCACAATTTTTAATTTTTTAACTTTTTATAGTATGATTACAAAAATGTTTTTGTTCTTTTAAACAATAAAATTACAATTATCAAACATACACAAAAAAAAATTTATGCATTTTAGCCCTTTAAGTCTAGCATATGATGCTAGGTCGGAGTGGTGGGGCTTCAAAATACTCTATCGCACTGAGAAATGGATAGAAGGATTGTCTATTTCTAATTTTTGATAGATTTTAAGATTCTTTTTGTGATTGATGTACGAGAAGAGAATCAATAAAAAGAATTATTTGTTTGTAATCTTGTCACGCTTTCTTCCTCTCTTTCTAGAAGTCAAAACAATGGAATCAATTGTCTATTTTTATGCTCCTTCTCCACAATTGATGTAAAAAATCATAATCAACAATTGAAAAAAGTATTTATATAAGAAATGAAGTCTGTCCTACAAAAAAAAAAAAAAAATATGAGGAAAAAAATGTAAATAAGAAAACAATATAAATTAAATAAAAAAAATATAGAAAATTTAACAACCAAGACCATCAATATCAAGCCATCGACATTTTTCATTTTAATACAAACATAAAGATCCTTCTATTTTAGTCACGAGTATCCATACTACTATAAATGTGAAATTTAGTGACAAATTTTTTTATTCATGACTAAAACTTCATTGGTAATTATGAATGTTACATTGTAAAAGAAAATTTTTGTCGTAAAATATTTTATCATTAAATTTTTGCTTTACAAAACTACTTTTTCTCATTAAAATTTGCCACCAAAGATTTAGCGTAAAAAATTGCTGCTCCCCCCATATGACGGGAAAAAAAATTATGATGAAATACATATACTTATGATGAAATTATTTGTCATTGATTTTCATTTTTCAGTGATAAACAAATTTTGTCATCAATGACAAAATATACATATTTGTGATGAAATTATTTGTCACTAACTTTCAGTTTCCATTAATGAATATTTTTTGTCATTGAATCCTCAACCATTTTTTGGAAAATATATTTACTGCCTATAGTTATTTCAATTTCCATCAAGAAATCAATTTCATTTTCGATACAAAACAAATGTTATAACTTTTGGAGTTACAATATGTTTTCTTTATTTGGATCTAGGTCAATGTAAAGATGAGTGGCCCAATTGTGAAAACCATCCAATTGGCCCACTATGAGAGTAAAATTGGGCCAAGAAATCAATGGGCCAATAAAGTTTTAGATTTTGCATCTAGATTCAACTAGAGTAGCCCAACCCAAATTCATCTAATGAAACTCAAATGTAATATACATTCATTGCCTATAAGATTTGAATCCAAGCTTGTAAAAACAAAGCTTAATAGGTTTGGATCAAGTCCAACTTGAATAAATAATCTTTAAATTCGGGGTGAGTTTGGCTTGATCATTAATTCTATTTAATTAATACTCACATTATAGAATTATACATAAGCATATAATCATTTTAATACAAATAGGCATGTTTATAGGAGAAAAACCCTAGTGGGTCGAACGACAGACGAAAAATATTTGTAAATGGGTTGAATAATCATACATTAGAAAACACCAATTTATAAAATTCTAAAACAAACGGAAAAAAAAAAATAGCTTCACATATAGCGCTTCTAAGGAACACTCGAGGGCTCCCAACATTTTTAAGTTTTTCAAGTATAGTCAACTTGTTTTTTCAAAAATAAACATTTGCACATCTACGTACTTTTTATACCATCACTAAACTCACTAAAATGTCTGATATACTCCCTCATTTTCCCGCTTATAGTTCATACCATCAATATAACTTAACCTTAAAAGCCCATAAGCATACCTTCAAAGTCGGAACATATATAAGTCAAAAAATATACAAAAATACATAATTTTATATCAATGATATTTGAAACAAAATTATCAACTTATTTTTCGTCAAATCTAACCCACAAAACCCTCTTGAATGTATAATTTTCTCCTTATTCCATAAGCTTGAATTGATCAAATATAAGAATATTGGGATGGGTTTGCAACTTGGTCTCCATAGAAAAAAAAAATGTCCATAAATTTTAAAAAGAAAAATGCAAATTTCTCTGTCATTGACTGTTTTCATGATACCAAGAAGGAAGGTGCATGCCAAAGTTCCATTCATATTCATCAGATGCTTCTTTTGAGTCAAGCAAGACCCTCCAAAGGTCCAGTAGTTAAAGAATTTAAGACACTAAAAGATGCATTTACTTTTGAAAAAACATAGTCCTGAAAGACCTATCGTTAAAAACAATGTTTAAAGTTGAATCACAACATTTAAAAATATGTATGTTATAGTCTTACACGTGAATCTTACTCCTTGCATTATATTTTATTGGGCTTTTTTTTAAAAAAAAGAGATTTATTATTTTTTTTTTCTCTACCAAGAATAGAGAATATAATTTCTAAAGCAAACCACTAAAAATAAAAGTTGTATCATCTGTTTGATAATTATTTTTTAGAACAATTTTCTGTTCTCCAAACCAAAAAAAATAGAAAAATACGTTTAATAACCAAAAATTATTTTTTATTTTTTGTTCTTAAAAACAAAAAATATAATGTTTTCAAATAACATTTTTTAATTATTTTTTATTATTTTCACTTATTTTTTTATGACTGTTTTAAAAAATAATTATGCAAATATATAGTATGCAAATATGTAGAATGATTAAAAATAAAAAACTAAACATAAAAATTATTTTTAAAAATATTAAAAACAAGTTAAAAATATTTTAGGTTTCCAAATAAATTTTTGTTTTACAAAATATCATAGAATAGTTTTCAAAAACTATTCTTAAAAGCTATTTTTCAAAATTGTTTTAAAAAACAATTATCAAACAGACCCATAATCTCTAACATGTCCTTTATTTTTATTTTTTTCATGTACAAATTTAGTAATATATACTCAATTAACCCCTTTTTTCCTCTTATTTGTTTCTAGATTAAGATATATAATTTAATTATTTACAAAAATACGTTATATACTTGTAAATACTTGATCCTGCCCTTACCTACTCCAATATATGAGCTTTTAAGGCTTTGTTTTGCAACCATTTTTAAAACTAATTCTCAAAAATAGTTTTTAAGAATAATTTTTAAAATTATTTTCTAATATTTTATACAATAAATGTTTGTATGAAAATTAAAATATTTTTAACTTATTTTTTATGTTTTAAAAATAAATTTTATATATAATATTTTATTTTCAATTATTCTATAAATTATCTTTTAAAACATTTATTCGAAAGTAAGTAAAAATAATTTAAAAAATCAAAATACCGTGATCTGTTTTTTGTTTTGTGGTTATCAAATATGTTTTTTTATTTTTTTGCTCTAAAAAATATAAACGAAAACAGTTACGAATCTATTGTCTAAGTTTTACACCACATGTGAGAAAATCATCCATAGTCAAGTGTGATTGACCATAAAGCTTAATTATTCCTTCTTTAAACTTTAATTAATTAAGCAATTAAGATTAAAATAAAGCTGACTTTGAATTTTAGTCATTAATTATTCTGTTTCAAGGGTAGGTTGTCTTTTGTGCTATTGTCAGTGTGAATTGTTTCGTATGCACTGTACATACATCGGCTGAAGTTGGGAGGAAGCTGCACCAGTGAGGGCTAGACGTATAAATTTAGAAGAAGAGAGAAGAAGATTTTTAGGGCACGTAGTCTTGGTAATATCAACAGACCTCAAGCCTAGTTTTCTTAAACAAGACCATGAAGGTATGCATGATGAAGGCTAAATTGCAAATTTTCAAGTGAAAAATCTGAGATGATTCAACCTTGGTATATATTTGACTTGATGCAGCAAAAGGTGGTGATCAGTGTCTCCTTCAATGGCAACAAGAATTGTCAGTCCAAAGCCTTGAAGATTGCAGCTGGTTTTTCAGGTATTTAATTTTCTCCTCATAATTTTTTGCTTCAGTAATCATTAATCACCAATTTGTGTGTTCATTTTTTAAATACAGTTCAAATTCAACCAAATTTAAATTGGGTATCGATAAAGGGTTCAATAAAATTTTAAAAATCTAAAAAATCACTTAAAATGATTTGTGTCGGTATTTAATAAGTCTCTTGTAATAAAAAGTACATTTTTGTTACTTTATGAGTAAATTCTAAAATTAAAAACTCTTTTAAAATTTTAAAGATTAGTTTAAAATGATTTTTGGGTTGGTATTTAATAAATTCTTCTTATCAATATTATTATTATTATTATTATTATTATTATTATTATTATTATTATTATTAAAAGTACTTTATATTTATATGGTGGAAAAGAGAAAAAATAAAAATAAAAACAAGATAGAAGGATGACTAGGAAGAGAAAGGAAGAAGGGAACAGAAATTGATTTGTAAATTTGATTATTTCACTTTAAGTTGGGCCAGGCCTGCCTAAGGATTTTGGGCTAAAGTCCAATCCAACCCAAGCCAACATGATCAATCCCTTTAGGGTAAAAATTGGGCTAATTTTTTAAACACAAACCCAATCCACCAAACCACTAAAATGCATCTCAAAATATGGTATGGAAGGAAAATCCCTGAATGAAGACTAGGTACAATTTTGCTAAATGCTTAGACTTAGAACTAAATCTGACTTAGAAATCAACATTTTAGCCTACCAAAGCCCAAAGTTTCACCTGTATCATGGATCCAAGCCAAGAGGGCCTACCCTGTTCACATACCTACATAGTAGGAAATGGGAATTAAGTCAATTAACTTTTTAACCTAGACCAACTCACATGAGCCAAGTTAAGAGCAATCCAAACCCAACTTGAATCCAGGCTAAGCTTACTTCTTTATTAAGTTAAGACTTAAGACTCAAGTCAAAATTGCAAGATTCTAATTGCTATTCATGATGTGATAGGTGTCAACTCTACAGCATTAGAAGGTCAAGACAAGAATCAAATTGTTGTTGTAGGTGAGAACATCGATGTGATTGAGCTCGTAAAGAAGTTGAAGAAGAAGGTCGGATTCTCTACACTCAATAGTGTGACTCCAGTGGATGGAGAAGAAAAAGAGGAGGACGAAGGAGAGAAGCCTATGGAGTGGCCACACTCTCAAGTGGGCATACCACAATATTACCTCTATGATGTTCCTTTAAATCGTTCAAACGACTGCAGTATCCTCTAAAAGCTAGAGAAGCTACTATAACATCATGTAACAATAAATTACCTATAAAGGAATATTGTCTTAAGTAATTATCATTTGCCATATATAAAGCCACAAACCAAAGTCCATCGGGATGTATATCTTAGAAAATAGAAATAAATATTGCTAAAGATCATATTTCAAAGTATAGAAGTATAGATTTGTTAGTTCAATCTTAGGGTGTAACTTGGGCAAATTGGCCCAATGTAACTCGAATCTAATCCAATATTTGGGTGAGGTTAAGTAAACATTTTTAATAATCAGGTTGATCTCAAGTTGAATTTCTTCAATTTGAGCTTAATTTGGATGTCGTTGAGTCAAGGACTCAAACCAAAACTTCCTCACTCTCCGAAGATTGCATCTTTTGGTAACGCACCACATACATCTAAGCCAGTACAAATCAAGAGGCAAACCGTTGAATCTACCTTGGTAGCATCACTATTTGTTTAACAACTTCAAGACATGATAATTAACACTATCATAATACGATATGTCGTACCCTTACAAATTACACTCGTATATTCTAAGCTTTACCCCAAGATGAGTGATAACCTACGTACGCATATGGGTTATTAACCTCCAAAGTTTCATTTATTCGATAAAAAGGGAAACTCAAAGCAATTCGTTGTCTATTTCATCGAAACTTGCAATAATGCAGAAGGCTCGGAGCAAGGTTCAAACAATCCAAACTTAACCTAACCTTGATTTAACATCCACCGGACGGAGTAGCAAGATTAGCCCCAATTCCATCTTATCCCACAAAATTAATCTTCTTTCTCTATAATCCCTTAAAGTCAAACTCCTCGCTAGGTTATTGATCACATCAACAGGAGAAAAAAGTGATCTAATTCCTCCTATCTAAGAAATAATTTCAGTTTTTTATTGATTTACTGTCCTTAAAGCTTACAATTATAAGCTGCTTCAATCCACCAAAGAAGGGGAAAAAACATTGGTTGTGCCAAAATATTATTTGATAATCCAAAACACCAAAATCCAAAATTTTCCATCAGCATTTCCGCAAATTACAAACCACATTCTTTGGAAGCCTTCAGACGGGTTGAAAGGAAGTGAGCTCCTTAGTGCCATCCAGCTTCTCCCAAACAACCGCCTTGTATTTCTTCGATGCGGCGCCGTTCTTGGCCATCACCGTCAGCCGGTAGTTGGTGCCGGCGACGACCTGAGTCTGGCCCTCTATCACGCTCTGGAACTTCAGCTTCGTCGCGGCCAACTTGTTGTGCGCCTCCACCGCGAACTTCCCGATCTCTTGCACGTGAGGGTTCTTCACGTCCTTGATCGGGCTCCAGCCGCCGAGAAGAGCATCGGAAGCTACTGCGACGAGGAGGAGCGAAGCCAGGAGGAGAGAAAGACGGTATTGCCCCCGCGCCATCGCCATTGGGTTTCTTTCTGAAGCAGTGTGAAGCGAAGGAATGGTAGTCGGTGGTATTTATAGGTGGAGGCCCATTAAAGAAGTGGGGCCCATTTAGTTGGGTTCCCAATGTGGGGAAAGAATCAAGATAAATCGTCCAGTTGTGAGCCCCGCTGGCCACCCAAAGCTGTTTCTTAAGAAACATTATCCTTACTGGGCAAGGAAAATAAAAATGCTTTTCCTCAGGATACTTCCTTGTTAACCTCTTTTTAAAGACCAAAGTTTTATTAAAAGGATTTTTTTTTTTTTTTTTTTTTTTTTTTTTTTTTTTTTTTTTACATTAAAGAAGCTTTTTACAAAATATATTTTTAAATTATTTGGATGCTTTTTATTTTTAAAAGTTTTAATTCTAATTATCATGAATTTTACTATTTATTACATTATAATTAGTAATTGGATAAAAAAATAATTGTTCTTATCTGTCAAGATAGTCAAATTGGTAAAGACTAACATTATAAAGTATGGTCTTAATAAGTTGCATATAACCCTGCTTCGAATCCTATTATTGAAAATACCCTAAATTTATATGATATTATTATTGTTTTTTTTTAAAGCTAAAAATTGATTTTCTTTATCCTCCTATCAAACATGGTAACCCAAACCTCATAAAAATAATAATGATATTACAAATTAAAACTCAAATAAAATCTAATTATTAAACATATAACACTTTCATTAAATATATTTATAACTTAATTAATCTATTTATTTAAAAATAAATTTAGTATACTCATATATAAATTAAATATTTTAAAATTATAATTAGGTTAACTAGAAAAATCATTAATCAAGTAAATTTGATTTAAATTTATGTAATATACTTGTATATGTTGATCCAAGAACTACTTATTTATTAAATAAATTACGTAAATTTACATAAATTTAATCAAAACTCAAGTAAACTCGACCTAAACCCATGGGAAGCATGTTGGGGTTCAAGTTATTTTCGCTACCAAACTTTGTCACCCTTGTTACAAGCCATTGAAAAAAAACTTAAAAAAACAAAAAAGCCATCCCTAGACAAGAAATTCGAGGACACCAAATCCGGTGAATTATTACAAATATATAGGAGGTTAGAAATTAAGATTTGAGTCCGAAAGATTAGACCAGAACAGGCTCAAAGAAGGTAAGGCTCTTGAAGTTCTCCCATGGTTTCTCCCACACATAAATACGTGTTTGGCAGCTTACTTTCAAGTGCTTGAATCACCATCCTAACATTCAGGCCTTCGGTAATCTGCGCTTGAGCCTGAAACACCGTAAAGAAGAACATGCTGGAGGCGGTGGAGTTGTTGTATGCCAGCACTGCAAACATGCCCAGATCAAATCAAATTGTTGTTGTAGGTGAGAACATCGATGTGATTGAGCTCGTAAATAAGTCGAAGAAGAAGGTTGGACTCTCTACACTTAATAGTGTAACCCCAGTGAATGGAGAAGGAAAAGAGAAGGACAAAGGAGAGAAGGCTGTGATGTAGCCACACAGTCAAGTGGGCATACAACAATATTCCCTCTATGATGTTCTTTTAAATCGCTCAAACAATTATAGTATCCTCTAAAAGCTCGAGAAGTGACTACAATATTATGTAACAATACATTACCTATGAAGGAATATTATCTTAATTAATTATCATTTGCCATATATAAAACCAGAAATCAGAGTCTATCGTATATTTTAGAAAATAGAAATAAATATTGCTAAAGATCATATTTCAAAGTATAGAAGTATAAATTTTTTAGTTCAATCTTAGGGTGTAATTTGTGCAGATTGACCCAATGTAACTCGAATCTAATCTAATGTTTGAGTGAGATTAAGTAAACATTTTCAATATTCGGGTTGATCTCAAGTTGAATTTCTTCAATTTGAGCTTAATTTGGATGTGGCCAAGTCAAGGACTCAAACCAAAAACTTTCTCACTCTCCAAAGATTGCATTTCTTGGTAATGCATTATATATGTCTAAGTCAATACAAATCGAGAGGCAAACCGTTGAATCTGCCTTGATAACATCACTATCTGTTCAACAACAATTTCAAAATATGATAACTAACACTATCATAATGCAATATGATAGACCCTCGCAAAATACACTCATGTATTCTAAGTTTTATCCCAAAATAATTGATAACTTATACATGTCTGTGAGTTATCAATTTCCAAAGTTCCAGTCATTCAATGAAAAGGGAAACTCGAAGCAATGTGTTGTCTATTTCTTTGAAACTTGCAATAATACAGGAGGTTTGGACCAAGGTTCAAATAATTCAACCTTAGCCTAAACTCGATTTAATATTTTTATAATATGTATAATATCTATTATTATATATAATAATATTCATTTTTTTTTAGATTTTTCAGAAAATTAGAATTATATTATTTTTTATTTTTTAGAAAAATATACACTTTTATTTTTATTTTTTTCTTGTTGCTAATTTGAAATTTTATCTTATTTATTATTTAACTTTTGGTATAAATAAATAAACATATGTATATATAATAAAATAAAATTAATTATAGATAGATTTTAAATTATTCAAACCCAATCAACTTGAGTTTAATCCGACCAATTGAAACTCAACCCAAATATAGAAAAATAAAATTAAATTAGACTTGAATTGAGTAGCTAAAATTAGATATCAGATTTTGCTGAAATCGGATATATTGTTTCTAAATTCACTTTGAGTGAACATCCACCCGACCAAGTAGCCAAATCAGCCCCAATTCCATCTTAGCCAACAAAATTAATATTCTTTCTCTATAATCCTTTAAAGTCAAACTCCTCGCTAGGTTATTGATCACATCAACAGGAGAAAAAAGTGATCTAATTCCTTCCGTCTGAGAAATAATTTCAGTTTTTTATTGATTTAATGTCCTTAAAAACTTATAATTATAAGCTGCTTCGATCCACAAAAGAAGGCGAAAAAAAACATTGGTTCTGCCAAAATATTATTTGATAATCAAAAACACCAAAGTCCAAAATTTTCCATCAGCATTTCCGCAAATTACAAACCACATTCTTTGGAAGCCTTCAGACGGGTTGAAAGGAAGTGAGCTCCTTAGTGCCATCCAGCTTCTCCCAAACAACCGCCTTGTATTTCTTCGATGCGGCGCCGTTCTTGGCCATCACCGTTAGCCGGTAGTTGGTGCCGGCGACGACCTGAGTCTGGCCCTTTATCACGCTCTGGAACTTCAGCTTTGTCACGGCCAACTTGTTGTGCGCCCCCACCGCGAACTTCCCGATCTCTCGCACGTGAGGGTTCTTCACGTCCTTGATCGGGCTCCAGCCGCCGAGAAGAGCACCGGAGGCTACCGCGACGAGGAGGAGCGAAGCCAGGAGGAGAGAAAGACGGTATTGCCCACGCGCCATCGCCGTTGGGTTTCTTTCTGAAGCAGTGTGAAGCGGAGGAATGGTAGTCGGTTGGATTTATAGGTGGAGGCCCATTCAAGAAGTGGGGCCCATTAAGTTGGGTTCCCAATGTGGGGAAAGATAAGTGGTCCAGTTGTGCAGCCCCCGCTGACCACCCAAGTCCTCCACTAAAGAAAGTGGAAAATATTGTAGTAATTTCTTAACAAAGCTGTTTCGTAAGAAACATCATCCTTAATGGGCAAGAAAAAGAAAAATGCTTTCCTCAGGATACTTCCTTATTGAGCTCTTTTTAAAGACCAAAGTTTTACCTCTAATAATTCAACCCAAAGCTTTATTAAAAGGATCCCTTTTTTATTTTTTTATTTTCTTTTAACATTGAAGAAGCTTTTTACAAAATATATTTTAAAATTGTTTAGATATTTTTTATTTTTAAAATTTTTAATTTTAATTACCATAAGTTTTACCATTTATTACATAATGGCCCGTGGTTAGATAAAAAAATGGTTGTTCTTATCCGTCAAGGTAATCAAGTTGGCCAAGGCTAACATTAGGAAGTATGGTCTTAATAAGTTGCATGTAATCCTATTTCGAATCCTACCATTGAAAATACCTTGAATTTATCCAATGTTGATTTTTGGTTTTTTTTTCAAACTAAAAAATTATTTTTTGTATCCTTCTATCAAATATAGTAACCCAAACTTGGCAAAAATAATAATTATATTACAATTCAAAACTCAAATAATATCTAATTATTAGACAATTAACACTTCCACTAAATATATTTATAACTTAATCTATTTATTTAAAAATAAATTTAGAATAACTCAAATATAAATTAAATATTTTAAAATTATAATTAGGTTAAACAGTAAGATTATTAATTAGGTGAATTTGATTCAAATTTGTTCAATATACTTATATATGTTGATTCAAACACTATTTATTTATTAAACAAATTACGTAAATCTACACAAATTTAATCTAAACTCGATTATATTCAACCCAAACTCATGGAAAGCATGTTGGGTTCGAGTTATTCTCTCCACCAAACTTTGTCACCCTTGTTACAAACCATTGAAGGAAAAAGACTTAAAAAAAACAAAAAAGCCATCTCTAAACAAGAAATTCAAGGACGCCAAATTCGGTGAATTATTACAAATATATAGGAGGTTAGAAATTAAGATTTGAGTCCAAAAGATTAGACCAGAACAGGCTCAAAGAAGGTAAGGTTCTTGAAGTTCTCCCATGGTTTCTCCCACACATAAGCTTTATACATCTTTGGCAGCTCACTTTCAAGTGCTTGAATCACCATCCTAACATTCAGGCCTTCGGCAATCTGCGCTTGAGCCTGAAACACCGCATAGAAGAACAGGCTGGAGGCGGTGGAGTTGTTGTATGCCAGCACTGCAAACATGCCTAGATCTTGAACGTGAGTGTTGTTGATCACGTCCGGAATCTCATTCCATCCACCCGCTGTCACTGGGGCTGCTGCAGTTGCACTTAAAATGATGAAGAAGAAGACACAGAAGAGCCGGCACAAGAACTGACTCTGAAGTTCCATTTTTTTTTCTTTTGGTGTTTGGAGCTGCCCAATCTGAGATTTTAAATGGGATTCTTGACATGATATGAATAGATTTATGCCTATAGTCACAAATTTCATATCAATCATTTAACATCTCTGCATGAAATTATGAATCATAAGTATGACTTTTTTTTCTGCAGAGAATTATGACATTATTAAATGAGTGAGAAATTAAATGGGCATTTAAAAGGATGAAAGGCCATGTACTGTGCTGCAGAAAACTGAATAGGTAGATTACAGTTGCACCCACAAAGACTTTCCTTTCTCCATTTTACTTCTATGCTGTGTAAATGAGACAGCCATAAAGCTTCTGTACTATATTTAAAGAGGAACAGATGAGTTTCTGGTCAAGGAGTAATATGCCTAAAGGAGATGATATGTAATTAACATGTATATGCAACTTAAACCTGAATTTTTCGAGGTCTGATTGGTTACTTGAAAGTGTCCTAGAATCTGTTCGCTTGCTATTGAGGAATGAGGCCATTGCGTATGTTTCTCTGCATCTTGGATACAGCAAGAGATGACCAGCAAACTGAACTAAATACCGAGAAATGGAGGTCTAGTTTGATAATTTTATCATCCCATTGTTGAATGACAGTTGACCATGCTAAGAACCAGTACGTAGGGCTCACCTTGGTGCTGATTTTCAACAATTTGCTTAAGTGGATGTAGACTCAAAATGAAAATTGCTTTCAAAGTTGTTATTTTATCAATAATGGCATGAACTTTTAATATTGATGATCAGAAACAAAATATGAAGGCTAACAAATCCACCATGGGAAGAATCATTAGATAAATGAACAATTGCCATAGGAGAAAAGCATATGCCTTTTTCCCTTTCATGATTCTTGTCAGAGACGATTTCTTTTCCTTTCCTTATTACTATACAATAAGGCTACTAATATGCCAAGAGCCAATGCCTTGTCATGGTAGCGGCCGATCCTATGCATTTCACCTTGTTTGTAGAGAATTTGCAGACTGGTTGCAGGGATTTGAATGGTGTCACATTTCTTCGTTTGTCCCAAAAACATATGCTCCTGCAAGGGACAACATTAGTCATTAAACATATATGATGAATCAAAATTCCTCCTAATGAAGGAAAAAAATTGTTTACCAAGTGAAGGCATTAGAAGGGATAATGCAGCAATTCCAGCAATCTTAAGAGGCACTCCTGTCTTGATCATATCTTTGATTTCAATGTGTCCTGTTGTGAACCCGACGACATTCGAAGGAGTTCCAGTGGGCAGCAAGTAAGAAAACTGTGCTCCAATGGCTCCAGGAACCATGAGAAGGAGCGGGTGGACGTGCATGGTTTGGGCTACTTGGATGAGAAGGGGAACAAGGAGTGTTGTTGTGGAATTGTTTGAGGTGAACTCAGTAACCATACTACTTATGAGACAGACGGCAGGCGCAATGGCCAAGTAGGGAGCGTGTTCCAGGAAAGCCAAGGCCTTTGACAACTCATCGGCCAGGCCACTTGACCGGACTCCGGCAGCTATGGCAAAGCCAGCGCCTAGTAGCAATACGATGTTCCATGGCAGCTTCTTGCATTTGTTCCAGTCCATCAGCTTCTCCCCCTTTTGCTTCTTGTTTGGAATTATGAACAATAAGGTTGCCATCATCACCTACACATTGGATCAAACTCAGTCATGTAGAAGTCCTTATTTGTTGAGACAATTCAATGGAAATAGCATTTTCTTAAAGACGATTCTCACACTGGCAGTCCCATCGCCTACACGGCCATTGAAGAGAGCTCCCCATCCAGGAACATCATCTGTTATGCTCCTTGTCATCCATAAGACTATTAGCATCTGCACCAACCCTCAAGGATTAATCTACAGACATATAGGTCCCGTTGGCTAAAAAGAAAACTTTTTTTAAGTCCTATTCTTTTAAAATAAAATATATATATCTATATATATATTAAACCATATGCAGAGTATTATTGTTAATTTATTTGTTTTCAATTGTTACCAAACTTCGAAATGAGATAAATAATGATTTCAACCTTATATTCCTATATGCATCCAAATACAAATATTGAAATCACCACCTAATTTATTCCTTTTTAATGAGACAAGGGAATGAAAACAAAATATTCATTTTCATTCCTCATTTTCTAGATCAAACATGGCCTTATTAGAATCTATTCCCATTACTTAAAGGTTATGGCACTTGTCTGCTTACCGAAAACACAGCCAACACCATCTTTTCAGCAAAAGCCATTGGACCTGTCCACACATATATGTATAGGTAAAGAAGCTGAAGATTTTCTACAATAGGGTGTAGGAAGTGGTAAATTGAAGTATTGAGTATCAAAATTTTGGGAGTTTACCCAACATTTCAAGCTCTCTTCTGATATTGGATTTGTCCAAATAAGCAGACAGAGCAGGACCTGCACCCCTGGAGCAGTACAAGCAGCAGAGAATAGCCCACAAGGCAAAGAAAACCAGCAAAGCCAAAGGGAAGCCAAAGAAGAACCATGTGTTAAAGCTTATGGGGTCTGCCTCTGGGAAGTAGCTCTTCCACATTCCTACCAATATGAGATTGACGCCAGTACCGGTGAGAGTGCTCATTCCCCCAACTGCAGCAGAGTATATCACCCCAAGCACCACTGCTCTGCAGAATTTATCCACATGGGGAGATCGAGTTGGACCTGATGGTAGCCTCTGTAAGATGCCAGTGGCTACGGGCATCATCATCAGTGCTGCTGCAACATTGTGCATCCACATACTCACAAAAGCTGTGGTGGCACAGATGCCAAGGAGAAGCAATGGTGGATTCAGTGGATCTCCACAAAAGACCAAGGTAATCTGCATGGCCCACATGTCCATTTTTTAAAAATAATTCACCCACAACTTTAGACTACTTTCATAATAGTCAATAATGAAGATGGAGGTATGTACTATATACCCATCAAAAGGTAAGCAACAAGCATGCTTCATAATAACCAAAAAAACTCAAATTTGTTAAGAAATTATATAACCAACTCCAACCCATAAAACCCATCTGAAAGAAGAGATAAGAAATCTAAAATTTAAATTCAGAATTTATATGGGATTTTTATTGATCTAACATTTATGACCAAGACTATGAGAAGATGATGCGGAAAAGAGAAGAAATGTAATGGGCTTATCTCAAAAATTGTGTGGAAACTCACATTGAGGGCCAATCTTCTATGGATGTTGTAATGCTCAACAGCAAGAGCAAGTATGAAGCTTCCAAGAACAAGGGAAATCACATCATCCATGTAGGAGTGAGCAACATCATCTGCGGAAGAGATTCCAAAGAGGGGAAAGAGGAAGAGAGGAGACATGGAGGTGATGGGCATAGGCACAGCTTCAGTGATCCACCAAGCAAACATCCAAGCAAGAACAGCCAACATGTTCCTGCTGGTCACAGGGCCATCAAGCTTCACAAAAAGGCAGATAAGGGTGCAGAGCAGAGGCCCCAAGAGGATGAAGAAGCTCTTGGGTGTGAAAATGGACATGAGAGACGCCCCATTTGAGGTCTCCCTTGTGGTCGCCTGGACTGGAAGCAGTGGAGCTTTGGGGTCATCAGAAACCCCATGAGTGTTATGCTCACCATTCATTTTGCGTAGAAGGATGGAGAAGAAGAAGAAGAAGAAGAAGAAGATGGTATTTGTATGTAATGTTTACCGGGGGATAAGGTTGATATATATGGGCTTTGGTTTTTGAAGATGGAGATGAATTAAATGGAGGAAATAACCTTTTCTCTTCCTTTTTCTTTTCCTTTCTTTTCAATGTCCTGTTTGGACTCAAACTAATTGATGCTCTTTATTTCCCACATCCCTTCTCCATTATTGAACTCCTCCAATTATCCATCTAACTTGTGGTCCTTGTTTGGCTGTCATTTTTGTTGCTTGGGATTGAATTTTTCTTATTTTTGTTTTTCCTGCTCCCAAAAATGAAAAACCTAAAACAGAATTTGATTGTATAATTAATTTTAGTAAAACTCTATCCTTTTAAGTATATATAATTAAATTTAAATTTTTGAATAAAATTATATAAATAAATAATATTTGCATTTCAATAAAGGAGATGATGGAAAAATTTTAAATATATATATAAAAAAATAATATGGTTGTTAAGTATACAAATATTCAAAATTAGTTAAGCGGCTAAATTGGATATAGACAGCAACCCAAAAATTAGTCGTGTTCTAGCAATGAGTGGATGATTGGGGGGTCCAGCTGGAAAAGTTCCATCAACTTATTAAAGTTAATTTACAACTGGATGGCTCCGATTGCTCCAAGCCCTACGACGTGGAAGGGCTGACGCCATGGCTAATAATGACGTGTCATACATTATTCTGACTCAAATGGCCCAGAGATAAAGATCCAACTAATGCGAGCCAGACCCTTTTTTTTTTTTTTTTATCTTTTTTAAACTTAAATATGATTTGAGAGTGGCCAAATTTAGTACTAATGATGAGTCATTGGTCAAGATTAGGCTAATCCATTAGCAAATTTGTTTACCAAATAGTCAACATCTCTATAATTAAGAAAGTTTATTAAAATTTTCTAAATGAGAAATTAAGAATTACTAAATTTAAATTTTACTATATTAGCCTCCATGGCATGGCCTTGATTACTCATTATACAACAAATTGAAAAAAAAATTCTTTGAAAATGGTGTCGTAAAAAAACTGTCGTTTTAATAATGTTAAAAGTTGTTTTCTTAAAATGTAACTTTCGTAATTTTTCATATCAAGCATTCATTAAAATAAAAATAAATAAATAAATTTATATTAAAAATATTTTTATATTAAGTATAATTATTTTTCATTAAAAACATTCCACTAAGTTTCATGTTGGAAATTCTCATTTTAAAATATATCTTTTATGTAAATTTCTATGTCAAAAATTATATTTTTAAAAGACATACGATGATACGAAGTATAGAGAAAATGTCTTTTTAAAAGGTAACTTTAATATTACCCTTTTTTGTTTTAGGAAAATATTTTTTTTTTTTTTTATGAAAGTTGTTATTTTAAAAAGCAATTTCAGTGTAAATTAATTTTTTATGAAAATTGTTATTCGGAAAAAGAGAATGTAGAAAGTTGTCTTTTTACATTAAGATAAGGCAACATGTCAATTTTTAAGGCAGGAGGAGAGGGCTTTGCTCCCCCACATCCCACTTATTTCTCATTTCATAATCGCAATTGTGACACTGCCCAAATAGTGTACAAGTAAAGATGTGTCCAAATGGGCTTTGCTAAAATAATGAAGATGTATCCAAATTGGCTTGCTAAAATGATGATGTATCCAAATTGGCTATCTATGATATTCTACCTTCACGTCTCAAATTACTTATGTGAGGGACAAGACTAAGAATAAATGAATAAATAAACTTGGGCGCCTACTCGACCTTTCCATGATCCTATAATTAATTTTTTTAATAAAACAAATATATAAAATTATAAAAATATCTTTCACCTTCATCTATTTTGTCTATCTCTAATTTAAGATTTATTTGATAATTTTTTTCAAAAATAGTTTTGTAGAACAATTTTTGATAACAGTTTTTGAAAATTATTATATAATGTTTTGTAAAATAAAATCCTGGTTGTAAACTTGAAATATTTTTAAAATTAAATATATTTTTAAAATAATTTTTAATTATTTTATATATTTGTATAATTATTTTTTAAAATAATTCTTAAAAAAAAAATAGCAAAAAACAACTAAAATATGTTTTTTAAAAATATCATATTTTTATTTTTAAAAATTAAAGAAAAAATAGTTATAAAACATGTTTTTCTTTTTTCCTTTTTTTTCAAAAAAACATAGAACTGCAGTCAAAAAAGTTGCCAAACAAGCTCAAGCTTCCCTCCTCCACCAGAATCATCATATGCCTTTCAGCAAGGTGAAGAATAAATTGAGGTGGGTGCAGAGGGAGAAATGGTGGGTGTATTAAGAACACCCAAACTAAAATTTTCACCCCATTTTGCCCTGACCAAGGTTCAAAATTACAAGCACCATGTACGTAGGCTCACAACACGAGGAGGACAAAGCTGTCTTTATGCAGCAGCAGTCTTGATTCATGAATGGCAACCCTCCAAATGTAATCAAGATTCCAACCATCGTTGTCCTTGACATTGCAGCCTTATCATTAAGATGGAAAAAGAGACGTGTATCCAATGAATAGATGGCAAGCCAATAATACACTTGTGGTCTACAGTCTACACCCTTCACATTCCTCTAGAGGCATGTGCATAATTGTAAATTACTACCTAAAATTCTTTTAATATTTGTTTGTACCATGTTTGATCACATGTGATGTTCTAAGGTTACTAGTAACCCAACAAAAACAAAATAGTGATTTTAATGCTTTGTAAATTACAAAAATCGTCTTTATTCTTCCACCCATATTTCAATTTAATTTTTAATTTTTTAAATAATATTAATCCTAAATTATATCCAAATATCAAATAAATCTTTTTGTTAAGATTTTTCATCCAAATGAATCTGACAATTTAAGGTTGCTAGTTAGGCGGGTTAACATATTGATAATTAACCCAAACCAAAATCGAATTAAAAAATAATCAATTTTAGTTTAACTCAACCTAAATTATAATTCAAATCACTCAACTCAACCTCATTTTTTAAAACTTAAAATGAACTCGAGTGGTTCAAGTTAAATTTGAATTGATTAGATTACATAATTCAAAATTCATTTATAATATATATATATATATATAAACTTTTTAAATTTATTTCTATAAAAATTTAAATTGTAAATAGGATAAATTTTTAAAATAATAAAATAAATAAATAAATGTAAATCTATATATTTTCTAAAACATGAAAAAATACATGATATAATATAATTTTATATTTTTTCTTAAACTTAAAAAAATATATATTATAAAAATATTAAATCAGATCCATGTTAAATTTAGATAGTTCAAATCTTAACCTAAATTCATCATAAATTAAGTTCGAGTTGAAAAAAATTAACCTAATATCAACTCAAGTATTAAAAATAATTGTCCAAACCTGCTTAAACATTGGATTGGATCGGGATGAGTCAACATTTTCTTAAAAACTTTATATTATTAAGTAATTGATTAATGATATAGATCAATGGAAACTTATGGTATGGTACTATGCAATATAAAGCCCATTGATTAGAATATAACAATATAACCTTAAATTTGACAAGCGTTATTAAAACTAAAAAATGTATGTGTATAAAAGGACAAAGTAAATTTTTTTGGACAAGCATATCCTGGGCTATATTCTGATTCTTCTACATTTCTTTTGTCTTTGACTTCGTTTTTTAATGGAATTCACTTTATTAAGTTACACTCGAGCATCAGCGATGACGTTTCGTGTTTTTCAATGTCGTCTGAGATTATTCTTATTGACTTTTTGTGGAGAAACGAATGGGACACCATTTAGAATTTTTTTACGGAAAAATTTAAAAAATTAGGGTTTCTTTAGTGGCGGTTTTCGAAAATAGTTTTATATTAAAAAAATAAAAACTAAAAAACACGTTTTCAAAAAATATGTTTTAATTGTTTTTATTTATTTTTTTTAAATATAATTATTTAAATATATATAATAATTAAAAATAAAATTTTAGATGTAAAAATTATTTTTAAATGTATTTAAAAATATTAAATACAAATAAAAAATATTTTAGGTTTTTAAACAGATTTTTGGTGTATAAAATATTAAAGAACAATTTCTATAAATTATTTTTTAGAATAGTTTTAAAAAATAATTATAAAACAAATCCTTAAAAATTAATCGATTTTCTTTTGTTGACAGTTGACACCAGCAATTCCCCAAATGGGCTAGTAGGGTTTCCAATGGGATGAGTTGGGTCAAGATTTTGGGCCGGGCTCAAACTTATGGCAGGGCCCAAAAAAGTCCACGAGTGAGAAGCTGAATATCATTAAGTGTTTTTTTAAAAAAAATTAATTGTTAAATTGTTTGTTTTTATTCATGTCTCATTACTCTTATTTTATTTATTTTTATTCATATTAAAAATATTTACAAATTAATTGTCATATTTATTTTCATTTTAACTCGAAAACCAACAATTTAAAAAACTAATTATCATTTAATGTTTTTCCAAATGTCTCAAAATATCATAATTTATTACCATAATAAAAATTTTGTAATAACTAATTATATAATTATTATGAAATTAATTAGGATTTTTAATTTTGCTTTGATGCTTTGAAAGTATTATAATTTTTTAAATAGGTCAAACTTATTAGTAGTTTGGGCCGGCCCAGTCGGGTTGTCCCAACCTGTTACCCAACCCAAACCCAAATAGGCCAAGCCCGTATGGCAGGCCTACCATCTCTCATATTAGATTTATCATGGTATCGTTTTCGTCTCCTTCACATTTCCACCAACTTTTGTCATTGGAGAGAGTGTGCTAGAAGGAATTGTTCTAGTCTTCCTAAGTGCAGACAATTGAAGTCGTATTAAAGACACAAAAACCCTTGATGGTGATGGTATTTTTTACTATCAAATGATTCGAATTAAGGGGTCTTCGGTAAAATCCATTATTTATTATTTAATAACTTAAATTATATTATTAATTAAAACATATATTTGATGTATATTTTAATTTAAACTTAGAATTAATTCTAAATGATAAAATTGACATATTCATCATTGTTAATTTTAATTAATATTAAATAATAAATTTATTTATTAAATATTCATGTTTAAAGTATTAAAGGTGTATAGAATAAGAATAAAATGTTAATTAGAAAAAAATGTATTATTGATATGAAATTTGGATAATAAAATATCTCTCATTAGACGTGCATAAATAAAATAAAAAATAATTTAATTTTTTATTATTTTAATACTTTAAGTTATTTTTAAATTTTAAATTTTTATTATTAAATTATTTTATCAAATATATTAAACATACTTATTAACTTAAGTTAAACTATTAAATTTACTAAATACACTCAAAACTTTTATATTTTCAGGATTCTGGTGGATTTTTGGTCAAATGTAAAGTTTTTATAAAAAGTTATATTTTTCTAATTTTTATATTAATTTTTATTTTAAAGTTATAATAAGAAATTATTATTTTTATAACAGTAATGAAGTCTTTAGAAAGAATATATAATAAAGGAAAATTATAAATATGAAATTCCATGTAAGAAATTAATTATTTTATTATTAAAAATATAAAACAATACAAAAACACCTTTTTACAAAAACACTTTTACCAAACAACATGTTCAACCCCCAACAAGAAAGGAAAAATAAAAGAGAGCTCAAAAGAAAAACTTGGGTCGCAGAGAATAAACGCTAGGAAATGCGTTTCATAAAAGCATATTTCTCTCTCTCTTTTACCCTTTCGTGAAGCGGAAAAGAAAAAAAAAATATGGGAATGGGTTGTGAGGGGGTAATGACAAAGCCCTTAGCCGTCCATTTTCAAGTGGTGCCGCCTTTTTTTGACTCAAGGAGAGCAGGTAAAGGCTTTTCTTTTCTTTTCTTTTCTTTTCTTTTCTTTTCTTTTCTTTTCCTTTTTTTTTTTTTGAAGTACTTTCCAGGAAAATCATTCGGGCCACAAGGAAATGGATATGGGATTCTTTGCCTTTTTCACACTGGATTGAGTCAGAGTGGCTCTCACCTACACTAGGAAGAACTCTCCAAAATTCTTTTATTTTTCTTGCTCTCACATACCATAATTGCCTTTTGCTTCATGGGCAAGTTTGTAGGTTGACCATCGTACACTTATTATGCCTCCAATAATTAGAACTGGCCAAGAAGAAAATTAAAAAATGATGTAGGATTTATTATCTTGATCAGGGTTTCACATGGTGGATTTGTTTTGATTATTTGATTCGTTGCTCTTAAATTTTAAAATTTTTGTGACTTTGACCTTGGTGGTGGAAATTCACATTTGTTTAAATATCTATTGGCAACTTGCTTTGAAAATTCCGAGTATTGAAAGTGATTTTAAATTTATTATTGATATTGGAATGAAATTAATTAAGGTTTTAATGAGAAATGGTATTCTAATTCGTGATAATATCACGAGTGCTTAATATTTTTGAGAGGTGGATCAATTGACCAATCATATTGCTTATGTTGTTCGCTGTATTAACGATGAATGAATACATTTAAATTTATTGGTAAAGATGTAAAAAGGTTATGATAAATGAAGTTTGTATATTTTAAAGTCCGTTTAATAGTGTTTTAAAAAAATGTTTTTAATTTTAAAAAGTGTTTTTAAAAAATTCGGTATTTATTAATAATATTTAGGAAATGCTTTTAAAAATTAAAAAATCACCTATAATGACAAATATCCGTGATTCTCTTAAAAACATTAAAAAAAAAAAATCACTTACTAAAAACATTTCAAATAGAAATATTGTCAAACGTGTTTCCGTTCTATTTATTTCATAAATTATAAATTTTATTCAAAATCGAAAATATTAAGTCTTAAAATATTAAGAGAAATCAACTGATCTCTTTGTTATTAAATTTATTAAATGTTTTTAAAATTTTAAGATTATAGTGTTCAAGTTATCACGTATTGTAACAAATTATATTATCAAACTTTCAATTAAAGGTATTTCCACTCAATCAATTGAGCAATTTTGGTATAAATCTTGGATTAAGATCAAATTTAACCTCAATCGTGGATCGATATAACTTTAACAAGTAAGCATACACACACACACACATGTGAGCATCACTATGCCTACACTATAGGTCATTGTTGTGGGTGGCCTAAGAGGGTGGTCTCACCATTAGTTGAATTTGGATCAAGAATTACTTTAGCCATAAATTTGGAATTGATTTTTGTCTCGAAGTTTAGTTCAAATATGACTAGCAAAAAACTTTACGTGCAAGTCAAAAATCATTATTAATATATTGGTTTTATATTATTCAAGACTTTATAATTATTCCCAAATAATTAAAAGTAATAGAGGAATATTCTTATGAGGACTATTTTAAATCATCATCTAAACGGTAATATAAAAATTTATAGGTTTTGTCAAAACTTAATTTCAAATTACTACGAGTACAATGAATAATAAAAAATGATATTATGGACCTCGTCAAAACTCTAATTTATGAAAGACTCTCGATTATAAAAATTCACATATTAATATTTGTAAGTTTGTACATGAAATAATTTTAAAATTTATGAATCTAGCCTTTCCTCGGTTTTTATTGAAGAGCAACCAAATTTTAATATAGATGTATTTTATAATTTCAAATATTTACACGTAAGTTTTAAAAGAACTTATTATTTTTATGAGAAAAAAAAATAAAAGCATTTTTATTAAAATAGGGTTAAAAAAATTGATGAAGGGTTACATTTCTAAAATTTTATTTTCAATTATAATTTTAATCAATATAACCCTAAATTAATTCCTAATCACACAGGGATAAATTTATTTTTATCAAAAAATTGTCATATCAATAGATATACTTTCTCTCTTTCCTTACTTGGTGTTTTCATTCTAACCAAATCTCCCCAGATTTTATTCCTTTTATGCTTCCATGGACCGTCAACAACCACTTGGACCCTCAAAATAGTGTTCCAATCAAAATAAAAATATCGTACGATGATTAAAAGTCACGTATTTAGATTTCTAACACCGTCCTTAATTTAGACGTATGATAACTTAAGAAAAATAAAATTTAAAAATTATACCATTGAGAATAAATGAAAAAAAAATTTTAAATCAAGTAGAATTATAAAAAAAATTTAATAATTAAGCGTCTAACTGATAATTATTTTATAAAACAATACTTTTAAAAATAGTTTTTTATAATAATTTTTAAAAATTGTTCTTTAATTTTTTTATAACAAAAGTCTGTTTGAAATTTTAAAATAATTTTAATATATTTTAAAAAATAATTTTTATGTATTTTATTTTTTAATTATTTTATATGTTTATATAATTATTTATTAAAATCATCATAAGAAAATTAGTGAAAATAATATAAAATAATTAAAAGATGTTATCTGAAAACATTATATTTTATAATTTTAATAATAAAAAAAATATTTTTTGATTGTTAAATATATTTTTTATTTTAAAAAATAGTCCCAAATAGGTCATAAGATGTTATGTAAATACTTATTTTAGTTTTTTGTTTTTAAAACAAAAAAAGTAATAATTAAGGTATTTGATAAGAAAAAAAAATTTAAGCTATCTCAAAAAATTTGATAACAAAATTTAAGAATATAAGGAAAGTTCATTTATAGAGGATTATTATATTTTTATATAGAAATTATTAATTTTCTATTAAAAAAAAATTATTTAACTAAATTTAAATTCATGAATATGGATGATAGTTAAAAGAAAAAAAAAAAGGAAAAGATGAAAAAAAGAAAGTAAATTAATACCTTTCATATTTGTACCATTGCCATCCAATTTGAATGTCCATAAATTTCCACCATGATTCTTAAAAAAATTGTACCATCTCATATAAGGAACAGATAAAATAAATAATATTAAATGACATTAAATCAAGTAAAAAAAAAAAAAAAGAAGTAAAAAAATACCTTTTCGTAGTGAAATTTGAACATTACCATGTTTCTTTTTTCATAATTTTAAATTATATAAATAAAATTAGCCAAAACCAAATAAGTTCACTTTTTTAATTTCAATTACATTTCGTAATTTTTATTTTTTAATTTTTGGTTTTGGTGGGGGCAGAATCGATTTAGAATAAAGAAAAGCCGCATTTGGGGAATTGGGAGTTATATCGGCAGCTTTACGAAGGGCAAAAGAGTAATTTTGGTAGAGAAGCGTAACAATGCAGGTGGAATAGCGCGGTGTGTGAATGCAGCCCACATCGTCTCAACTCCACCTCTCTTTCTCTCTCTTCTTTTCTTTGTTTCTCTCTGATGAAATCTAAAAATCTTCGATTTTGTGCTCTCTCGTCCTCGACTCTGCCAAAGCTAGGGTTTTGGGGTTTCGATTCTATGATATCGGCAGCGAAATTGCCATCGCTACAGCCGCTATCGCCGCCGCCGTTTCGTTAATCTGCCGGCGGGGGCTTTGATTCCCGCCCGCCCCTCATGTCTCTCGTAGAAACCTCCTCCATCGACTGCGTCCACCAACGCCTCGATCGTCTTTCCTCGAAGCGAAAATTGGACGATTATTCCTCCACCGCCGATGACGATTTCTCTGATTTAGTCTCCTTCAGAATGAGAAAATTCGATCAAAACGCCTTCGTTTCTTGCAACTCTCCGCCGGACTCTCATCTCGAGAGGCATAGGGTTGTCGATGCCCGATCGTGTCCCAGTTCGTGCAGCGCCGAGTCGGCTCGGCCTGATTCGCGGTTGCAGTTCTTCGTTAGGATGATCTCCGAGGGGAATACTCTGGTGATTCACGCGAATTCGGATGATACCGTGGAGTCGCTGCACCACCGGATTCAGTCGATTACGGGGATTCCGGTGATGGAGCAGCGGCTGATATACAGAGGGAAGCAGCTGCAGTGGGAGCAGTCTTTGGCTGAGTGTTCGATTCAAAACGACGCCGGGCTTCAACTTGTCGGTCGGATGCGGAGTACGGAACATCCGGCGGCATGGCGAGTCGCTAGCGAGATGGTGTCAACGATTTGTCGGCTTTGTAGGGGGGAAACATTCCGGCCGTTGAAGAACATCAAATCGCAGTTGTTGGAGTTCTTGATGCTCACTCCAAAAGACGATACCGAGTCAGCGGCCGGGTATCTTCAGGTTTTCATGTCTTCGTCGGCCCCTTCAGCTTTGGTCATGCTCTACATGTCCCCGACTAAGAGTAACAAGGAGACTGCAGATGATACTATTAGGCAATTTCTTAACTCAAGTCGGAATTTATTACCAAAGTCTGTACAAATACAATGTGTTCCTATAGTGTTAGAATTTTGTAAGCTGCTTAGTAGAACTGATGATGAGGATCCATTGTATTTGACATGCCGAAGCACTCTTGGGTCGCTGGTGGAAAATGTTGGGGTAGTGAGAGCTTCGAGGTATTGTCACAATAGTAAGACATTGATTGTAGTTAAAGAGATTTTACCATTTGTTAGTGAGCTGGCTAGTAGCTTGTCAAAGTCATTGATATCAAGTATGGAATCAGCAGGGAGCACAGGGAACTCACTAAATGATGGGCGCAATTTGATTGCAGGGCATACATTAGCAAATGATGTGCGTGATTTTACTGCGTTCTTGCACCCAGTGCGATCTGTGATTATGGAGCAAGTGAGTTTTCATGGTCCTATTTCAATTCCACTTGGAGAACGTGGTAGTACTAATCCCTGGTATGGAGAAGAGATTGAGTTTCTTCATGGCATTTTCATCGATTTGATGACAAAAATGGATGGGTGTCTTCATAAAATGGAGCAATGCTTGGCAGGGGAAGGTGGAGTTGATCATCAAACTGTATGGCCCCAGTATCTTGCTGTTCTGAAGGAATTGAATAGCATTTCTAAATTATATCATGGTGCTGAAGAAGAGTTTTGGACATTTATGAGACGTAGGAAGATTGCAGTGTGCTCTCTAATGATTAGATATGCAAAGAGAAGTGATGACCATAGTTGGCTTCTTGAGCACAAGGATGTGACTGATTTTGAATCAAGGAGGCATTTGGCAATGATGATGTTCCCTGAAGTAAAAGAAGACTATGAAGAACTACATGAAATGCTCATTGACAGGTCACAATTATTGGCAGAGTCATTCGAGTACATTGCACGGGCAGAGCGTGAATCTCTACATGGTGGTCTGTTCATGGAATTCAAAAATGAGGAAGCTACAGGACCTGGTGTGTTGAGAGAGTGGTTCTTCTTGGTATGCCAAGAAATTTTCAATCCACAAAATGCCCTTTTTGTAGCGTGCCCAAATGATCGCAGAAGGTTCTTTCCTAATCCTGGTAAGCTTCCTCCATCTCTCTAGACGCGTTTTTCTTGAAACATTTCTTTTGATTGCTGTTTTCTCCATGTAAAATGTCTAAAATTGGAAGTGTTTGTTATCTTGATTGATAAATGGATTGTTAACTTTGTTATATTGGGATGGATAGTGCTAGTGTGTAACATGGCTATAGATTCTGAGATTTCTATATGCTTGTTCCATTTAACCTACAACAAGGCTCTTCTTTACAATTGGTGTTGGAGATTAGTGAGTTAGAGTGAATCTCTTTGGAAACAAGTTATCACTCTTAAATTCAAGCAAGAAGAGGGATGGTGCTCAAGGGAAGTGAGATGGTTTTGGGATGAGTGTGTGGAAGATATTCAGAAATGAGTGGGGCTCCCTTAAGGATAGAGTTCATTTCTCTATTGGCAATGGAAGAAAGATAAAATTTTGGAAAGACGGATGAAGTGGCAACTCATCTTTGGAATAATCTTTCCTGTCTTTGTTCTCTTTAGCCTCAAACATAGATGCTTGGGTGGTGGATGCGTGGGAGTAGTATGGGGAAAGTGATTGATTAAGCCCTTGCTTTCCTAAGCAGTTTCATGATTGGAGCTTGAAGGGATGACTTACTTTTTCCTAAAACTGCAAGCTTGCTTAGTTAGGAGAGAGGAGGATGACAATTTAGAGTGGAAGGATTCCAAGGGTGTCAATTTCTCTATCAAAGCTTTTAACTTTCACTAGTCCAACAAAGTAGTGAGTCTTTCCCCATTAATTGGGTATGGAATCTCCGGGTCCTTGTGAAGGTAGGGTTTTTTTTTTTTTTGCTTCGAAGCATTGTGGGTTAGAATTTTGATGATTGATCAACTTAAAAGAAGGGGATGAAGTATGCCGAACAGATGTTGCATGTGTAAAAAGTAGGAGGAAACAACTAATCATTTGCTCTTCCATTGCCTTACAATAATTATTTGTGGCAACTGATTTTCTCTTTGTTTGGTGTAGTTTGGGTGATGCATTCAATAGTTAGATGAACTTTGTTAAGGTAGCATGGTTCGTTTGTGGATAATAAACCGAAAAAAGCTTGGATACCTATTCTAGACGCTATGGAAGGAAAGAAACAAAAGGGTGTTTGAAGATTTAGAGCAAACATAATAAATGCTTAAACTTTCTTTTATAAATATTTTTTGGATAGATTTTATATAGATGAATTTTCCATGACCATGATAGACTTTGTAGATTGGATTAGTTAGAAAGGGTGAGGGAGTTTGTTTTTTGTTCCTTTCCTCTTTCTTCCATTTGCCTGTTTTTGAGTGACATTTATATGCTTTGTGTGTACTTTGCTATGCATGTGTTTTTGGCACTTTTCTTACTCTTATATTATATATATATATATATATATATATATATATATATATATATATATATATATATATATATATATATATAGATATATATATATAGCTAAAAAGGAAGATATATTAGAAAGGGCTGCCAAAAAAGCAGCCCAAGGTATACAAAAAGTATATAGCCACCAAAAGCACCAAGATACAAAATAAAAGGAATACAACCAGCCCGCCCTCCCCAATGGCCCAACCAATCTAGTAAGCTAAAAAGAGTTAAAGGAACATCATCTAAGTACCCCTTCGCTTCCAACCAAAGATAAAAAGCAAACGAACTTTTTAGCCTTTGGATAGAGACCTCTTCCTCTTCAAAGGCAATTCTATTTCTTGCCTTCCACACTATCCAAAACAAACATAAAGGTCCGACTTTCCATACCTTCTTACGCTTCTAGTCCTCAAATAGCCCATGCCACCCTAGAAGAGTTTCTCTAACTAATGTTTGTAACACCCAAGACACCCTAAAATGGGCAAACAACAACTTCCACAAGACTCTTGTCTTTATACAATGGATAAGGAGATGGTCTATGAATTCCTCCTCAGCCTGATAGAAAAAACATCTATTTGCCATAGACCACCCCCTTTTCTGGACTTGATCCAAAGTTAAGGCTTTTCCCCAAGTCGCCTCCCAAGCGAAGAAGCTAACTCTAGGATGCACCCACGCCTTCCATATATTGCTCCAAGGAAAAGAAATCAAAATCCCATGTTCAAAGGTCATATAGAGTGACTTAATAGTAAACTTCCCATTCTCAATCTCTGTTCAACACATCCTATCTTCCTCGTCTCTATTCACCGTCATCCCATCTAAGCAAGAAAGAAACCTCTCCACACTTCCCACTTCTCAATCATTGAGGGATCTAGAGAAAGACGGGCTCCAACTCCCTCCCCAAGGATAGAAAAATCCCTAACATCCTCCACCCATGCATCCTTAGAACATGCTAAGGAAAATAAAGACGGAAAAGAGTCTCGCAACGGATCAATCCCACACCACTTGTCCTTCCAAAATTTGACCCTTTGTCCATTACCTACCTTGAAAGAGATTTTACAACTCACAAGGCCCCACTCCTTCCTTATAGCTTTCCAAACACCCACACCAAACCCTTCCCTAACCCCCCTAGAACACCACCTCCTTCTTACTCTTATATTATATATATATATATATATTTCCATATTGCTTATAAAAAAAAACCTGCAACATACAATTAGGTTATGTTTGATTTTTAGAATTTTGAGGGGTAGGATTAGGGAAGGGGAAAAAGACAAGGAAAGGAAGGAAAATAAAATTAAAGTTGAATCCCCAAAAAAATCTTCCTTCCTCAACTCATACCCCAACTTTCCTTGCTTGTTTAAAGAGAAAATTGGGAGCTTCAAAATGTATAATTCCCCCCTTATTTCATTTGTAGTTCCTTTTGCTTCCTATTTTCCATCACAACCAAACAAGAGAAATTGATTTTCCTTCTAACTGTTCACCCTTTTCTCTTGTTGCTTTTGAGCTCTTAATGGAGCCATAAGCTTGCTACAACAATTCTGAAGGTGTATTGAGATAACCTTGCTAAATAGAAGAATATGGGGGAAGCTTGCATTGAAGGTCTTGGATCAAAGCTAGCTTCCAAAGTATGAAGTCTTTTAGGGCATTGAATATGGACAAAAATTGAAAATCATTATCCTTTGAAGATAGTGGTATGGATGAATAGGGAGATTTTTTTTTTTTTTTTTACTGAGCAAAATGTAAATATTTTAAAAGTGCCTAGCAAACGGGTGCATTAAATTACACACAATGTATAGAAAGACATCAAAAGGTGAACAAAATAAAAAAGAAACAAAAAACAACCTTTTCCTGCTAGAGCTCAACTAATCAACATAGTCTATCACTAACTTTGAGAACTCTCCTATACATACTCTAACCCACTCCAAAAACTTATATATAAGGGACAATTTGATTCCTTGATCCTTTAATTCGGTATTTTGAAACAATCTTTTGTTTTTTTTTTCTTTCCATATATTTTAAAATAAGTACAAAGAAGTAGCTCTCCAAGCTCTTTTTCGTTTTTTCAACGAAGGAACTATGCAAACTGAAGAAAGTTGATCTTTTTAAAGTGTCTCATAATATAGCAAACAAAATATAAATCAACTACCATAAGAGTATTATTGCTTTCAAGCAGTGAAGGAGAATACGATCAATTGTTTCTTCTCCTTTGCATATATAATAAACTATTCAACAATTTCCATTTCCTTCTTTTGAGTCAGTCTAATGACAAAATCCTCACCTAAGCTCTTTCCAGTTCACAAAGAAGCCAATTCAGATTATTCTTGCTGGGAAAGACTCTTTTTCCCATAGACAAAGAGGAGTAGAAGGATTTAATTGAGAATTTACCACATTTAAAAAAAAAAAAAAATTAGTAAATGAGAGTTGTATTAAAAACGCCAAAAAGGGCAGACCAAAGTACACACGATGCATACAACGACAACCAAAAAGCGCCAAAAAAAGGAAGAGAAAACAAAAAGATACCCCCTCCCTCAAACCGACCCTTACCAATCAACGAAATCTACTATAGGCAACAATCTTTCACCTATAAATAGTTTGGTCCAAGTTAACAAGTTACACAAAAATAAGCATTTCAGTCCTTGGATTGAGAATTCCACATTCTCAAAAGATCTTTTATTTCTCTCTTTCCAAATAGTCCAGAAGAGACATAAAAGAGTTGCCCTCCAAACCTTTTTCCGCTTTCTTCCAACAAAGGAGCCATGCCAGCCTAGCAAAGTCTCTCTAATTGTGGATTGCATCACCTAAAAAACTCTAAAGAGAGAGAATAATAGCTCCCACAATACCCTTGCCTTGTCACAATGTAAAAGGATGTGGTCAATAGACTTCGCATGAGACAAACATAGGAAACAACGGTTGGCCAAAGACCTCCTCCTTTAAAGCTGGTCAAAAGTCAAAACTTTTCCCCAAGTTGTCTCCCAATCAAAAAAGTACACCTTAGATGGAACCCATGCATTCCACACAACACTAGAAGGGAATTGCACTACCCTTCTTGTCTCTAGCCTAGCATAAAGTGATTTACCACACTTCTGTTTTAACCAAACCATTCTATCCTCATCATTCCTTTAAAGTGCTTACACCCATAGTCTCCCATGCCTCCACCCTATCAAGCTCCTACTTATTGTTCCTCTTGAATAGCAACCCTCCCTAGCTTACTTCCACACCTCTACCACATAAAAAAAGAAAGGAAAAAAAGAGCCTACTGTAGTATGGAACCTTCTAATCATTGATAGATGGATTTGTGATAGATTGATTTGGTATTCCAATTTTTCCCTTTGGAAATAGTTAAGGGGACTTAAAATTTCATGGTTTTCATAATCATGCTTTTCAAAATGATGGTGATGATGGTGCTAATGGTGATTGAAGCCACAAGAGAGGATTGGATTTTAGAAAAAAGAAAGAGGAACTAAATTAGAAAATATTGATAATCACAAACAATTAATTTGATTATTATAGATGGTATTATTTTTTTATTATTCAATTTTCATGTGATTTTATTAGTATTTTATAAATTGTTTAAGGTCTTCAGGAAGGGCCTTTGTTTTTGTTGCCTTTTCCATTGCATTTTGCTTTTTGGCATCCTTTATTTACAACTTGTGTACTTTGGTATGGTTTTGCTTGGCATTGATGATATATTTATTTTATTTGTCTATAAAAAAGAAAACAAGGGAGTAAAATAGAAAATCATAAATTACCTGATCCAATCTCAAATGGTAGATCTTGTGTGTTTACGAGAAACAAAGGTCAAATAGATCTTAGTGCAAATTATGAGAAGTTTGGGTGTGGTAGATTTTTGGAATGTAGTGTTATCGGTGCTAGGGGTTAGGTTGAGAGGAATGTGGCCTTTTAGGATATTAGGATTCTGGAGTTAATTAATATGGAAGTCAAGGTGCATTCAATCTCTTGTTGTTTGAAAAACTTGAGAATAACTTTATCGGGATTTTTTTTATGGTGTGTGGGCTTGTCAAAATGAGGGGAGAGAATTTTGAGTGGATTTGGTCAAAGAAGTGGCCTTTGGAACAATCTGTGGTGTATTGAAGGAGATTTTAACATGGTCAGATTTCTTGGGGAAATGCAGAACTATTTGAGATGCACAACAACAATGAGATGCACTTTGGAGTTTATAAAGGAGCTTCATTTGAGGGACTTCCCTCTATCTGCTGGTCCTTTTACATGGAGTGGTGGGTCAAATAATCGGTCCTCATCAAGGTTGGATCATTTACTTGTTTCTGAAGGATTTGAGAATCGGTTTTGATTGTTAATTTAGAGTGTCCTCTATGGACTTGTTTCTGACCATGCTCCCATTTTATTAGATGGAGGAGGGATGAGAGGGGTCAAATTGCTATTCAGGTTTAAAAGCCTGTTTTTGAAAGTGGAAGGATTCAAAGATCTTGTTAGAAATTGCTGAGTGGGCTACAATATGAGTGGTTTGTATAGCCATATTATAGCATTCAAACTAAAAGCTTTGAAATGAGATCTAAAACTATGGAATGGAGATGTTTTTATCAATGTCACTACCAATAAAGTCACACAACTTTAAATTAAATTGATTTCTAGGATGTTGAGGAAATGGAACTCATCCATTTAGTGGGGAAGATTAAGGCTAGAAAAGAGGCAGTGGATGAATTTAGAATGTGGGCAGCACTGGAAGAGGGTTTTTGGAGGTAGAAATCAAAAGAATTATGGCTAAAAAGAGGGATGTAAAAACACAAAGTTATTCCATAAAATGACCAATGCTATGGAAGAAGAAACTATTTGGCTAAAGTTTGGTTGAACATTGAATTATTATTAGAGGATGCAGACATAAAGAAAGGAGTGACAAATGCTTTGCATATTCTTCTTCCTAAGTCAGGGGAGGAGATACCAAATATCAATAGGTTGTTGTTTGAAATTTTGGGTGGAGAAGATTTAGATTCCTCTAGTCTCTCTATTCTTTGAGGAGGAAGTCTATTTAGACTTTTCAAGTTTGTATGGGGATAAAGCCCTTAGGCCAGATGACTAGTCTTTTTGGCAGTTTAATTAGGATTTTGTGAAAAGTGAAGTAATGAGATCTTTTATGGAGTTCTTTAAGCTAAGCTCTTTTGAAAGAAGCCTTAATGCCACTTTTATATGGTGTTAGTTCCAAAAAAAGGGAGACAAAAGATTTAAAAGACTTGTTAGTTTTGGTAGGGGGCTTATACAAACTTCCTGTAGAAGTCTTGGCTAACAAACTAAAGAAGTCATTAGGCAAATTTGGTTCAACTTCTTAACATGCATTTGTGGAGGGTAGGCAAATCCTGGATCCAGTCATCATAGCAAATGAAGTAATTAACTCAAGGCTAAGGAGCTTTGAAAGTGGGGTTATTTGTGTGTTGGATATCAAGAAAGCATATGATCATATTAATTAAGGTTTTTTGCTTGTAGTCTTAGAAAAAATTGGTTTTGGTTTCAAGTTTGTAAGGTGGATGAAGTGGTGCACTTCTACGGCTCACCTCTCTTTATTGGTTAATGGGACCCCATGCGATTTTTTCTAAATACCAAAGGCTTGTGACTAGGAGACCCTTTGTTCTCATATCTTTTCATCATGGCCATGGAGGCACTCTCTTCTATACTGACTAAGGCTAAGAGAGAAGGCTTTGTAAAGGGTTTTTCAATGTGTGGCTGAGTAAGAGAAGGAATAGAGGGGTCTTAAGGCAATATCGAGTTTAAAAATCAATTTGAAGGAAAATGAGTTGGTCTCAGTGGGGCCGTCGTCGATATAGCAGGCACCCTCCCTACTAGTTATTTTGGCCTTCTATTGGGAGCCTCTTTTGGATCTTAATGGGTTTGGAATGTGGTGGAAGAGAGGTTTCAAAAATGGCTCACCTTATAGAAAAGATAGCAAGTACTTATCAAAAAGGGACAATTCAACTCTGATGAAAAGCACTCTTTCTAATTTGCCAATTTACTTCATGTTATTATTTGTCACCTTGAGAAAAGTGAGTTTAAGGCTAGAAGATATCTAATGGGACTTCGTTTGAGGGAAGGTGCTAGGCAGAAAAAGCCTAATTTAGTAAATGGGTCAATGGTTTGCATGGGCAAGAAGAAGGAAGGTTTAGGGATTAGAAATCTGTTCTATCTCAATAAAGCTCTTTTAGGTATATGGTGTCGGAGATTTGCTAGTGAGAAGAACTTCTTGTGGAAGAAGGTGATTATAAGGAAATATGGGGAGGAAGAGAGGGGATGGTTCTCAATAGTAGATAAAGAAGGTTTAGAATGGGAGTGTGGAAGACAATAAGAAGCAAATGGGAGACTTATTGCAATAGAATCAATTTTAGGGTGAGCAATGGGAGGGTGAAATTTTGGAAGGATAAGTGGTGTGGTGGCTTACTCCTTGGAGAAGCTTTTCTTGCATTGTTTTCCATAGCCACTACAAAAGATACTTGGGTAGTTTAGGTATGGGAGTAGGAACAGGTAGGGGGTGTTTGGAATCCTCTTTTTTCAAGACAAATCCATGATTGGGAAGTAGATGGGGTGGAGGATTTATTTAGGAGATTGCAATCACAAACAATCGGTTGGGACATAAAGCATAAAATGGTTTTATTGAATGCTAAGAGTGGTATATTTTTAGTGAAACCTCTCTAGGCTTGACAGGTTTTTAGTGACAGATAATTGGGACAGTATGTTCAATGGGGCCGTGCAGGGGATCCTTCCTAGACCAGTCTTTGATCACTTTCCCATCCTCCTATAAGGTAGAGGTTTGAAGAGAGGTCATTCACCGTTCAGATTTGAGAACATGTGGTCGGAGGAAAAGGGGTTCAAGGATTAGATGAAGAAGTGGTGGGGGAGTTTATCTTTTACTAGGACTTTCAGCTTTGTTTTGGATGCAAAACTAAGAGCCTTAAAAGATATTTTAAAGGATTGGAATAAAGAAGTGTTTGGTTTAATTGACACTAAAAAGAGTGCAGCCCTCAGACAGGTGGAGTACTAGGATGAATCGGAGAAACATTCAATTCTGAGTCTGAAAGATTGTGAAGCAAGGAATTTGCTAAGGAGTCTTATAAGACTTGAGTGTTGAGGGAAGAAATTTCTTAGAGACAAAAGTCTAGGGAACTGTGGTTGAAGGAGGGGGACAATAACATTAGATTCTTTCACAGGATGGCGAATGCTTACAGCAGAAGAAATTGGCTGTCCAAGTTGAAAGTGAATGACTGTTGGCATATGGAGGAAAATGATTTAAAAAATAGTGTGGTGGGGGCGTTTCAAAAGTTGTATTCTGAAGAAGGGGGGTGGCGTCCTTGTGTTGAGGGGTTGTCTTTCATGAGGTTAGCTAGCAATGAGGCTGAGGGGCTGGAGATTCCTTTTCCGGAAGGAGAGGTGTTTGCAGCACTTTCAGATCTAGGCAAGGACAAAGCCCCCGGTCCGGATGGCTTTACCATGGCTTTTTGGCTATTTTGTTGGGATGTAGTGAAGATTGAGATCATGGGTTTTTTCAGAGAATTCTATGAGAGGAGCAGATTTGTTAAATCTCTGAATGCAACTTTCCTGGTTTTAGTTCCAAAGAAGAGAGGTGCAGAAGATCTGAAAGGCTTCAAACCAATTAGCCTTGTAGGCAGCCTCTACAAGTTGTTGGCCACGGTGTTGGCTAATAGAATTAAAAAGGTGATGGGGAAAGTGATCTCGAAGTCCCAAAATGCTTTTGTGGAGGGTAGACAGATTTTGGATGTAGTTTTGATTGCAAACGAGGCTGTGGACTCAAGGCTAAAAGACAATGTTGGAGGTGTGTTATGTAAGTTGGATATGGAGAAGGCTTATGATCATGTTAGTTGGAGCTTTTTGTTGGAAGTTCTTAAAAAGATGGGTTTTGGGGAGAGATGGATAAAGTGGATAGATTGGTGCATCTGTACTATGAAATTTTCTGTTTTAATTAATGGTTCACCTTCCGGTTTTTTCCAAAGCTCGAGGGGGTTGAGACAAGGAGATCCCCTCTCTCCTTATTTATTTGTGATAGTCATGGAGGTATTTAGTTGTATGTTGAGAAGAGCTATTAGTGGGGGCTTCTTATCTGGGTGGAGGGTGAGAGGTAGGAGTGGTGAGGGAGTTCAAATCTTGCATTTGTTATTTGCGGATGACACGTTGGTTTTTTTGTGAGGAGTCTTTAGATTAGATGACTTATCTAAGTTGGCTTCTCATGTGGTTTGAGGCATGTTCAGGGTTGAAGATCAACTTAGAGAAGAGTAAGTTGATCCCGGTGGGTAGGGTGCATGATATAGAGGGTTTGGCCTTGGAGTTGGGTTGTAAAGTGGGTGTGCTCCCATCCTGTTATCTGGGTTTGCCTTTAGGGGCACCTTTCAATTCAATGGTTGTGTGGGATGGGGTTGAAGAACGTTTTCGTAGAAGGCTTGCTATGTGGAAGAGGTAGTATATATCTAAAGGAGGGATACTCACCTTAATCTGAAGCACTCTTTCTAGCATGCCTATATACTTTATGTTTCTATTCTACTTGCCAAGAAAAGTGAGGTTGAGATTGGAGAAGATTCAAAGGCATTTTCTGTGGGGTGGGGGAGCTCTCGTCCAAAAGCGACACCTTGTCAAGTGGAACTTGGTTTGTTTGGATAAAAAGAAAGGTGGGTTAGGTGTGAGAAATTTAGCTCTGATGAATAGTGCTCTCTGGTGTAAGTGGAATTGGCAGTATGCTAATTAAAGAGAGGCGTTTTGGTGGCGTGTCATAAGTCACAAGTATGGCAAAGAGGAGGGGGGATGGTGTACTCAGGAAGTAAATGGGAGAAACAGTGTTAGGCTTTGGAAAGCAATTAGGAAGAAGTGGTTGCTTTTAGATGGTAGGTTAACCTACCATGTGGGTAGTGGGCAGAGAGTGAGGTTTCTAGACTGACAAGTGGTGTGGAAATGAGCCACTTTGTGAGTCCTCTCTTTTCTCCATTTCCTTGTCTAAGAATGCTTGGGTTTCGGAAGTTTGGAACCCAACTGGTGATGGGGATGGCTGGACACCTCTTTTTGCAAGGGCGTTTAATGATTGAGAGATCGAGTTGGTGGAGCTTTTGTTGCATAAGATTCAAGCCTTCCGGGTACAAAGGGAGGAGGAAGATAGAATGTTCTGGACAACTTCAAATGGTGGTGCTTTCTCAGTTAAGTCTCTTTATTCTATTTTGGAGCGTGGGGGTTCTTCTATGTTCTATAGTGAAAGTATTTGGAGGGTAAGAGTGCCTCCAAAGGTAGCTTTCTTTGCTTGGGAGGCTTCCTGGGGTAAAGTCTTAACTTTGGAGCAACTTCAAAGGAGGGGGTTCTCTTTGGCAAACAGGTACTTTCTTTGTTTATCTGAAGCAAAAACAGTGGATCACCTCTTACTTCATTGTGTTAAGACGCGGGTATTGTGGAACCTTCTTTTCTCCCTTTTTGGTGTGTCTTGGACTCTTTCGTGTACAGTGAAGGAAACTCTTCTTGGATGGAATGGAGTGTTTGTGGGGAAAAGGTCCAAGAGGGCTTGGCAAATGGCTCCTTTATGTATATTATGGTCAGTCTGGAAGGAGAGGAATGGATTAGCTTTTGGGAATGAGGAGCTTTCACTTCAAAGATTGAAATATTCTTTTGTATGTAATTTTTGGTCTTGAGTCAGGGTTTCCTTAATTTTGAGCCTTTTTTCTCTTGTAAGTTTTTTAGACTAGATAGGCTCTTAGTAAGGGAAGGTGGTGTGTATACTCTCTGTATACTTTGAGGGCACTGGTTTTTGGTGTTTCCTCTTTTTGATTAATATACTTCCTTTTTACTTATCAAAAAAAAAAAAAAACTATTTTCTATCCAATGGAAGTACAGAGACTTTCCCTTCTTGTATTGTTTGGAATTCATGGGTTTCATTGGGAGTCAACTGTTTGGGAAGCGTAGGGAAGGTTGTGGACATTGAATCAGCTCAAAAGGTGGGATGGAAGGTACCATATGGATGCTATTTCTTTAAAGGAGGAGAAGAAACAGTTGACTACATTCTTCATTACTCGAAAACTGTCATCTTGTGACAGTCGATTTATGCTTTATTTAAAATACAGTGGGTAAGGCATTCCTTAGTAAGGAATGCTGTCTTGAACTGACATGGATCCTTTGTTATGAAAAAGGGGAAGAAAGCTTGACAGTTGCTCTCTTATGATGTCTATTCTGGATCATATGGAAGAAGAGAAGTAGGAGAGTGTTTGAAAATGCTGAAGAAGCCGATTAACTAATCAAACAATCATTCATGTATAATTTATTGGAAGAGGGTTAGAGTGTGCATATGAGATCACAATTTATCCATAATGGACTTCATTGATTCGTTGAGTTCTATGTAGTGTGGGAGTTTTTTTTTGTGTATTCCTCCACTTGGGGTGGCCTTTTGGCGCCTTTGTACTGTATATACGCTTTAGTGTGCCCTTTTATTATGTGTTGTTAATATAATGAATATAATGATTATTTTTATTTGTCTATCAAAAAAATAAAAATAGCCCTCGGTGTTTTCTAAGAAAGTCAACAAGTTCTTTTGGAAGTTGGTGCATTTTCTTGTTTTCCAAACATGTTTCTAAATAGACTTAGCCAAAACCCTAGATCAAAGTTGTGGACTAGCAGAAGATATGGAGATTCCAGAAGGCAACCATAGCTGAGATAGTTCTACAGTTTCCACTCTATGCTGAATACCTTGAGGGTGGTTTAAGTTTATTGGCATCGACAATATTTGCAGATTAGAGTAAACCATGTGCTTTTGATGAAGAGTCATTCACTGTGGAAGGAAATTTACTATGTAAGGGAATGACTTATAGCATGTACACTTACATTCTTTTCATGGTAATGAACTGATGAGAGGTCAACTTTAATGGAAAATTAACCTTTTGGGAGTCTACAGATTGATCTGCAGCTACATTCTGTCTTCTATTGTAGGATGAGAACATGTTTTAAGATAGAAAGATGAGTATATGTAGAATTCTTTATACCAGAATCAAATATCTTTGGCAAATCAGGCGTTAATTTTCTCTGGACTACTGTGAACCATCTGTCAGGGCCCTCCCACAAAGCTGTTGGCATTATTAATTGTTGGGTGTGTCTCATTTAATCATACGCTGTTTTTTGTGCATCAGCATTTTCCTGTATCTTTTTCCTATTCTTTTGTTTGGGATAAATTTATTGTTGTTGGAAGTCCTTCCTTCGTCAGTAAGGGGCACTCTATTGGGGTGTCATGGTTCCTTTGTAGGAAGGAAACGTTAGAAGGTTTGGAGAGTGCCCCACTTCGCATTTTTTGGACAATTTGGAAGGAAGAAACCAAAGAGAGTTGGACAGTGAGGAGTAGCTGGTTCAAGCATTGAAACAATCACTCCGTAGTAATCTTTTGTCTTGGGGTACCTATCAAAAAATAAAAAATCTTTTGTCTTGGGTTTAGCATGTACAGAGAAGTAGTCTGACTGTCTCTCATTGATTTTGTAGACTGGGTGGGTTCTTGGTTGGGGAGGAAGTGGTTGTTTTTTGGTTGTCCAATCCCTTTATGGTTGTGCCTTAGTATCATCTGTATATGTCCTGTATACCTTGATGTATAGCATCCTTGTTTATTTATAATACTTACTCTTTTACTTATCAAAAAGGCAAAAAAAAAAAAAAACTTATTATTGTTGAAAAGATTCAAAATTAAATTGTTTTTTAAATTCTGTTTTAGTAGATGCACACAATGCATGTTTGACATAGATCATATAGTTTATAAATTTATTCTATTTGCAGCATCTGAGGTGGATCCCATGCACCTTCAGTATTTCCGCTTCTCTGGTCGAGTGATTGCATTAGCTTTGATGCATAAAGTGCAAGTTGGTGTTGTCTTTGATCGAGTATTTTTCTTGCAATTGGCTGGAATGGATATTTCTTTGGAAGATATACAGGATGCAGATCCATTATTGTATACAAGCTGCAAGCAAATTCTGGATATGGATGCAGAATTCATGGATTCAGATGCTTTGGGACTAACATTTGTTAGAGAAATCGAAGAACTAGGATCCAGAAGAGTTGTGGAGCTTTGCCCTGGTGGGAAAAACATCATCGTGAACAGCAAGAACAGGGACGAATATGTTTATCTTCTTATTCGGCATCGCTTTGTTACATCTACCTCTGAACAGGTAGCACAATTTGCTGGAGGCTTTGCTGATATTCTTTGTAACCAAAAGCTCCAGAAGTTCTTTTTCCAGAGTTTAGAGCTTGAAGATCTTGATTGGATGCTATATGGAAGTGAAAGTGCTATTTGTGTTGATGACTGGAAGGCACATACTGAGTACAACGGCTACAAGGAAACTGATCCTCAGATTTTCTGGTTTTGGAAGGTATGTGCATGCAAGATTTCATATCTATTTTATTTTGAGGGGTATTAGGTTTAATATTTCTTGAAAGGATCTTATTTCTTGGAGATTAATCAGCATGCACGCACCATGAATATTATTCTCTTTCCCAAATATTCTCTCGTTTTTATTTGGTTTTCTTTTCTCCAGTTTTCAGGCTTTTCTCTGCAATTTAAGATTTTATGATATTAGTGGAGGTTTGTATGGTGTCAGGTCTTCCACACAATGTGCATCTTTTACTGCAGGCAAACCTTTCTTACAGTATAGCATCACTTTATTTGTTGGGTGGCAGCACCATTGGTCAGTGTTGCAGTAATGATTGATGCAAAATTGTTAGGTTTTACTTGTAAAATGGCTCTTGAAAGTTTGAAATTTGATTTAAAATAGGAATGGGTATGCACCTGATAAGGGAGTTGGGCAGAGAGAGACATGTGCATTGGATATACGCATTTTTTCATCTGATGAGAAATTGTCGTATGTGTTTGGGAGAGACAAGAAAGAGAACCCATAGAAAGTAGAGGTCACATGTTGAAGTAGTGTGAAATGATGATGACTAATGGGTAAATATTATGTTTTAGGCTTCATTTTGTTGATACAGGCAATTGCTCACTGGATATATACATTTCTTTTACCTAAGAAGTAATTATCATGCATATTTGCTTAAGTGGGTTTTTGTTTATGTAGATAGGAACTCATGAAAAATAGGTATTATAAGCAAGCCCAAAAAGGTAACATGTAGTGGTTATAAAAGATGCCAGATTATGGTTTAACAGAATTTATGTCATGGATAGGCCCTTAGCCAAAAAAAGTACACTTAGCCCATTTGAAATACTTTATAATATCTAATGCTTCATTCTGTCGATACAGACAATTATTCTGTCTCACCCTCTCCACTACGTGTTGCATATCTATGTGTGAAAAGAAGAGTTATACATCAAAAGACTACAATCTGAAAATTACCAACTGTGTTTGGGATGGCAGTGATCTCTATTATCACCTGATTACAAATTTCTGTGGATGCAAAGAACGTTTAGTGGGTGATATTGTATTCTCTTTCTCTAAGCAATTAGAAGTGGGGTTTGGCTTTAAAGGCAGAGATTCTGGCTGTTTTGGAAGGTTGAAAGAAGCATTTCTTTGGGGCTGAGAATGTTTCTGGAGAAGGGATGCTTTTGCAGATGGTTGATTGGATCAAGCAGGGCAACTGAGTCTTTGGTGCAACTGTCATTTGTTGTGAGAAGCTAGACATCTTGCCATAGCTCTTTGTGTGGGTGCTTCCTGGGTTGAGAAAGAGATTAATCAGGAGGAAGAATTGTTAGCGAAGAGGGTTGCCACCACCATTAGAGGCTTCTAGTTGGCACTTTACCCTCCTTGACAGAAGTTTTCATTGGGTTGTGTCTGTGGTTGACCGTCTTCTGTATGGGGTTGTCTAAGATTAGATTTTTATCTTTGAAAGGGCTTTGTCTGTCCTTGGAGGAATTTTCCTTTTTCTCATCTGCAGTACTTTCTTTGTGTGGGGGGTCCTTACAATAAGGAAAAGCATTATTTGGTTTTAATATGATGATAGTTATTCTAATTGTCTACTTAAACTCCTGCAGATTGTTGGCGAAATGTCAGCAGAGCAGAGGAAAATTCTACTCTTCTTTTGGACTTCGGTTAAGTATCTACCTGTAGAGGGTTTTGGTGGTTTGGCTTCTCGTCTATATATCTACAAGTCCTCGGAGCCCTGTGTTCGCCTGCCTTCATCTCACACATGCTTTTACCGGTTGAGTTTCCCACCTTATCCATCAATGGCTATCATGGAAGATCGGCTTCGCATCATCACCCAAGAACATGTTGGATGCAGCTTCGGTACCTGGTGAGCCATCTATTGCACTCATTTTGGGATAAGAAGGGTTTTTGACTGCACAGAGAAAGATTTGTACCTCTGCATGTACAGATTATAGGATAATCTTATCTTCTTCTTCTTCTTCTTCTTCTTTTTTTTTTCCCCTTTTTTTTCTTTTTTTCTTTTTCTAATTCGACTATGTAAGAAGGTTCCCCCCTTTATCAAGCTCTTTAATATGGAGGTGTAATTCCTTTGCTCTTTTCAGTCAACTGTTTATATAGTTATAGAATACCTTCAGTAAAATAAGAAAAAGGAAGGCGAGAAGGAAAAAAGGAATTTCCCTGCTTTATTGGATTACTTTTTATGACATGCAACATAAACAACTCTCTCTCTCTCTCTCTCTCTCTCTCTCTCTCTCTCCATTTTCTGTCTTTAACATATTTCTCTGTAAATTGCTACATCCCCCTAGCTAGAAAATAGATTTGGCAACTTTATCCTGTTGTATGCAATTCTCTTGTGATCCACTTTGCTTTATTTGTTCACGAGCATCATATTTCATAGGTCATTCTTAGGTTAAAAGAAACAGGTGCTCTGTCGTTTTACTGGGTGTCTGGAAATTGTGGCAAGACGCTTACCATAAAATAAATCTCCTCTTTTCCAGCTCTTTTTGTTCTTGTATTCTTTGGATTTGTCACTGTTGTTACCTTCTACTACACAACGAAGCTGTTTGGTAAAGAGTGTGCAATGTGCTTTACTGAAGCTTATGTTGGTTGAAAGGTGTTTTCTGTTGGTGATATTTGTACTTCGCAGAACCTGGTCATGTGGGCCTGTCATATTCACATTCATCATGTGAAGGCACATGATGCGGGACGCCTCCAGCCTTGGTATGCATGTTATCGCTGCTTAAAACATTCTTTTGGCATTCTTAGGTTCCAGTCATCAGTGTTCATATATCCAATGTAGGTCCCTAACACACTCAGAACTTTCTCTTTTTTATTTCAATCGCCGCGCAACATGTTTTCTCTTTTGCAGCATGTAGCTGGCCAATAGGGTTGTTTGGAAGCTGTTTCTGAAAAACTGTTTTCAAAAAGAGTTCTTTAAAACCACAGAATATATATAGTGCTTATTTGAGAGTTTTCAAAAATCGTTTTTAAAAATGATTTTTTGAAAACGGTTTTTAAAAATAGTTTTATAATGTTCTAAAGTCTGTTTTAAAATGAAAGCCTATTTAGAAATTTGGAATGTTTTTAGTTGTTTTTTTTTTGTGCAAATATTTTTTAAAATAATTTTACTTTCAATCAATTTTTTGCATTTATATAATTATTTTTAAAATAACTTTTAAAAAACAAATGAAAATAATTAAAATATGTTTTCATCTTTTGACAACAGTGGATCATACTTGTTTTCATCTTTTTTAAAAAAAATATAAAAATAAAAAACCATTTCCAAACATTGGCCATAGGTTTTTTTTTTTTTTTTTTTTTGAATTAAAAAATTAAATTTGATAAACTTTGAAATGAAATTTTTTTAAAGAAAATGTTTTGAAAATAGGATTGTAATTTAGATCAACACCAAGACTATGGTTGAGTTCTGGCTATCTGCTTGTATCGATCTTGAATATGGGACGATCTAATGTATTAAAGGGAGAATAATATAATAATTATCATCAAAACGAGAATATATCATTATTATTATTATTCAAGGCTAGAGACATCTCAACACACCATATCAAACTCATGGACCCTCTTGAAACCAACATCCCCTATTACTGAAAAGTGGTGCAGTTCTATGGTTTGGTCATCTCCCATTGAAGCTCCTAAGCACCATGGGCATATTTGCCAAGTGGCAAAATATGCTGACGTGGATCCAAGTGGGCTATCTTAACTCTAAGCTTCCAAACCCCATTCAAAACCCTTTACCATTCATCATAGCAATAAAAAAAAGACTAGAATAAAACTAGTAACTTAATTCCCAACTTTGACATGCAAACCCTAAAAAAGAGTACCCCACCATCACCCCCACCACCACTGCTGCTGCCCTCACTAGGTAGATCTATTCCTCAATCTTCTCGACAGGAACCTCTGTGCTGGCTTCCTCTGCTGCTTCAGCTGGTTTGGCTTCTTCTTCTTCCTTGGCGGCAGCTTCCTCTTCTGGGGCTGCAGCTGCCTCCTCAGTAGTCTCTTCTTTGGTCTCCTCAACCGCGGCTTCTGCCTCCACTGCTGGAGTCTCTCCTTCGGTTTTCTCTGCTTCTGCCTCCTCAACTGCGGCTTCCTCTACAACCTCCTTTGTCTCAACTTCAACAGGAGCTTCAGCTTTGGCTTCAGCTTCAGGTGCCGCTGCCTCCTCCACTGCAGCCTCTTCCTTTGTTTCTTCAGTAACTGGCTCTGGAGCAGCCGGTGGAGCCTCTACCTCTTTTACGGCTCCTTCTTCCACCTTGTTCAATTCCTCGGTTTTTTCATTCTCCGGCAATGCTGTGGTGACTGATACAACCTGCATGAATCCCGTTTGATGTTAAACAAATAACCCTCTGATGGAAATTACCGAGACAATACTTTATCACGAATAAAAAAATATTCATAGGAAAAACAATGAATTAACGTTGATGCCAATAATTGTAGCCAAAAAAAGTAAGCCGCCAATATCAGAGCGAGCATAAAATATCCAATTCAGATATTATATGGTTTAAATGAATCTCTCATTCTTATTCTAACTCTGAATGAAATGAGGTTTCATTGGCATTGCAAAAATGATGAGAGCTATTTCTATATCAAATGAATGGGATCCAATCATGTTGGTTGCCATTACTTTTTGCTGGATCAATATTTGATCAAGCTCCATGATGATCATAATATTGATCCATTCATACTGTGCCATGCACTCCAGTTTTGCATATTCTAAAACTGGGTGATCACAAAATGATGGATTCTGCTTCTGATCCATTCATTCATCTAGACCCAGATGAGGATTTTACAAACAAGAACTGGGTTATTCAGAAAATAGTGAAATGATACTCTAAAAAACACCTGGATCATCGACAAATAGAAAAGAAACTTCTAGTGAAAATTAAGCTAGAATTAAATCTTTAGTAAGAAACGGAGAGACAGACAGATGAGTATATATACAAGCAAAAGCTGTCAATTGAGTCTGTTGACAGGTACCTCAACAGTGGCCATGGCAAAATGAAAGGGAAGTGTTGTGACTGATCGACTCGAGAAGAGAAAAGCAAAGGGAGTTGGGAGCTAGAGCCTAATAGAAGGGGTGGTTGTGAGTGAGGTGAAGAGAAGGAGAATGACAGAGCTATTTATATATAGAGAAAGAAAATGCATAGTAGCAATTAAAGTATTAATAAGGAGGAGAGAGAGAGAGAGAGAGAGAGAGAGAGAGAGAGCAGTGGAGGAATCTTGGCAAATTGACATCCCACATCACTGACAAAAAAGGGCCATTGGGGATGTCTAGTTCTGAATAAAGTATTTTTAGATTAAAGTTTTATATATATTTAAAATTACCATTATTATTGTAAATAATTTTGTATACATTGAAATAGAAATGCCATATGGTGGAGGCCATTTCCCATATCAGCTATCAACTAGCCTTTTTTAGTGGGTTTCACTGTGTTTTGTGCAGTAGGGCAACTAGGTGACTACCATCATGCATTCATGTTGGCATTTCATTATTTTTTGTTTCTTCTCTTTTAACCATGTCCTCTCCAAGATTTACCCCCTTGCTTCACGGGATCGCTTTGAAATCTACAAATTCCCTTCATTTTTAAGTTTCAATCGTACTCATCAAAAGAATAATTAACGTACGTTTAAAATATAACTTAGACACTATTTAGATCTAATTTAGCCCGTTTTAGAATATTACTTTATTATAATAATTCTTAATACATCTAAGTTTGTAAAGAAAATCGATTTATCATCTTTAGAGTAATTTTTATATGTTAAATAATAATTTTTTAATTCGATCAAATTTCTTTCACACTCGACTCGACAACAGAAGGGTTATCTTATAAGACTTGTTTGAAACCGTTTATGTAAGACTATCTCTTAATAATTGTAATTTTGATAATTAAAATTTAATTTTTATTGTATATATTAACCAATAATTATTGGTATGTCAAATATTTGAATTTTTTTTTTCTTTCATCAAATCAGTAATACCCTAATTCAAAGCTCTTGGACACTTTAGTGATTTGTACTGAAAGTTAAGAAAAGTTGTGTCCAAGTGTAATTGTAAAACACAATGTTTTAAGGTTTGAAGCATTTGAAGAAAGGACAGGAAGCAAAAGCCAAGGTGGGTGGGGTCCAGGGCGGTGCCTAAACGTGGGACCCATATCATCAAGGATGATCATAACCTAACCCATGGGCCCACCAAAAAATTGAAAATACAATAAAAAATTTGCCGTGGCCAACTTTTCTTTCCTTGTTTCAACCACAATGAGAGCTGCCTTTGGCCTTTGGAAACCGCCCTTTCTAAAGAAGAACCCTGTCGGGCCCCACCTGCTCGTACTTTCCAGGTAGGATCCACGTGACTCCGGACCCACATGCAGCCGTCGGATGTGCCACGCCGGATTTGAGTCATCGTTCTGATCATGTTCCTTTGTGCCATAAAAGTGCCACCCACATGTATTCTCATTTTTTAATAGTGAAAATATTTTCAGCCTCATTTTTTATGGGGTAATTTATTTTATTTTCATAAGGTGCGATATAAAAACTAATTATATGATTTATAAAAACGAAATTAAATGATGTCACAAGCGTGGAGGAATTGTCTACTTCAATATATGTTCTCCCACGTTAAAATGTGTCTATTCAATTTTACATGGCACATCATCTTCGTGACAGCTCATGAGATTTATGAATAGCCAAAATCCACGTGTTTTTCTATTAAAAAGATTAATTCTAATATCATAACGAATATTAAAATCAGATTTTTATTTTTTTTTAATTTAAATATAAAAATAATAAAATTGAATCAGACTTTTATCGTTGATTATGAATTAATGACGTCATCAAAATATTTATTATTATTTTTCATCTATATATGATAATTAACTATGAACCACTTTATCGCTTTTACCTATATTTAAGTTAGACAAACAGTAACCAAACACGCCTCTAGTCCTAATTAATTGTTTGTTTGAATTTTTTTTAAAGTGGAAGAAATGGAAAGGGCGTTTAGGTCATTTCCATGAATTGCCACGGATCCAAGGACGATGGTGGAGTTAGAATACAGTGTGGAGAGTGTAGATCTCAATACAGATTAACATGAAATTTTGGACGCAAGTGGGTAAAAGCCTCGACGTACGTGTCGTCAGTTGTGAATATGATTCGTTGGATTTGAGTACCAATGTGGTGATTCTCTAGAAAGTTGACTACAAAATAAAAAGTTGATGTAAAGTTTGGACGGTGGGGAGTGCAGGCATGAGTGGACCCTATTTCTCTTACATGATTTTGGAGGGTTACCGTTGGAGAATAGGGACATGGCACGGGTGCTGCTGGGCCTAAGACACCATGGGTTACGGGACTATGGCCCTTGTGTTCGGTTGACGTCGCGGGCCCCACTGTCTGAGCTGCTGGGTTTGATCTGCAAAGGGTTCCTGTAGGTGGCCCACCAACTGAATCATTTAAGGCTGCTGGGTGAGGTGGCCCAATGGACTTCGAGTTGTGTGGGGCCCATGAGGTAAACGGCTATACTAAACCGTCAGGAAAAAAATTGGTGGGTGAACGGTTTAAACAAAAGTGAAAATTGTTTCCTTTCTATTCTTTCAATTTCTGAAATTAAAATACTGGATGTATTTTTACCTTTTTATTTTAATTTTTAATGAAATTTCAAATTAATGAAAGTTAAATATATTTAATCGAATTAAAATAAACCCAAATCACCGTTCATTTCAGGCTTACACCCATCTTACGGTTGCAGCCATCCTAAGGTTTAAATCATAACCCTTTCTTAGGCTTATTTCTAGCATCAACATTTAGGTAGACCAATAACTTATTTTAGTAGAAAAAGCAATTTGATAAAAACGTAGGATAGTGAAATCATACTTACCAATATAAAGGGACAACTAGGAGGATCCCACAAGATCCAATCTAATCTTGATGGAATGACAGTGAGTAAAGCCATGAAGAACAATAGGGAATGCATGCTTTGGGGGCAATCAATCAGTGGAAAAAGCCATTAGCTTACATTTGAAACTTGATGTTTTATCAGTGCTTACCTCCAAGCATGCATTTTAAGAAAAAGCATACTAGCTTGCAAAGATTAGAGTGACACCAACCTGCTTCCAGGAGGCAACGCTGGTCCATCAACCTCTATCCATGGGAAGCTTGCTTTTCTTTTCCCAAGTCCAAATCATGACTGGTCGGCGATCACTTTTTTTCTTCTTTCCCTCTTTCCCTCTTTCCTACTTTACTTCTTTTCCTTTTTCCAATCTGAGTTGGCAGCTAACCTGGTCCATTGTAAAAGAGATGCCTGAGAGGTGGGCCTTTTGAGAGGCAAATGGCAATCAGTGTTCTCAAAAGGAAGTTTCAGCAACCATGGGAATTAGAGGATTTACAGAATCTTTTAAGTACAGAAGCGCCTACCAAAACTTCATGGGTTTCCAATTTCATGCACCCCTCTAAGGGGTAAAGAGTTTGGTATAAGCCATAACCTGTCTATCATTCTGCAATAAAAATATAAAATAAATCACCTACCCAAACCTTAAAAGAGGATGGAGACTTCTAATTCCTAGTTTTGACTTAATGATAATACATATCCAAGGACGGTTCACCAACAAGCCAATGTTACAACATGTGAATATCAGGATATTTGCAGGATGGGTATATAAGGATTAAGCGATCAAGCAATTTTCTGGAGATAAAATAGTCATTAAAACTGGAAAATGTTGAAAATTTCTCTGATACACAAATTAACTGTGAGACTGGAATTAAGGTGAATACTATAAAGGTGATTTCACCAGTTTTCTATTATAAAGAGTTGAAAGCTGGGATGAATATGATGATAGCTGACTGGAAAGTTTCAGTTAAGCAGAAAACATAAAGAGAACCCGGCAGTGCTTGAACCCTATCTATGGAGTAGCCAATTCCATGCAGTAAAATATATTTCAGCTGACGAGTTTTCTCAACACTGCTTCAGCTCGCTGCTCAAATTTGGGTAGGGCCCATTCATGCTGAACTATGTCGAGACTGTCTTTCTCAGCACCCAAGCTCTGTCAAGAAAAGTGGAAAGTTATTAGGATGGAAATCATTTTTCTGCTTTCAAGCCATTCATTAGTACTCTCTGATATCCTGTTTCAGTAAACAAAGGTGAAAAAGAAGTTTTGGGGGTTTTCCAAAGTTTATTCTTATTTCCATTATGAATAAAAGAGAACCTTTGTGTTCTTTAGACCGTGATTACAATAACTAATGAACAGAAAACATTTAAAAACCTTTTTGTTTCTCTCATCTGATTTCACTAATTTATTATCATGCAAATGAGACCAAAGTTCAGAAATATTTAGACTTAATTCCATAATTCCTTGTTTTTTTCAATAAGCAACAACATTTTTATGCCATGGTCTTGGTTGGCAGGAATAAGATCAGATTCAATAAAAGGCAAAAAGAAACAAAATTAGATGACAATATAAGATGAGCAAGGAAATCAATCAGGTAACCATAGGAAAGCTTCTTAAGATGCATCAACCTCCTAAAGGATGGGAGTTACAAACTTGTAAGCGTGCCAAATAGCCCTAAGACAACATTCTCAAAGTAAAATGGAAGCAAAATAACCAAGGATGAGGATGGTAAATGTTTACATGGAAAACCCCTTAAAGTGAAGGGAAAAAGCACAGAACAAGAAGCATGACTGTAGTGTGAAATATGCAAGTAAAGGGGCATTAGCCCTTTCCAGTGCAGATTATACCCCAACGGCTCAACCTAATACAATCTAGCTGTTACAGGTGAACCACAAAAAGCAATACTGGTGATAGAACCTCCATAACCTATTACCTATCAAAAAAACAAAAAGAACCTCCATAACCTGGCTCGAAGTTTTTAATGAGTAGAACCCCTGTGACATTACCCTTTTTCCTTTTGAAAAAGGTCCCCTAAAATGGAGGGTTATTGGCTAACACTCTTAATGATGGTTTTTGAAGGCCATCATTGTAACATAGACTGTTCATGTGATGATGTTTGATGTGGTAACTACTTTATACTAGAAGAAAATCAGATGGCATGATGGGGTTTTCGTTGTCACTTCTAAAAGACAAACATCCTTTCATAAACATTAGCTTTGATGTAAACTTGCTTTCATCCCTTTTAGCCATTGGTTGAGGCATGAGAGAGAATAAGCCTTGATCTGCCAAGTAATAACTGAATTGGCAACCATTGCCTAGCTCAAGTGACTCATCATTGCCTGCTTGCCCCACCACTGGCAGATGGGCAACATAGGATGATTCCATCTTTTTGGCATTTGAGACACTTACGAATGCAGAACGCAATAACCATAACCTTCAAGACATCTGACTTTCATTGTCATGCCTAGGTGTGCAAGACATGAAGCACCTATGATGTGACTTGAGCAGCATCAAAGGCCACCACCCTCATTTGACTGAGCTGTGAATGCCAATAAATGCCGCCTTGTATGGAAGGACAAGAAGACAGTGCAGAAAACAGCTTCCTTGATCTTAGATTCTTAATATAGACTTGTAAGGACATTAACAGAAGAACATTTAGAGGCAAGGAAGCATCTTCATTGAAAGTTGAAACAGAAGCAATGGAGGGTCAATTGGCATAGGCCTGAGAAAGCCATTTCATGTCATTTCTAGATAACTTGAATTATGTAGTTTAATTTTTAGTACTTCGCTGTACCCCATTTTTTTGTCTGCCTATTTGTTGCATATACACCAAATATAACTGAGGTTACCACCTTTCCTTAAGTTGGTCTTGGTGGATGGTCTTTACTTATAAAAGAAAGGCTAACACAAGAGAAGTCCAATTTATCCAGTCAGTCAAAGAATGCATGTCATTCTGCAACGCAGCAGCATAATATGTCATGGTCATCCAATGAACAAGACATGTTATCCATACTCTTGAGCAGCCATATGGAGGGAATGAATAAAAGTTATGAAGAAAAGTAAAATTATCCTTCTCTTTTCAGTGGATGAAAAGTATAACCCTCTCATTTACAACTTAATTGCTCTATAAATGTTGGAACATAATTGAAAGTTTAAAAATGAGATGGGGAAGGATACAAATCACTCTTCTTTCAATTTTTTTCTGATGGTTCTCGTCAGATTTTTTAGGCATTCTTTACACAAATGAGAACATTTCAACAGATCCAGATCAGGAAAAAAATAACATCTTAGTAGACAAGCAGACATATTAGCACCAGACTGTACAATGAGTCTAAGTCAAATGTGAATGCTGGCATTAAATTTCCCTCTAACACAGAGTCCAACCTTCAGTAGGGCTATGCACTACTCATGAACAGATAGAACTGACCTATCTCACCTACCTTGGCATCTCCTTGTCCATAGAGGACCAATCAGCCTAGATTCTAGAAGCCTTGATGAACCTATGTTTCACAACCCGTAATAACCTAACCAGTCAAATGTTGAATTCCTTTTACACTCAATAGCAAAAGCCTTCCCTGAGCTCTATCCCAAGCCATTCCTTGATAAAATTTCATCTATCCCATCATTTTGGAAACTAATAGGTCATCTTTGTTGGAGGAGGATCAACAGAAAAGTCACCTTAGATCACTGGTTAACATGTAGTATATGGTAATGTGAAAAGCTTTTCTTGATTTAACACTAGGCATGGCTTTGTTGTAATGCCTTCTGAAACCAAAAGGGTATATGAGATTTATGTTCATTTGGTTGGGTGTAACAATCCACAGTTGATCATGAACAAACAAATGACATCAGCTCCCCAGCAACACTAAACAAGCATACTGTAAAAGGCCCAAGCTGGCTGGGATCACATAAGAGCATGGACCTTATACTACTGTTGTCGGCATTAAAGAAGCAGCACATCGGTAAAAGGAGGTACCAAGGCACCAAAGGTCCTTTTTTAATTAAAAAACACAAGCATTAGACATCTATTGTTTATGGGTATGTCGCAAAGAGGGAGATGAAACCTGACACTTCATGCCATGGTTGACAAATGAGAACCTGTTTTGCCTTGGTGCCTAGGGAATGAAAGCAGTCTAAACATTCCATAATTTAAAACTAAGCAGCATTTTCCAATCTTACCCCTTCCCTTCACGGTGGGCAATGGGAGAAGGATTAAGTTTTGGAAAGACAAATGGTGTAGTGATGAGCTTTTGTGTGTCTTGTTCCCCTCCTTATTTGCCCTAGCTAGTTGTAACGAGGCTTGGGTGGCGGACTTGTGGATGTACTCTAATAAGAAGGGTGTTTGGATTCCTAATTTCTCTAGACCTCTCAATGATTGGGATATTGAGACTGTGGAGTGCTTTTTTCCAAGGCTTCAAGATAAGGTGGTGGATGTGGAAGGGGAGGACAAGATGTTTTGGGTGGCAACAAAGAGCGAATCCTTCTCTGTTAAGTCCCTCTATTCTATCCTTGAGGTGGGAAGGGTAGAGCCTTTTCCTTCAAGTGTAGTGTGGAATGTGTGGGTTCCTCCAAAGGTAAGCTTTTTTGCTTGGGAGACTTCATGTGGAAAAGTTGACTTTAGACCAACTACAAAGGAGGGGTTGGTCTTTAGCCAAAAGATGCTCCCTTTGTTATGCTCATGAGGAGTCAATTGATCATATCCTCTTGCATTGTGGAAAGGCGAGGGTGTTGTAGGAGCTCTTATTCTCTGTTTTTAGGGTGTCTTGGGTGATCCATTCTACAGTTAGAGGACCCTTTTAAGGTGGCATGACTTTTTTGTTGGAAGAAAATGGAAAAAAGTTTGGAGAGCAACGCTTTTATGTCCTTTTTGGATAATATAGAAAGAGAGAAATAGAAGATATTTCGAGAAGCGGAGTTCTCTGTTCAAATGCTGAAATTCTTGTTCTTGTGCAGCTTGTCATCTTGGTCTAATTTGTTTATTAAAAATACAATTATGTCCTTAGACAATTTTATTGATTGGTTGGTGTCGAATTGAGGGAATGAGCATTTTTGTTTTCCCTATCCCTTTTGGCACTCTTTGGTGGTCGTTGTATATACTGTGTACTTTGATACACCCCTTTTGGTGCTTTTTGACGACTGTTGTATACACCATGTGTACTTTAGTACACCCCTTTTGGTTCTTTTATATTAATACTATTGCCATTTACTTATCTATCAAAAAAAAAAATACTATTGCCATTTACTTATCAAAAAAAAATTCCAATCTACCCCATGGAAGCTTCATACATGAATCACACAATCCTTAGGGCATACTTCTAAAGGGAAATAATCCAATCCTCAAGACAAGAAACCAATGCCTTGAATTCCTCACAGGTTAAGTGGCCACCCACTCCAATCAAACCCCCAAATAAAAACTAAAAATAAATAAAATAAAATAATAATAATAAATCCATAGCTCATACAAATCACCTCCTACTACAAAAGGACACTTAAGACATACACCATCAGGGCACACAAGAAAACCTCAACTTATCACAGACTACTGTACATAATCCTATAGGTTTTTTACCTCCTGCTTTTTATTTTTTAAATTTTTTTTAGGGTATTTTCACATACTTGTGCAGTGCTGTTTCATATAAAATGAAAGAGAATAAATAGTGGCTGTTACTATGTGACACGGAGTAACCACAGGGAAAATAATATACCTTTGTAGGATCAACACCGAACCCACTCATTTGCATCATACGCTGGGTATCATCTGTGGCTGTATCAAAACATCATAATATCATATCAGCCTCTCATGAATTGAAAGAGGGATTTTCCCTTTTTTCTTAAAAAACCATATAAAGTCTAAAGAGTACTTTGAAAAGGAGGAGAAAAGAGAGATAAATCGAATAGTTATCACACGGTTGGCTAAAGCATCATCTTAGAGTTTATAAACCAATACAAACCATTTTCTTCTCCCAGAATGAGACTAAATAAACCCCTTAATCCAAACAGGTTGAGGAAGTACCTGATAAAAGATTACAGCAAATTAGAAGACATTCAGCCCAGTGTTCTAAAGGTTAATATCAAATTCAAAGCAAAAGATTTGACAAGCTGGAAGTAATAGCTTTCTTGTTCTTGATATTAAGCAAGTACCATGAGCGACTGCTGACATAGCTAACATCTACGGTGCTCAAATCAATTCCATTTTGTAACATGGAGCGAAACCTCTGAGTCAAGGGGAAAGGTATCTTGGCTGGGGAAAAAAATAACAGATTCAGATTCTAATAATGTTGATATAAACTTGCCTATCAAAAAAATAATGTTTATATAAACAATTATACGGAAAAGTGAAGATCAATACAGCAAAAGAATAAATATAGGAATATTCAAGACTGATATTCCAAAAATTGTTGTATATGAAAAAAGAATGTCCTGATTCTGGAAAGGAGCAATTGAAAAAAAAGGGGGGGGAAAAGGAACAAATGGACTGAGTATTGATAGAAATACACAAGAAAAGTAATTGATTGATAACATAACAAGCAATTTGAGCCTGAAAAAAATGAGCAAATGAAGAACAATAAACAAAAAGCATAAAGCCCCATCTGAAGAAAACTCAAGGTTCATCAAATAGATAAATGAAACAACTCAGAAAGCCTGGACTTGACAAAGAGGTAAAAAAAGAAAAACAGACCTGCTACAAATCCAGAGAAGAAAAAGTTAACCCAAGCAAAAGTAAGAGTCTGTCCACAAAGGTAAAAAACAGTAATTAATGGTTAGTCATCTGATCTATTACATTAAAGAATAGCAACAGAAAACACCAACAGCAATACCTGGGGTATGATCATTGAAAGGTTCTTCTTCATCATATCCATAGCCATGTTTGGATCAGAGAACATTTGTGCCTGAGCATTTTGCGCCTGACCCTTAGGAACATGCAGTAATCCATTTTCCTGCCATGGTCAAGCAAATGTGCATAAATGGCATTAGAATAACCACAAGAGAAGGCACACTGCAAGCTAGCTTCATTGCATGCACTCCCTCAAAAGACCTGGCTTCTATGAGTTATTACAATTGAGGCAGCCTATAAAGCAAAGCCAGCCAAAAGATGCACTAAAAACATGAATTTAGAGTGACACACATTAGATCCACAAAAGTATGTTCACATGGCTATGACAAAAGGATGAAATTTGTATTCAGTTCAGGTTTAATCAGCAACCAATATTTTGTGTTACAATGTCATCAGTTAATGTCTCACACCACGTCCGTATGGGCCTTCATTTATCCTTCTAGATGCTTTCACCTTGAACTACACCAACGAGTTGCAGTCAAAGAAAAGGAATAATGCTCATTTGGCATGTCAAGAACCAAACCAGGTCTTGAATGAGGAAGCACTCAAACCATCTTGATGATTGCAGATCTATGGATGTTGTTATAACCTAAATACCTATGCTCAAGTTGGATGGTATATATGTAGTGGAGCATCCAGACCCTGTTCACACCTGTATATTGAACAGATGTATGCATGCATGAACCCAGCTTGCTGGGTTGGACCCATCACAACCAGATGAGTTGGACCAAAACATTTGCCACACCCAATTTTCTATAACCTTGTACTGGTGTTACATCTTACACCCATGAGTTCATTCATTTCCTATTCATTTTTTCTTGCCTCGCTACTCATCAATCTCAACGTTTCATTCCAATTACACTCACTTTGTGCACATATTGTTTCATAACAGCTTAACACTTTCCCACAAAAAACAGTTGGCCTTATAATTACCACATAATTTTCCGTTCAAATTGGGAAGCATAGATTCAACCCACAACACGCTAGGAGCAACTCCACTCCATCCATCCTGTTCTAGTTCTGTGAGTAATGTCTGCTTTGTTATGGTCATTCTCAGAAGCACAAATCTTCACTAGACACTCATTCCTACTCATAATTTATTAATTTTCAAAATGTACATCCTAGAGCTCCATCTTCCGCATCAATCCTTGGAAGGTTTGCATAAACTAAACAGCTAAAACAGTAAGAGTAAGAATAAGAACCAGACAACAGTTGGCGATTCTTCCCAGAAAAGTTTGCATAAACTAAACACAAAAGCATGAATCAATGAAAAGAAAATTTCGAAACGTTAGCTTTTGATTTTCTTTTCTTTCCTTTTTCCTCCTATAATTAGTAATGACCATCCTGATTCAGTAATCAAAACCTAAACCTTTTCATCAGTATCACATCAATTTTCTAGTCAAAACCATCAACAAAAATTTTATTAATTTTTCTTAAAAAAAATAAACGTACAGACACACAAACCTCGTTATTGAAGTAAACTTTCCTAGCACGAAACGACTTGGCCGGAATGTAATTCGCCGCCGCCCGCAAGTTTCGAGCCCTAACAATCACCTGCCTGAAATTAAAAATAAATAAATAAATAAATCAAATCAGACACATGAAATCACAGGAATAGATTACGCTAACATGCAGGAGCTAGGGTTTCTAACCCTTCTCTAACGATTTTGGAATCGGGCACTTGAGAGGATCGCATGAGCTTGGAGACGAAATAGCGGAGCACCCCAATAAGAACCATCACCACCGACAGTGGTATAAGCACCCAATCTCTGATGGCCGTGTCCAGCACCAGATCTTCCGCCATTGTTTCCACACACAGCTTCACCCCTCACACGAATCGTCAATATTAAGCTCTTCCACTTCTAAACGACGCCGTTTCATTGTATTACGAACGACGTCGTTTCAATATTCATTCAGCCTATGAATTACCCAAACAGTCCCTAGTAGTTGTACACTAAAAATTAAAACCATATTAATTATTTGTGATTAATATTTATAACTTATATTTATTTTCAATTTTCTATATAGTTTTTTAAATAAACCTGTTTGATATTGAAGCATGAAAATCAATTTACATCTTTTTAATATTTAAAATGCATTAAATAATAATTTAAGTTTAATATAATATAAAATATATTTTCAGAAAATTAAAGGGTTAATCAAAAGAAAACTAAGAGAAAGAGTATTAGGCTTTAATCCTAGTTAGATTGATACATATTATTAATTAATTATTTAATAATTAAGCCTTTTAATTTATTGGTAACTTAACCTAGAGCACCAATTTCACACTCTTGTAGATATTACTAAGGTTATAAATTTGGCCATCACGCATTTGAAAATTTTAAGGTTGGGGTGAGGTTGAAATGAATTTTTAACCCCAAATTTATTAGATCTCCTCGGAAACTTAGAATCTGTTTGGTAGTAATTTTAGGACACATTTTTAACTCTTTTAATACTTAAAAGATAAAAACTTTCATGCATCAGAAAAGTTAGAAACACTCCGAATAATCACTACAAAATAGACTCTTAATATTTTGAAATATCTAGAGCACTATCATTAAAAGCAAACTCTTTTTATGTGTATAAGTAAAATAATTAAATTTTGGATCTCAAGTTCACATTAAAAGTGTAAATAAAAATGTAAAAAATCGATGAAATCAATCCACTTTAACAAGAACTTAATTAAATTAATTCATTTTTTGACAACTACGAATTTAAAAATTTTGAAAATTAATTATATCAATTTAGTTTTTATTTTCTTGTCTCCAAACTCATGACAATCGAACCAAATCGGTATTAAAAACTTTTATTTCTCATAATTTATAATTATTTGTTTAATAAGTTATTTTCTATTTACTTATATATATTTTAGTGACTCTATTAAAATAATTCATTATTATTAGACTATTATCATATTAATATTTAAATACATCCATTATATTTTAAACTAGAAATTTTAAATATATTTTGAACTTCAAATTCTAAGAAAATTTTAATTACTTTTAAAAACAAATTGGAATAAACGTATAAATTAATTTGCATCCAATTGATCATATAAACCAAACCAAACCAACCTTAAACAAACTTGATTGGTTGGTTTTTCTATTACTAAAAGATGAATTCAACTAATTTTTTTTCCCCAAAAACCAACTGAACCGGGCCATTTTACAATCAACTCAAAAGACTAACATGGGCCAAGCCATAAAGGAAACCCGAGTCCAGCCCGACCCCAAACTGTGAGGCCGGACCACACAGCCCCTTCACAATCCTAGATATAACTATATAAGTATAGCATCATAGCCTATAAAGCTTATTACAAAACACAAGTTAAGCATCTTCAATGCTACAAGCCTCCTCATTTCTACCTAAAATGCATTAAAAGTGGGTAACCCTTTATACAGATAAATGGGACTAGGGTAAAAGCAAATATGAAATGAAAATGTGTACATATACGACGGCACACGATGTCTTTTCAATAAATACCGAAAAAAATACACTTCTATATTACAGCAGGCCCAATAAAGAAAATAGAAGTGTAGTACAGTTTGCAGGGTCCCAAAGGTACTAGATCCTTGGCTTGGTTCATACCTGCACTTGGTTGATTCTTTTACATGTTCTCTAAGTATTCCCCCTGGATTTTCTCCCACACAGCATTTTGTTCCCTCTTAATTTTTTTTACCGAATTCCAAGCTCATCTCATCAACCCAATCCTTCAAAAATGGGGTTAATCTCCTTCCCCACCAATGTATTCTGCCGCAGACCACTGTCGATTTCTCCTCCATTGCGAACCAAATCAAGTTGTTCGTACAATCCTTGGCTTAATCTGAAGTCCATTCTGAAGAGACAGCCTCAAAGAGCTCAAGTTTTCAATGATCCTCTTCTGCCATTGTCGAACCAGGCTGTGGTTCAGAGGGGCTTGTCTTTAAGGCGCAAACGCTTACCGCCGGTAGTGTCGTGCAGTTCTGAAAGCACAGGGCCAAGGGAAGAAGATCACAGAGCTCTGGAAGCAGTCCAGAAGCTTTACACTGCTATTAAGAACAAAAATGTGAAGGAAGTCTCAGATGTAATTGGAGATGAATGCCGATGTTTCTGCAATTTTATCTCAGCTTCCCAACCCTTCCATGGAAAGAAGGTAGGTGATCAATTTCAAAGGATCATCACCCATGATTTCTTCGTTTTTTTTTTCTCTTTATCAGTTGGCATATATGAAATGGGATTGAGATTAAACCAGTAGTGCTGGGTGGTATCGTGGATGGTGGGGTGTTTTTTCTTGCAGCAAGCGTTGGAATTTTTCGATCATCTGATGAAAATCTTGGGAGATCATGCTTCAATCAGATTTTCCTTTACAATGCATGATGGGATGGCCGTTGGAGTTACATGGAGACTAGGTAATGAAATTCTGTCATTTCATATGACTGGAGTTGTTAGGAGTTGTTCTTAGTCTCCCACCTTATGTTGCTTTTCTCTGCAGAATGGAAAAACAATCCGGTGCCTCTGGGAACTGGTTTCAGCTACTACGTATGCCAAGAATACCGAGGGAGGGTGGTGATAAAGTAAGACATGTAATAGAAGATGACAATCTAGTAATAGATTCAAGGCAACGTATAAATCTATTAAAAAGTGCTTCCAAAATTACATGCAGTTATCTCTCTAATTGACATAGATTTTACAATCACCCTCATAAGACAACGTGTGTTATATGAGATTTACTAGATCTGATAAATAAACATGCATTAACTTTAGAATCATCTTCATGCTGACACTAGGTCTCATTAGATTCCGATGTTGATAAATAAAAAATTGATTGGTTAAAAGGATGAAATAATTCTTTTATTTGTGAATTTAACCATGTCTATATTTTTACTTAAAAAATAACCGATTTTTGATATATATGTCTTTTGTCATTTTAAGTATTTATTTGTAGTGTTAGAAACAAAGGTTATTTTTCCCAAAAAAAAAATAGGGGAGAGAGGTATATTTATCAAAATGAGGTCAAAAAATAATAAAAGGTTAAATTTTCAAATTTAGGTCCTACTACTTGTTAGTTAGCCGAGAGTGTTAATCAAATGAGAGTTTAAATGAGACATTTCGATTATTAAAATATACCTTTTGGTCCTCCCCAAACAATTATTCATAATAGCACTTTCGACCGTATATTTTATCATTATTGTTATTATTATTCTTTTTTGAAAGAGAAAAAGGAAGATAGTTTGAAACCGTATTTTAAACAATGGCTTAGTTTATATTTAAAAACTATATCTTAAAACTGCAACTTTAGTGTAGATTTAAAAACCACATTTTGAAATTACCATATCTAATTTGTATAGGAGTCGTATTTTCAAAATGTAGTTTCAAACTAATTTAAAGAAAATGTTAGAAAAGGTTCATATAAACAATAATTTTAAAACATATCTAAAGTAATTAGAGGACCAATATGATTCAAATGTGTTGAAAATGATATGGATTGTATCAAAGCTTAACCCTAAATTTGATGCGAGGGTCTTTTTTCTCTTCTCATGAGGGTATCCATGATGGGATAAATGTATGTAGGATGATTATGAAATATTGAGTAGGAAAAGAATATCTGATATTATATAGTAGACTCTAACTCCTTGTTTAAAAGCATTTCAACCTTAAACCTAGTTTGAATAATATCTACTCAAGAAAGAAGGGGATCACGAAAGTTCATCTTCCTTTACTAGTCTCTTCAACAGAACTTTCTATCAGACCAACCTATAATTTGTTATCTCTGAACTGAATCTTTGTTTCAATGATTCAGGAACGTTAATATGCTTATGGACCCGCTGATTCACCTTGGACCCCTCAGACTGGTAAGCCATTTGAAAGTTTTTTCACTTCTTTGAGGACTTCTTTGTGAGCTTTAATGCATATGTTTTTCCCTTTTTCTGCAGAGAATTGCGGGGATAGTGTCGCTCGTAGTGGACAAGTTTGAGCGCTTGGTCGAGGGTAAGAGAAAGAAAGATATATACATGTTTCTCATTCTCTCCTTCACCTTTGCCATACTGTTCTTTCTAATAACGGCTTCCCATTAAGCCATGGCATAAGGTCCAGAGCATAGTTCTCCCTCTTCCCCTCAATAAAATTCCTTTTGTAATGGACAGTAAGCATGAAAATATGAACTCCAATGGAAATTGCTGCTATTTTATTAATGCATTACACACATCATTCTACATAATTCCAGGCAAAATTGAGGCTAGATTGCCTCTAAAGTACTTAGCCTCTACTGATGATAAACCAACATACTTCTAGACATGAGAAAGTAGAGCTGCAGCAAGTTGATATTGAAGTACTTCAAGGACCTGCACAGCAAGAACTGAGAAATGAGCATTCTTGATATGATATGGTTATCGTTCTTGATATGGTAGATGCAGGGCTAGGAGGCTTACCATCACATTCGGGTGGTGGGTTGAGGCCACACTTCTTGGGCAAGGCCAGGGTTGACTCCGAAGTTGGGCAGGGCATGCTTGTAGCTGCACAAGCAGCGCATATCGGCCTTTTGGATGACTGCACAACACTCTTTAGTAGGAGGGGATGGTGATGGGCCTCGAATTGCAGGGAGGCACTGGGCCAGCTGGGTTGAGTCCATGTTGCATATGGTCATGGACTTGGCTCCACCCACCACTGCAACAAGCACTACCACTATCACCCCCAGCACCAAACCAATGTCAGTAGTCCTAGCCATGGCTTCTCTCCAACCCAAGTCACAGATGAGAAGTTTGTTTTACTTTAGAGCCAATTTATAGCGTTTTGGAGTAGGAAATTGGAACTTGAAACTTGGTTTTTGTTGGGTCACGAGAGACCATAACCACAGGCTATGGGAATATAGCAAAAGAGCTGTCATCCAAAAGATGATCAATATAGTGCAAATATGCTACGTGTGCATAGTTTTCCCCAGAAGAGCTTCAGAACTATTATGATGATGGGGTTGAGAGAGAGAGAGAGAGAGAGAGAGAGAGAGAGAGAGAGAGAGAGAGAGGCTCAGAGAGACAGAGATGCTCTTGGGAAGGTAAGGTGTCTTAGAGAGACTGCAAAGGGGCACACTGCCCCTTAGCCTCTGCCATTCTTTGGGACTGCAAAGACTCATCACAAGACTCTCAAACCATTCCATCTCTCCTTCAGTTTGTTTCTTGATGCTCGTAAACTAAGAGCTTATTTAGTAGTAATCCTAGGAAGCATTTTTAGCCTTTCTAGTGCCTAAAAGCAGTTCTTTTGATAAAAAATATTAAGCACTAAAAATGTTAAAAACACTTCCTATAATCACTACCAAATGGACTCCAAATTCCTATCATAATTGAATTATGTAGCGAGTGAGATCCAATAATTCAAGTTTGATAATAATCCATTGGTAAATAGTAAAAAAAAAAAAGTGATATGGAGTGTTCAAATGTTACAAATTCTAGTACTTAATAGAAATTTTATAACATAGAACTGAAACTATGAACTGTGACAAACTGAAATTACATACTCCTGTCAAATGATCTTTACCCTTTTAGAAAAGAAAAATATCAATATAACCCCCGAGTCCTGAATTTCTTCATTTACATCCAATATTGCCTACAACCATACCCCCATTTTCTTCCTCTAATACGTTTGAATTGTCAAACTTCGAAGACATTCCCATTAGGTGGGGCTTGTTATAGACAAGCTATGAGGAAGCCGTTTTGAATCAAACTTTGATAAATTATGTTCAAACATTGTAACATTCAAACAAAAAAAAAAAATCATACAGAATAGAAAGCAACCCTGTGTTCATGCATAATCCATGTGAATTTAGAAAACTCACTTGTCATAGTAGTCCAAAACCACTGAGAAGAAATCAGAGTTTAAAATTCAGAAACTTTTTTGTTTTGATTTGAACCATTTCAATATTTCGTATATTCCCATTTCATGTCTAAATTTAACATTTAGTTTGACAAGATTTCAGGAAATTTCATCCTGATTCCAGCTGGGTCCATGCTGAAAAACCAACTGCCTTCATGTGCTAATTGAAACAGAATAGTTCCTGGCATGTAATATCGTATATTCATCACTACCAGGATGTTAGAGGTGTTAAACATTCCATTGTGGTTAGGCATTGGCACGAGAAAGTGACCAAAGATGACAGAGAAAAAACCCAAACCCAAGATCAGGGCATAAAGACAAGATATTCCCTACCACTAGCCCAAGTACATCTTCATTCTAATCAGAAACAACCATGTTTACACCTAAACATGTTAATGCACAAAAAAAAGAGGAACAAAAGACTTCTTCAGTGTGTGTCATACCATCACAAGTAACCACAATGCAACATCCCCCTCCACCTGCAATAAAGTAAGAAGGTAGAATTCTATCAGTTTTTTTTTTCTCTTACCATATATCAATCCACAAGTAAAAGAATTAGTACTTGACCAAGAGGGAAAATCTATAAACACATCAAAAAGTTGACACGAGAAAAAATTACCTCAGACAAATATGGTTTCACAATAATAAATGCATGGAAGAAATTCCTGAGGACAAACTCAAACTAATTGTCTGAAAAGCCAATGCCAGACTCATTGAGTAAACTAAATGTGCCTTAGCAGCAAACAATTGGATCTTCTGACAGGCCCAAGGACTCAACAACTCAAAGTGTATGAAATAGATAATTGGGTTGTTGAATCAGAAAAAATACTAATAATAATAAAGAAAGAAAAACACACACACACATACACACTATATGATGATGATGCTAAAAACTTGCTGATATTGTTAATTTTACACTTCCTTTTACTCGATGAAATGGTAACAAGGAGACAGCTGACTAGAACTTGATCATTTAGTTCAGGCAATATCGGACACTCAGGACCTCAGGCTGAAGCTTCAGAAATACAGCCTGAATTAACAGTGATAAGAAAGTTACTGGTATCTGAATGTGAAAGAAGATGGAGATCCCAAGAGAAGTGAAGCTCCAACTAGCCCTCAAAACTGCATTGAGTTTGAGATTCATGAACCCCTAAATGCTTCATCAGATAAAAACAATCTAATATAAGCACCATCAGAACCAAGCAGAGCAACTATAAAGGAGAATCCTAATGTGAATGAGGAAAGGATGAAACATGCTCCTCTCAAAAGTCAGCAATTAAATAGGAAACTATAGCAGATATATGGTCTAAAGGAAAGCCTAAAAGAAATGAACTAAAATTTTAGAGGGTTAATACATACCAGTCAACATGACCAAACATCAAGACCGCTTGAACAAATGATGGCGGGCTAACATCTCAGATACCCCCAGTGCAGAAATACTTTCACATCCAAAGAGCTCCCGAAGCTTTGCATCACATAGTATTGCCATCGAATTTAGAGGATCCTAAAAGTGACAAACAAAACCACCTTAAAAGCCAATGCACTTTTTTCACTAACTGAAATTTCTAAATAATAATAGGCTACCACCCAAAAAAATAAACAGAACAGTAGTATGGTAAAAATGAAAAAAATTGTTAAGTATGAACAATTTATGGAAACAGATGCATAAATGCTAAGAATTGCTCAATGATGCATAAATCCTTTTCCTTAAATATGTACAGAACAATGTGATTCAACTAGAAAGGAGTTAACATTGCGGAATCTGAGGGGTCATCAAGAACTGGAGATTCAAATTATCACACAGCTACAAATTGCCTGACACAGGATGGACAACAAGAAAAAAGATTATTTCGAGCAAGTAGACATAATGATGCATAGACATGAATGATAAGGCCAAATATGGTAACAAAATATGAACTGCTTATTTCAGCTTTCTTTGTAAAACAGCATAGAATATGATGAAATATCTACAGCATAAACACCTTGTGACAAAGGCAAGAGAATGAAGTGTAACTCTGAGACACATCTTTTAAGGCCATCTACTGTAATTTAGAATAGACATAGCAACGCTTCAAGCAAATCATGCAAGAGTTAACTGCAAAAACCAAAAAAGCTACAAGTAACAGTTCGCTTTTCCTTACTATTCATTTTTCTTATTAGTAAATAACCTCTCCGCAAGGGACATGAGCTTTGTGAAATAACAGGCTGGACAATAGTGGATGCAAAACAATCAGACATTTTACACTTTTGAAATATAAGCTGTATAAGAAACTATAAATGGAGAGAATAATCATGACAGAAAAAGAAACTTGAAATCAAGTAAGGAAGGCACGACATGTGCACCTTATACCCACCTCTAATTGGTTGACCTTTATGTACTCCCAAACACGCCTTAGGGCCTCTTGTTGGAGCATCTCCCTTTCTCCAGTACCAAAAAACGTGGCAAGTGCTTCAGATATCATCACAGGAGATGGACTGGCTTCACTACTTTCAGTTGCAGACTCAACATCCACCTTCAACCGTTTAGCTTGACTGGAGTCTCCTGCAAACAAAAACAACAAACAAAAGTCTTAATCAAAGTCTTTATTCTTAGGACCAAACCATGTCATATGTTGTAACCATTAACATACTTGAAGGTTCGAGTGGAATGATATGTTTAGCAAGCAACTTATTCATCTTGAACATATCGGTAGAATCTGTCTCAAACACCAAGCGGAGGGCATCATCACAAATTATCTTTCGCTTGTTACTAGGATCTTGGAGGTTGTTTTTCCTAATGTATGCCCAAAGCTGCTTCACAATCTGAACCAAGCAAGGTCGAGTTCAAGGGTTACTTCAAGATATTCTATAACTACTTCACAAAACCTGATAAGTGAGCCTGATAAAGAGAAAGTTCATTTCTATGAGAATAAGAACCTGTGTCCTTGGCATGGTTGGCTCGCCAACAACAGCCTGAAGTTCAGTTGAAACCCCACAGACTTTGTTTAGACCCCCTGAGCCGCCTCTTCTTTTAGCTGCAGCTGGAGCACTGCAATTAAACCATAATACAGACACATCAAATTTGTACCCTTTTCTTGAAAAATTAAATGAAGGTTGCAGATTCATACATAGAAAGAATTGAGCAATGCCAAATTGTAATGCATATAATGTTGTAGTGTGACAAAATAGCAATCTTCAGCCAAAAGAACTTCTGTTAAACTTAGAAATAAATCTATCTCCAGCAGAGGTAGAAAGTTATTTGACATGGTTTGCCATAATGGGTGCACCACTGACAAGAAGCAGCAAATTGCAATAATTTAACATAAGTATGAATCTAGATAAATAGCATAGCAGGCTCGGATTTGTATAGCCAATGCTTTCTCCTTGACTACAATTTAAAATAAAAACTACGAAAAAAAAAAATGACAGTTTTATAGTTATTATTATTATTTTATTTCAGTCCATTTTTAATTAACAATCTGTATTTTAAATTAGAACTAATAAACAAGTTGGATTTTATTTAATATAAATATGCAATGAGCTATCCATAATTTAGAATGGATTCTTGGAAGTGTTTCCTAATACTTGAGATTTTTGAAGTGTTAGAAAGGTTAAAAACACTTCCTAAAATCACTGTCGCTCGGTATTTTCAGATCAGTGATAAATATTCCAAAAATTAGTAAAAATAAAATAAAATAAAAATGGAATTAGGAAAAAATAAAATAAAAGCAGAAACCAAAGAGCGAATTTGCCCGATTTAAGACAAATTCCAAAGCAACCCATGTGCATTTTGAACAGCTAGTACAGTTTTGGCTCGTGAAAACAAAATATTCTACCCGAAACCCTAATTACGAAACCAAAGAAACTTCAACAAAAACTGGTTCGCTTTACACAAAGCATAAAATTCCAACCCTAACCATGAAATCGAACCAAACAAACCCTAGAACCACCATTTCCGCCAAACCAAACAAAACCAACCCAACACATTGGGGAAAAACAGACCTTTCTTTGGGCGCTTGGGCGGCGACACTCGCTGCATTCTGCAGAAAGGCTTCACCTTTCGGCAGGTGATGCGGCTGCGGCTGCGGCTGCGTCTGCGGTTGATGCTGCTGAGGCTGGGGGAGGGGGTACAGGAAGTTGAGGTCTTCCGGCGGTGGGCGGTGGTGCTGAAGGGCAAAATGGGAAGGGATTTGGGGGTGGGGACTGAGGAATTGGGGGTGTTGCTGGAGGGCAAAATGGTCTTTTGGGGGAAGGGGCTGAGGGTGAGACCGGAGCAGGAGACTGATCTGGTCTCTGATGAAGGCAGCCTTATGGGACAGGTCGAGCCCTAGTTTGGCCTCCAGCTGCTTAACGACGCCATTTAAGGAGGTGAATGAGTTGGGCTCAGACTGACGGAGCAGTGTCTCCACACCTTTCGCGATATCTTGATCCGACACCATAGCTTCACCTTCATATATTAACTGAAAAAACGGACTCTCCAACGGTTCTCTCCCTTCTCTCTGTCTCTCTCCACTGCACTCTCTCTCTTTCACCTCTCTTCTCCCTTTCTCTCTCTCTTTATAATCCTGAAATGACGAAACTGCCCCACCATCGGTTTAAACTCTCTTTGCTTTGAAGTACTGTATTACCCTCATGAATCGCTGGATCTGGTGAAGAGGAGGAGGTCATTAGAGTAATTTCGAAAAAGTTACAGGTGGTATCTCTTTTTTAAAATAAAGATAAAGATGACAGATAAAGAAAAAGTGACGAACCGAAATGGAACGGTCCTATCTTTTGCGGCAGATTTAAAAGTGCTTCCAGATTACCTTTCTACCCTCATTGATCTTCCGTTTGGGGTTTGCATTATGGGGATAGTGGTGACATTTTGGTCAAGTTGGAATAGATAGTCTGGACCGTTGGTTGGGGATACAAGTGAGTTTGGTCAACAACTTGGAAGTGGTGTGTGTGTTTGGGAGATGAGAAGTCGCTTGATCCAACGGCTGAGAGTGGAGTGCTGTGGATTGGGAGTTTAGAAAAGCATGTCCCATGAAGTTTGGTGTATGTCCTCACCAATCTTGCATATTTGCTTTGATTCTCACAGCTCTGAATGAGCTAAGCTGAAAATGAGTGGTGGATTATTCAATTTGAATTAAATTTTTCCTTAATTCAAAGTTTTGCTTGTGTAAAAACTAAAAAGATCTTAGAAGGCATTAAATAATAATATCCTATGATATTAAAAGGTAGGGTTATCTGGTCATTAAATTCTTGCTTTATATGTTTGAATTTTTTATCATAATTTCTTTAATTTTTTTACTCTCTTATAGAAATAACAAATAATAACTATTTTTAACATTAAAATGAAAAAAAAATGAAAAACATTTCTGATTAACATCTTTTTTCAATAGGTATTTTTAAAAAATAGAGAATTATAAAAAATGGTAGATTAGAGTGATAATGACTAAGAAGCGTCACTTCTCTCGGGAATTCCTAAACAAAATTTATTATAAGAATATTTTAATCTTTGAATGAATGTCGTTTTTTATATTATTCAACCACAATTTTATCTTATTCGACAACAACTTTGTCCTAATGACAATGACTATCAATTACAGTGGGTACCTTATTTCCTAAAAACAACGGCACCTATTGATGAGATTAGTTTTTAAAAGAAAAGTCAAAGATAAAAGCTAGATTTTTTTATTTTATGGTGAAAACAATTTAATAAATTGTGTATTATTTTATATTAATATCATAAATTATTTTTCACCGAGATATCGATTTAGTATATTAGTAAAGAATGATTTAATAAACTTTTCATTACTCTTTTGCTTATGAGGTGTTGAAAAAAGTTTTTTTTAAAAAAAAGAAAAAATAAATAAATAAAATACACATATATAATCTAGAAAAATAGGTCAAATAAAAAGATAATAATAAATTAAAATAAAATAATTATATTTTTATTTTATTATAAGAATTAAGTTATTTGTATTTTTTTTTTTTTTTTTTTTTTATCCATGTAACATATAATTCTAATAATTGCTCATGATCAAGTAAAAACTTTATTACCCTAATAGAATATATGATTATTTTTTACAAGTAATTCAACTGGATAACACTCAACTATGGAGTTGGTAGTGTAACATATGCATAATAATAATAATAATAATAAATAAATAAATAAATAAATTAAGTTATGTTGCAATGTATTTGTATTGTAAGTATAATGCACTTATATTGTATATATATTTTATGATAAAATCAATAATTTTATAAATATTTATTTATATCATATTAACATTGGTATTAACACATCATACCAGTATATTAACATTGTTCACTCAATGTATCAAAATTGTTTAATCATTTTTATATATTTAAAACAAAAATAGTATAAGTATATTAGGGAATATAGTATTATCATATTATAAAATAAAAAATTATATAACTTTTTCTTATTTTATTATAATAAATTAATTTTTTTGAAATATATATATATATATATATATATATATATATATATATTTTTTTTTTTTTTTTTTTTTCAAAATTTGAGCATTTTTAGAGGATCAATAAAAAAAAAATTCAATATCTCTTAAATAAAAACCACACCATAAAATTATTATATCATTTTATTTATGTAACATACGATAAAAAAAAAATTTTGTTACCCTGATAAAATGAACAAGTATTTTTTACGAGCACCTAGAATAACACACAACTATTCATTTGGCAGTATAGCACGTAAAAATTTTTAAAATTAATTAATTAAATTATGTTATAATGTATTGTACTATTAGTATATTTGTATTATAAATATAATGCATTTATGTTATACTTATATCTTATGACAAAAGCAAAAATTATAGAAATGCATGTTTATACTCTATTGACATTGATATAAACAAATCATATCAATATACTAATATCATTCACTTAATACATTGAAATTGTTTAATAATTTTTATACATATAAAAAAAAAAAACTACAAATCTCGTAAATTTAAATTAGTACTTCATTTGGTTTAAAAAATGATTCATAATATAAGTATGTTATAGGTTATAAGATCATATAAAACTATTATTTTTGTAAAAAAAGTTCAAAATTTTTTTTATTAGGTTTTATTGTAACATAAGTATATTTATAATATATTTTTGTTGTACCCATACGTATTAACATTGTCCACTAGATGGATGCATTGAAAAAAAATTTATATACAAAAATTAAGGAAAAAACACTATGCAAAGAAAAAAAAAATCATATAATTTTTTAAAAAAATATTTTATTGTAAAAAAATGATTAAATATCCTCCATCATTATTATGAAAAATTAATCATTCTATGTTATTCAAACTCAATACAAAAACATGATTTACCAATTTAAATTTAAAAATATATGTATGAAAAATTTATCATTCTTATTACATAACTATAAAACTTATTTTGTTTTTAATAAAATAAAAAATAAAAAAAATGTAAAAAAAAATATTTGATGTTATTTTGATAAAAAAGAAAGTGAAATGTTTTAAATGATTTGAATTTCAAAAGCTTTTAGCTGAATGATATTTATGGTATTTTAGCATCTTATTGTACTAAATGGACTTACCGAAAATAGTATTGCCCAAAAACTATGGTAAAAAACCCTTTCCGGTCATTATCACATCCAACTCACCCAATGTGGTAATTCTCCCTTTGAAAAATTGGTTTTTATATTTTAAAATACAAGAATTCTAATAATTAAAAACATGATAAGAAACTATAGTTTCAATATTTATATTTTCAAAATTTAAAATACTTCCCAAGAAAAAATTATTATTTCAGTGGCTGACATGGCATGGTTCATGAATGCCACGTAGGTGGGCACCAAATCAAAGGTCAGACAGATATATAAAACAAAGATGATGCGCCTTGACGAAGAGGGAGAAGCGAAAATGGCGCAGCTTCTTACCCTACGCCCTCCAATCACAGCCGTTCGATCTGCGCCATCCACGCGCTATGATTCAGCTGTTTCATCGTGTTGCCCTAAAACCCTAAACCCCAAATGGCCTTTTCTGCAGCAGAAGCTCAAGTGTAATGGCAGATTTTCTTGCCTTTTCTCAAACAATCGCAAACAGGTACCCATGTTTTCTTCATTCTTTTCAATTCCAACTTTCATTTTATTTTGTTGGTTTTTACACTTGGGAACTTTCTGGGCATTGATTTTTCGTTGTTTTAGGGTGGAGATTTCCGGGTTTGTTCTTGTTTGTTGGGGATTGAGGAAGTTTCTATAAAACCCTTTAAGCCAATTCACAGTTTTTTGAAGAAAATCAAATATATTTTTCCTTCTTTTTGGGTTGAATGAGTTCCTATCAATTTATTCATTTTCCTTGTGCTGACGTTGTGGTTCTAATTTATGATCAATAACTCCAGTTGGGGATTTAATGGGGAGTCAAAAGAATAGCTGAAGTAAAATGAATGTTCAGAATTGGGTGTTTAGGTGTTTGGCTAACAGGCACAATTCCAAAGCATAATACAAACTTATAGCATAAAGGGATAGATTAGCTTATATCAGACTTCAAATGAGCTTCTAGGTTCTTCCCAGTTTACTTCATAACTCACTGCCCTTTAACTCGAGAAGCATTTAAAAAAGAATGCAACATGGGGAGATTTGCACATCTGATTTTAGGGAAATATAATTTGGCATGCCACCCAGAAGTTGTTAATAATTGAACTGGAGGTTCCTTCAGTGGGAGATATGGTATTTAGCAGCAGGCAGTTTCATGTACAATCTTCAACTATACTATGGATTCAATGATAGAGAAAGTATGAAGAAACAGATTTTGAGAATGTAGTCTGGTTTTTTAATAAGGCAAAATAAAAGAGTATTTATAAAAAGGAGGCACCAAATGAGCATCCCAAAGTATACATGAAATACACATAGGTTGCCAAAAGGCAAAACCAAGAGAAAAGAGGGGCTACAAAAAACAATATCTGCCCTCACTGAGAACTCAACCAATTGAACTAGTGGAGATTTGCATATCTGATTTTGGGGAAGTAGGTTTTGAAGTGGCACCTGCAAGTTCCTGTTAATTGAACTGAAGGTTCCTTCAATGGGAGATATGGTATTTAGCCGCAAGCAATTTCATGTTCAATCTTCATCTATACTATGGATTCAATGACAGAGAAAGTGCGAAGAAACAGATTTTGAGAACATATTCTTTTTTTTTTAAGGCAAAATAAAAGCATATATATAAAAAGGAGGCATCAAATGAGGATCCCAAAGTATATAAGAGTGTAGACACCAATCACCAAAAGGTAGAACCTAGAGAAAAGGGGCTACAAAAAACAACACCCACCCTTCACCGAGAACTCAACCAATCAATAAAGCTGAGTTAAGGGACCACAAATTACAAATATAAGAGTTTTTCAGCCTTTGGTTCGAAAGCTCGAGCTGGTCTGAGAAAGATAAGTTTTATGTTCGTTAAGTCTGAAACTTTCTAAGGTGGTCTTCCTAGAGGCACATTCACATTGAGCCTTGGTGGGGAATGGGAGTGGTGTAGGAAGAGGAATAGAGTTGAATCACAATGCCATGTGGAAGAAAGGAATCAAAATACCCACAAGAGTTTTGGTTTATCCTATTCCCATTTTAGTAAGTAATTTGAATGCAGTAATGAATGGGAAATATTAATTTCCCATTCTCATTCCCTCCTCCATCGTTCCAGCCATGCCCTGAATAATATGCTTGAGATCCTTCCCAAGGTTTGTCTTGTTTAAGAGATATGGATCAGTGGTATGTATGGAAAAGGTTTAATGAGGAATAATAGAGGCAAAAGACGGTGAAATATCTCCTTTTGCTGGTGGATAGAATGTGATACCTTTACCTAGGAGCCATGAGGAAGGGTGTGGGCTTACAACAATACATCGTGTTTGATAGAAATGAATGGTGAAGAAGGTTTGCAAGGCTAAGTCTAAGTAGTGGGATTAGGCTTTGTTAAGTTTTGTTGTAGAAATACAGTGAGGAAATTAAGAGGCCCTGCTGGAAGTTCTTATTTATGTTTATGTGCCTTTCATTCCACTAGGACATATTCCTAATGTACCATGTTCCTTATATATATAGATAGATAGATAGATAGATAGATAGTTTATTCGCTTAATCCATACAAGGAGGGAGGGAGGGAGGAGGAAGAAAAGTAAAAAGAGACTTGTGTTGGTGTCTATTGGATTTAAAGTGTAAAATTTGATACAAATTTTTGTTTTTCTTGTTTTCTTTTTTACTTGATTTATTTTGTGTCTCCGGCTGCAGGAAGAAGCGAGGAAGGCACTAGATAGTGCACTTGGGGGAAAGAAAGATGAATTTGAAAAATGGAACAAAGAAATTAAGAAGAGAGAGGAGGTGGGGGGAGGCGGTGAGGCTGGTGGAGGAGGTTGGTTTGGATGGGGTGGACGTTTTGGTTGGTCCAATGATGATCATTTCTGGCAAGAAGCACAACAAGCAAGCCTTGCCATCTTGGGTATCATTATCATGGTAAGCAGTTTCTATTTTCCATTTCTTAGCTTGCATGTTGGTTCTCCTGTGGATAATTTTAGTCCCTCTCTTTTGGGCAACAGTATCTCATAATTGCAAAAGGCGAAGTGTTGCTTGCTGTCATCTTCAATCCATTGCTGTTTGCTTTGCGAGGAACAAGAAATGGGTTTAACTTCATAATATCGCGTATACTGCAGAAGGTATCTCCAGCTACTCATGCAGGGCTTGATAATATGCCAAAAAAGGAAGTCTATACTCCTGTCTCTGCCAAAGAGAGTGTAGTTAGAAAATGGGGAGGGGAATGATAATTTGTTTCCAGGTTCCAACATCACTTCTGGTCATGTGTTGTCACTGGGGCGGTTATCATTTGCAGCGAGTTTTGTAGTTGAATGCAGAATTTGTAGAACACACACATTTCTCTTCTGAAAGTCAAATAGCTTTCTCATGTTTAGCTTGGAGGAAATGCCTTATGCCTTACCTTAGATGGGTTCAACCCAATTTTCAAATCAGAACCATTCAATCACTTGAGTATGAGATGTGGTGGAGTTTTGTGATCCTGTATAAACTGAATGAATTAAAATTTTGTTTTTCTATTATTTGAATCAATTCATTGTGTATAATGTAACAGTTAAACAACACACAGATTGATAAACTAATATTTTATATGATGGGTAGAACTGGAATCTGGGTGGTTATGGATATCCCAGATTGCTTTCATGTGAAGCAAGTACCATGAACTTGTTTCAAATCCAACAAAAGAACATTATAGATAGGTTGATTTCCATGTATGCATATTATGCATGTATTGAACTAAGGTTATCTTAGATTACAGTCTTTCAGTTGGGTAATCATTTCAAACTCAATAGGCTTTTGTATATCGTTTTCTACTGACTAGTGGTGACAGGTATAGAATTTTAGCTGGGAAGTCATTTCAAACTTAGGACCCGTGCACTCAAAAGATGAGGAAGTTGAATTGAACAAATTCATTTCATATGGTTTCCAAAGTCTTAACACTCATAATGTTTGCACAGATCCTCTGCAGAGTCATTTTACCAGAATAGATTTTGAACCCCTCACCTAACCTCACATACAGTCAAAGCCTAGGTGTCATTTGTTCTGCTTTTCTGTCCTGTTGTCTCCTTCACTGCTACCATGCCATCATGCCATCACTGTTTTTTGTTTGATTTCATGACACTGAATGTTCTAAAGGAGTGTTTTACTGTGCTGTCTCCAGTTTTCAGCTAGTTGTCTGGAAAATGAGATGTGCAAACAGGCTTTAGCTGTGTTCCAAAACGTCAGTGTCCAGAAAATGAAATCTGCATACCTGCATTAAATGTGGCACAAATTTCCATACCACAGTAGTTGGTAGAGTTGGGCCACTAATGATAACTTTTATATATATAAATTGTCAAATAGAATTTTATTAAAATATTTTTCAAAAACCATTTCTTGATATCAGCCAGTGGCAAACAGGAACTTTTAATTACTTGCTCCACCAGTCTCACTCCCTCCACCGAGTGACAGATGTGAGATTAATTCCTCAACCTCTTATGACAGAAAAATGACACTTGAATTAATGCAAAAAAGTAATTACAAAAAAAAAAAAAGAAAAAAAAAAGTTGACTTATCAGTTATCACTCCTTAATCACTTACAAAAAATAAATATTTATGAATTATTGATAGTGGGCGATGAAAAAGCCTTTTAAATACTAAAAGATGGGAACATTTTCTTAAATGTGAGTCCTAAATATCAAAAGCATTTTTTAAAATCATATTTGTACCGGATTCTTAAGTGTTAGTTGTGACATGTTTGCCTTTTTGGCAAACACAAACAGAGTCAAGGGCAGAGCAAAATAGTTATATTTTCTTTTCCATCATTAAAAGCAGAAGGATAAAACTAAAAAAAAGTCCTTCCAAACATGTCTACTTAAAAAATATATTGATATTTATTTTTTCCGAAAGTGGGAAAAAAAATGTAAGAATAATATATTCCTTTTCATATCCAACAAGATCATCCATTTACCTCTATCCATCTTTAATTCAAAATCACTGTTAAGATATCAAATTTTAATTTTCCTCTGCTAAGAAGGAAAACCATGAAGAACTCACCAACTCACAAAGATGGGAAGGGAGAGGGAAGGAGAAGACTGGCAATATAAATTATATAATTTTAAAAATGCTAAATGAATGGTTTTCTGGAAGAGAAATCAAGATTTAATAGTCCTACTCATGCTGGGCATTTCCACATGTATCAAAATTTTAATTCATCACTGAAATACATGCCATAAAGAATTGGACCATCAACTAGTTTTCCATTTAAACAATCCAAATTCATCACCCAACAACCAGTGACCTTGAATTGCCAAAAGTAAATGGATTTTGGAAGGGTGTAATGGGGATTTGAAGATGAAGCAATTGAGCATTTCAACGGTTGGGAATATGGGAAATGGGGGTGGTGATACGTACATAATGGCTAAGGGCTTTTGAGGAGGTGGGAAGTAGTCAAAGGGCATCTCTCATCCACCCAATCCTAGGCTGTCTCATGTGTTGAAGACCTCCAATCCTTGGTCTTTGAGGAACCTTTTGCAGGAGTGACCTTCACGATCTCTCCACCTCTCTCCCTCTTTTTCTCTTTTATTGTCGTGGGATGGGAAGTTCGGATGACCACATGACCGTTTCCTAGATTGTTTGAGCTTTTCCTAAACAAACCCATCTCTCTCTTTCTTTCTCCGGGTGGCTTGGCTTTTCTTCTTAGAAGGGTTATCTTGTGGGGTTCTTTCATTTCCTTTGCCATCTACCCCTCTGGGATTCTTGGACCATAGTTTAGTGTTTTTTTTTTCCTTGGGTTTCCCCTTTGTTGTTGTCTTCATTAGGGTCAGAAAGATTCTTCCTAGTGGATCCTTGTTTTTTTATTTTTTACTTTTCCTTTTTGGGTTGTTTGTTGAGGTGTCTAGTCCTCCGTGCCATTTGGGTTTTTGCTGTTTGATTTGTGGTTGATGTCTCTGGCTGTTGGGGTGGTTTCCAGTTCCAAAAGCATGGGTTTTGACAACAATGAGGGTGCAGCAAACACTGATGTTTCAGAGACTAAGAGCACAGCAAAGACTCCTGCAGATGAAGAGAGAGGTGATGAACATGGAGGGTGTGAGAATTCTGTGGATGCAACTGAGGAAGAGGAAGAGGAAGATGAAGTGAGAAAGATAGAGTTGGGTCCTCAGTTCACTCTCAAAGAACAACTTGAGAAAGATAAGGTTTGTTTTTCTTAATTAAAGCTATTGATTGAACTTGTTTTTGCTTTTGGTTTTAATTCTTTGTAATTTTGCTTATTTTTGTGGTGATTTTTGAGGATTAAGGATGATGAAAGCTTGAGGAGGTGGAAGGAACAGCTTCTTGGCAGTGTGGATTTGAATTCTGTTGGAGGTAATGTTCTTCCTCTCCATTTTTCCCCTTGAATTCTGTTTGGTCGCTGAGAAAACCAGAGACAAATAAATAAAAATTCGGTCTTTCAACTACCATTTTGACCCCTTTTTCCTCCAAATTCCTGGTTGAATCCATCCATTCCTGTGCTATCATATTTTCCACATTATTCTATCCAGAATCACTAGAAGGAAGACAGGAGAATAGCAGAAGGGTAAATTTGGAACATCCTGTGGGGACAGAAAGTTTGAATTTTGACATCTTTTGAAATGTATGTTATGCTGTCTGTTGTTGTGGACTGTTTTCCCAAGTAGAAGTCATAAAAATTATTCCTGATTAATGTCTAGAAACAAATTTTTTTGGGCGAAAAGTTCTGAATTTTGGCATCTTTTTCCCACATTTTCTATTCGACCATCTGCTATTACATTTGGTGGGGTTTTAGCCCTTTTGGGCTCCTCACCATTTTCTCTCCCACTTTTTGAAATTAAATCCTCTCCCCAATTGGATTAGTAACTAATTACTGAAATCTCGAGACGGGTCCTTCACGTCTTCTTTCTTTGGTTAATTCTTTGCCTCTGCATGTCTTATGGAATATTTTTGTGTTTTCTAATGGAACAGTAGTTTCAGTATGGCTGCTTTGTGTTATGGAGTCTGGGAGAATTTTATTGAACCTCTTTCCTTTATAATGTAGAAACTCTAGAACCAGATGTTAAGATCCTGGAACTTGCAATAAAGTCCCCTGGTAGACCTGACATTGTTCTTCCAATCCCTGAGTCGGGAAATCCTAAGGGCTTGTGGTTTACTTTGAAAGAAGGCAGTCGTTACAGCATGAACTTCACTTTCAAAGTCAGTAATAACATTGTATCAGGCCTCAGATGCACCAATGTTGTTTGGAAAACTGGACTCAAGGGTAATCACTCCGTCTTCTCTCAATTTTAAGTGAAAAGAATTAGGCCATAGACCCTTGAAGTGGATGTTCTTCCTTATGTGAGCTACTGTTTTAACAGTGGACAGCACAAAAGAGATGCTTGGAACCTTCAGTCCTCAGCAGGAGACTTACACTCATGAGATGCCTGAAGAGACGACCCCATCTGGGATCTTTGCTAGAGGAACTTACTCAGCTAAAACCAAGGTAAGTTTGACTAATTCCCTCGGTTCTCTCAGCCTTCAATTTTTCTTCATTACACCAAATAACTCTCCAGAACTGAAAAAAGAAAAATTGGGAATTGGTTTCTGAGTCCTACCCGTCTCACAATAAAAGACTTTAATTCGGTGGGAAGGGGTGGTTGGATTTGGAGGCTGCAGTTCTTCATATAGGTGCTGGGCCACCCTCTTCCATGACTATGGAAAACGAAAATACACAGATTCAAGAAATCCTATCTGCCCGTATTAATTTTGTTTCTTGTCATGTAATGGCTTTTCCCCATTGAAGCAGTCAATTTGTTTGTTGGGCTGCCATAAAATCTAAAATCAAAATTGTAGGACATCAACCTAGTACTCGAAATAAGATTTTATCAATCAATCATAAGAATTTGCCTTAAAATCATGCAAGTACAGCAGTAATGATCTTGCTGATTCCCTTGATATTTCTCTTCTTCTCTGTTCAGTTTCTTGATGACGATAACAAGTGCTACTTGGAGATCAACTACAGCTTCGACATCAGGAAAGATTGGCAGTCATGAGTTCTTAGATCTTCCGTGTCCTTGATTTGCCTCAACTCTGATTGTTTTGGAAACCCACTTTATATGGTGTGCCCCATATCTATCTCATTCCATTCTTGAGCATTCAGTTCAAAGCCTGTCTCATACCGGTTATCTAAACAATGGAGAAAGGAAAAGAAAAAAGTAGCTGTTAGAGATATTCATTTATTAGGCCTCTTTTAATAAACTCGAGCTTGGCCTGTTTGTCAGAGCTCTCGCACTCTTGGTTCTCGGGAAATGCAGGCTGAGGTGCAAGGAAGCTACTGGTTGGTGTTTGTGTTGAGCTTTGTTTCTGTAGTTTGAACCTTTTTTTAAAGGGATTTCTAGAGAAGATTGCTAGAATTTGAAAGCAGAGCAGCGAAGGGTTTGGCGAATAATTGTGTCTGTCTTCTTTTTTGGCATTCTTTCACTTCTCTCTCTACTGCACTTCTTTTCATTTTTTATCACTGCATGTGCCCAGATGCTCGCATGTTTGGTCGTTTTTTCCAGTTTCATGATTCAGTACAGGCTTTGATTACTGATTTCTGGAAGGAAAAGCACAGGCCTCTGATGGGTCGTGTTTGATTGATTCTAATTTTCATGCAGGGATGGGAATTTTTGGGGTTTTTTTAGCGGTCTTTGAGAGAAATATAGAAAATTAGTGTGTTTTATAAATTTAAGCTTTCATATTTTTATTTGAAAAATAAATTAAGGTGGATTTTTAAAAGTTTTTTAAAGATATTTTTATTTAAACGGTTAACAAAAGTGATTTTTAAAAATAATTTTGATTTTTTCTATTCAGTCAAAAAATAAATATTATCTAAGTTCTCATTTAAATTATGAAAAATTATATTTTCTAGCCACTCGTTAAAAAGATCTGGACAGATGCTAGCAGACTTTTTAGATTTTCCTATGATCGTCACTAGTTCTCAAATCGTCATATTCTCAAATGAATATTAAAATCATATTATTTGGTCAAAAATAAATAATATCATTTTAAAAACTTTAAAAATATTATTTTGATGAAAAATAAACAATAACATATTAAAAACATAATGATAAAAAAAAATTTTATTTAAAATAAATTATAAAAATTAGTACAATCCATTTTTTAAATATGTAAAAAAATTAAATGTGTTGTATTGTATATATGCATAAAGTCCCACATTAATAATATAATCTTAGAAAATTTTAAAATTTTAATTTTTTTAACATATATAAAATATTAATTTTTGTCGAAATAAATTATAAATATTTATAATATTTATCGATTTAAAATATATATGTTTAATTGTTTACACATAAAAAATTTATTGATAATGATTTTGATAACACATGATAAAAACTTGATTTTGAAAGAATCATTTATTAAGTGATAGTCCAAAAATTACTCATATGATTATCTAAATTTTTAAAAGTAATTTTCGAATTTTTATCAAACAACTAATTTCTACAAGTACAAGAATGTGTTTGTAGTTCAGAAATCGGCCCACTTACAGCCCAATAGTTCAAACATTGGGCCGGCCCATGCTTAACCCATTATTACTCAACTGAACTCCCCTTGGCCCCATCTTTCTCTACAGCATCTAATCGTCCGATTCATCTCTTCTCCAGACGCTGCGTTTATTCGCTTTTGTGTGCATTCCATCTCTCACTAGTCGCTACACAAGAACAATCAATCATCCCTTGTGGTCGATCTCTGAGTTGAAGGTACTGTTCCAATCTCTATTCCCAATCCCTTCGATCGACTTTTACGTTAAATGCGACCGAAATAATGAGAAAAATTTCACCATCTAGGGTTCGAGGATACAGAAAATTGCCCTTTACCGGAAACTCATAAGACTCCTTTGGCTTAGTTGATCTGAGTTTTCAAATTTTCGTTTTCTTTTCTTTTTCTTGGTAACCAGGGTCGGATTTTACTGTGAGTGTTTCTATAAGTTGGACATGCTATTGCTGGGGGTTTTCAATCCTAGGGTTTCTGTTTGAACAGGCGTGGAACCATTGCCAGTTTGGATTAGAGCTCGGACAGAAGTTTTTGTTATATTAACGGTCTTTGATATTTGGGAATGTTTGGATTGAGAGAAAATATGAAAAAAAGTAATTAAAATTCTGAATAGTAAAATCTTCACTAACAATGATTTTAATAACGGGGCCTTTTCCTTTTCCTCCACCAACCTTTTTTTTTTTTGGGAAGCAAAAGATGAGAAATATAAGGGAAAATAATTGAAATAAAAAAAGTCTACAAACTCTTTGTACTTATATATATATATGGTATAGATTTAATTTTTTTTATCTTGTTCAGTTTTTAAGTAGATGCTTCTCTGTTTGTTTGTAGCTCATAAATTCATTCAAACTATTTGATGGAGTGCAAGAATCTTAAGTCTGTTTTGCTGGTTGGTATGATATAGGAATGTGGTTCATCTAAATTTAGGGTCAAATAATTTCTATTCATTTATCCAAGCATAGACTTGCAGGAAAAAAAAAAAAACTCATTCTCTAAGAAGGTTTGATTTCATTCAATTTATAAATTGTTTTATCCAAAGCTTTCTTTGATTCAGTGCTTTTAAAATTTCTTAGTTCAATTTTTCGACATAGAAGTGCTTGTTTTGGTGACTACAAAATTGCTAAATTTGTGCTTTTTTTAATAGTGAGGCAAGAGGGTTAAAAAGATGAAAACGAAGAGAGAAGACAACAATGATGAGGATGAAGGACGGGAGTTTCCTGATTTGAAGAGGCAGAAGAAGCTTGATGAGTCTTCTCCACCACCTGCTTCCCTTGCTTTTGAAAATGCCCTACACACCCTTGCTTCTTATGATGATGATGATGACGAGAAAGAAGAAGAGGAAATGAAGGAAGCAAGTGGTCTTCGTGGTAGAGAAGATAATAGAAGGGCTGAACTGAATGGTCATAGAGATGAAGAAGAGGATGATGATGATGATGATCCTCATCAAGAGGCCAACCAAGTGAAGCGAAGCCGCTTGGTTGAAGTTCGAAGAGACTGCCCTTATCTTGATACTGTTAACCGCCAGGTACCAAACTCATTTTAAGTATTAAAAGGAATATGTGATAATTTATTCACATTAGGCGAATGATCAAAAAATAAATCTGTGCTTTTGTCTTATGTGGGTAATAACCATTATATGGAAATGAATTTGCTTGTTGATGTTTTTGCAGGTTTTGGATTTTGATTTTGAGAAGTTTTGCTCTGTGTCTCTTTCGAACTTAAATGTATATGCATGTCTGGTCTGTGGAAAGTATTATCAAGGAAGAGGACAAAAATCTCATGCATATACTCATAGTCTTGAAGCAGGACACCATGTCTACATCAATCTTCGAACTGAGAAAGTTTATTGTCTTCCTGATGGATATGAAATTAATGATCCATCTTTGGATGATATTCGACATGTTCTAAACCCAAGGTTCAATTGCTTTTACTTGCATCTCTCTATTGTGTGATTTGTGTTAGTTTGTTCTTGATTTCAAAACTATCTAAGGGAGAAGAGAGGGTGAATAGGTCTTCCAAGCAATATATATTTTAATTTTTAATTATTTTCGGATTGTATTGATTTCAATAATTCGATCAATGATAATACAAAATCAATTGCACAAGACCATCAAATGTGCATGGAAAAATCACCTACATAATCTAAAAGCCACGCCTTTCTGTTAAAAGATTTTCTAAGAAGGTTCTTGAAAAATATTGAGAGTTAAGAGTGTTAGGGCAAAATGGTGACTATGTGATCAAGTGCATCGCTTTTAGTTAGAATATTAGGTCTTTTTATCAAAACCCTAGTTGAATATTCAGAGAAGGTTCTTACAATGTCATTTTACCAAAAAGTCCATTAAAAACGCAAAAATCATGCTTAAAAAACTGAATGAAAGAACTATTGTTGAAATGCCCCACAATGAGCGTTTGAACTCTTTGTGGACATTTAAACTCCAGCAGAGGATGTTTGAAGGCATTCAATGGGACGTTTGAACATCCACCTTTAAATTCCAATTTTCATTTTTTTTTTTTAATTTTCTCTGAATTTTCATTTTCTTTGTATAACGTAGTTATATATCATACTCTAATACATCCATTGCATACATACCTCAAATGTCAACTCTAAGTAGTTTGAAATCGATTATAACTAGTAAGACCTTCACAACATGATATGTTAAATTTAGTGCAATAATTGAATATAATTGTCAACATAATCTAATACATTGATATTTTGCTTGAAGCCAATTTTACTGTTTGGGTTTTGGGTTCTGGCATGTTGTGTTGTAACCTACCATCAATTTCCAAGTTGCTTTTCCTTTTAGGATATAGCTACTTCATTTTAAATGATTTTTAGTTTCTGAATTATCAGTTTCATTGTATTGTTCATCTTCATGTGACATTCCTCATTTTTTCTCGATTGGTTGATTAAACATCGAATATCTCCAATCTCTTGAATATTGATTTTCCGAGTGTTAAATTATACAGATTTACAAGGGAACAAGTTGATCAGCTTGACAAAAACAAACAATGGTCAAGAGCACTTGATGGATCTGATTACCTGCCTGGGATGGTTTGTATCTTCATTCTTTATCACATGAGCACGTAGTTCAAGTTTCATCATCATTATCAATCAAAATATTGAATTGCAATCATTTCTTGGTGTTAATTATTGATGATTGGTCTGTGCAAATTTTCAGGTAGGATTGAATAATATTAAAGAGACTGATTTCGTAAATGTCACAATTCAGTCTTTAATGCGGGTCACTCCCTTGAGGAACTTTTTCCTTATACCTGAAAACTATCGACACTGTAAATCTCCACTTGTTCACCGATTTGGAGAACTTACACGAAAGATCTGGCATGCACGGAACTTTAAGGGACAGGTATGTCCCTAATGATTATCTTAATTATGATTCTTGAATTTGAAAATTCATTATTTATAAAAATTTTGCTTGCCTACAGGTGAGTCCACATGAGTTTCTACAGGCAGTTATGAAAGCTAGTAAGAAGCGGTTTCGAATAGGTGCACAGTCTGACCCAGTTGAATTTATGTCATGGCTTCTTAATACCCTTCATGGAGATCTAAGAACTTCGAAGAAAAATAGCAGCATTATCTACAATTGCTTTCAGGTTTTTGCATCATTCGTTGTATTCTTTTACCTTTTTTGTTGCTTGTTGCTACTATTCTTTTAAGTTGTGCTTATGAAGTAATGTTCTCAATAGGGTGAATTGGAAGTTGTGAAGGAGATCCCTAACAAAGGTTTCTTTGAGAAAAGGGAAAATGGTGATGACCAGAATAATGCTACTACTGCAGATGGACATGCTGATGTTATCTTGGAAACTTGCAGAATGCCGTTCTTAATGCTTGGATTGGACTTGCCACCACCACCTCTTTTTAAAGATGTGATGGAGAAAAATATCATTCCTCAGGTCACTCTCTTGTCACTGCTTTTATAATTTTAGTATTGATGGAAAGTTTTTAGGGAACACGACATAAATTTTGATTTCAACGAATTTTGGAAGAGGTTGGAAAAATTTGGGGACATAAATGTTAGGAATTATAAATAAGGACAATAATAAATCAACACATTGTAACATTATATTTAGAGGGAGTTATTTATTTTCTACCTTTCCTTTAAACTTTGGAAAAGGGGGGGAGATATGTTTTGAAATGCATAGAATGATGAAAAAATTGATTAGTTTCAGAATAAGCTAAGAAAAATGCAACTGCTGTTGTTAATAATTGAGAAAAGAAGGAAACAAAGGAAGGGAAGTTGTAGACAAGGGACATGAGCATGTGTTCTTTAGGTTTAGAGATTGGTTAATGGCACTTACTATAGCTAGAAGGACTAATTGTAAGGATAAAGACCTGACAGATTCATTTGCCCATGAACAACTCATTGTAGAAGATAATAGTGGGTTCAAAATGATCCCTCACCTGTCTTTTATATAGGGGTGGGAAATTTCAAGAAGAACCTGAATTCGTCTACATATGTCCATAAATGAATGGGAGATATTGGAGTTGTGTGGAGAATTCTAGAGAGTAGTTGAGAAATCTTGTAAGAGACTTCTACATAGCCTTGTACATAGAATATTATAGAATTGTAGAGAACCATCAGGTTCTAAAGAGTTCTCTTGATGCCTACTTAGGGAAAGTATCAGGCACTTGAGAGCTTTCAAGGCATTATGAAGTGTTCTTTAGTAATAAAGCTTCTCAGATATGGTTCTAGTTGAAAGCCTGATAAGGATTTGTAGAAATGAACAACTCAATGTTTGATTGTTAGTTTGCTAGTTTAAATGTACAAAGCTCAAGCTTGAATAACAGAAAATTATGCTTGATGATTATGCCCACGTAAAGAGTTGGAAATCAGTACTGCAGTTGTACTAACATAACCCCTTAGAAAATTTGTTAAACCAAACCTTCAGGGTAAAAGTTGTCTAGTGTTTAACAAGTGTTTGGGATTATGATTTATGAATATCCTATTAGGTAATTATATTGTGATTAGGCCTATGAATTCCTAGTAAAACTAGTTCAAATTCCATATCTACATGAACCAAGTCTGGACAAGTTTATTGAGTGGTTTGAGTTCCACCTAAGCTCAATTATATTTATCCAAACTGGGCTTTTTTATTTTTCTGCCTCTTTGTCCTTGGTTCATCTGCATCTTTGTATGTAATAGCAAGTATTTTCACTTATAAATATGTTATACAATATTCTTAAGTGTATTTTGTATTATTGGTTTCTAGAAAATGCTTTATAAAGAGTGTTTCATAAAGGAGATTGATGACTGAAAATGCTTTTGTGATTCTTCAAATATTTTATATGGGTTTCATCAGTTCTTATAGACTAAATTTCAAGCGTGGTTTGCTCTTAGGTTCCACTTTTCAACATCCTAAAGAAATTTGATGGTGAGCTTGTCACAGAAGTTGTCCGGCCTCGAATAGCAAGGATGAGATATCGTGTTACCCGATTGCCTCAGTATCTAATTCTTCACATGCGTAGATTTACTAAGAACAATTTCTTTATCGAGAAGAACCCTACTCTTGGTGAGTTTTACGCATTCTTGAATGGGATTAGATTTCTAAATTCATCTAAAAAGGCTGGAATCCTGCTTAGATGATTAGACCTAATTAACACTCTGGCCTCGTTGGTAAATAAAGTTAGATCTGGTAAATGGTTCCAAGGGTTCCTCTTTTCACAAGTTGGGGACATAAAAATTTGTTTTTCTAGAACATAAATCTTAATTGTCCTCACCTGTCAAAAATGAAAAATAAAAAATTCTTAATCAGCCTCGGTGAAGGAAACAAGTTTCTATATTTTAGCGGCAACTTCCTCTTGGGTTATGATATGCTTCTTCCATTATCACTGAATTCCTACAGTAATGGTTCATGCTTTATGGGTTTGTGGGTTTGAATGGTTGACCTCTTCTGAAGAGATTAGATTCTAATATTTTTCTCTCCACCTTTTTAGCCGTTCTAAAGGAATTAAAAGATAAAAAAGAACTTGTTACAGCAAGCATTTTATAAAAGTTCAGTTTGTTGCTTTCTGAGCCTGTTCCAAGAGATCATTACACAAGGTTGTAATAAATAATTTGCAAAAATGTCTGAAAATTTGAAATGTAATTTCAGTTTTGACAATTTTTTTATTGACTTGTTTCAAACTCAGAGCCTTCTCATCCCCACTCTAATCTTTCACCTTCTAGCCAAACCTTGTGCCAGTCTTGACATTTCAACTTCAATTATGTTTGGAATTTTTAGATTTGATGCTCTTCTTTTAACCAAGTACCATACTGATGTTACGTTATTATGGTATGTCAGTCAATTTTCCTGTGAAGAACTTAGAGCTGAAGGATTATATCCCCCTACCTGCACCTAAAGAGAATGAGAAACTGCGTTCAAAGTATGATTTGATTGCAAATATTGTTCATGATGGAAAGCCTGGTGAAGGGTTCTACAGGGTATTTGTACAGCGGAAGTCAGAAGAACTATGGTAATCTTGTTCTTTCTAATTGTATAATTGTGAATGGAAATGTAATAGATATTTTTACCCACATCTGACATTTAATTTTTTTCATCAGGTACGAGATGCAGGATTTGCATGTCTCAGAAACTCTTCCACAAATGGTTGCTCTCTCTGAGACCTACATGCAGATCTACGAGCAGCAACAATGATGTCTGTTGAGTGCATGAGCCAAAACAATTGGAAAAAGGAAAATATAGAGCTTCAGAAGTGGTAGATTTGGCAACACATAAAACACAAAAAACTGAAGACCCATGGGAATTGAGAAAGCTGTTAGTCCCTGATGATCATTCAACTGGACTGGTTGATAGTTAATTTTGACTATAAGTATATCCATAATTGAGAGTTGATAGTTAATTTTGACTATAAGTATATCCATAATTGAGAGTACCAAACTTCTCATAAAACATTGTTTAGTGATCATTTTTGGTAATTTAGAATTATTATATATACAATGAGAATGAGCTATAGGTTTTGAATTCTATCTTCCAACGTTAGATTTTGTTTTCTTTTTTTTTACTATTTGCTGCAGTAGCTCAATTGAAAATTTGAAACTTCAGTTTTGCCCGATGTTCCAAATAGCATCAAACGGTATATTCGACTTTGTGATTCATTCATACTACTGCTATTATATGTTAATTCAGTTCAGTTGGCATTTAGCTGATATATTGCCTCTTTGCCTGTGATCTTCTTGGTCTAGAAGCTTCAGTGGCAGTAGCTGTGGCTGTCTTTCAATTCGTCCATGATGAAGCCATAGTTGTCTTTCTTTTCAATTCATAAACCCTTGTTTGTATCTACATTTAGGCAAATATCCTATCTTCACAATTAGAACCTTACCAAGTACACCAAACGAAACAAACTCAGATTTCAGCCTCAAGACCCCACCCCACCCTCTAGAAAGTGCGCCCCACTGCAAACCTCCAATATTTTGATGTTGTGGCATCAAGACTCGATTCCAGATATCGACTATTTGTGAAAACCCTAAATTTTGCTCTGGTATAATTTCTGGTTCTTGTTTATTGGGTTGTTGCTTTATAGTTTTCTCATCATTTTCTCGATTGATGGAGAATTGTGCTAATTTCGTCTTGGCTTCTAGATCAAAAATTAAAGATATTTCTGACATTTTGATCAAAATATCTGTAATTTAGCGTTATCAATTTATTATCTTATCCTACTCAAGAAATATCCATATCAGTTTTCATTTATTGTTTAATAATATTATTGTTACTAATGAACTGAACTGATGACGCTACACCTTTTGATTATTTATTCTCTAATAAATGTCCAACCCCCTTTTTATTTAATAGACTGTGCTTATTCCAGCTAATCGATTTTCACCCGACATGAGCTTGTAAAGGGTAAGACAAACAGCGTACCTTTGACTCTAGATTGGTTAACCCATTCGGTGGCTCGTGTTCCTGTGGTGCAACTTCTTGTATTCCATTATATAATTCAATCCAAACCCAATTATTAAATTAAATTGATTAATTTATTTAATTAAAAATAAATTTAAAATAAGTTTCATGTTATATATATTAATTAAAAAATTATTTATTTATTAAAGGAGTTATTCATATTAACATGAATTTAATTTAAATTTATTTATATTCAATTCAAACTTATAAAGTATGTTGGATTCGCGTGATGAAATATATCAAATTTTATTATCCCTATCTAATACCATAAAAATAAAAGCATTAGTTGATTTTTTTTTTTTTAAATTATGATTTTTTGAAAAGAATTTCAGAAAATGATATTATTTTAAATTCCATTGTTTATTAGATTTCATAAAAGTTTCTGACCTAATTTCAGGATTGTGAATTTTAAAAAATATAATTTGGTCATCATTCATACCCCTTTGGACACGCAACTTTTTGTCTTTTTTTTACATAATTAAAAAATAAAAATAAAGAAGTATCCCAAGAAAGGTTGTGATGTCCCACAAATAAAATATTAACATATTTTTCAACCCAATAAAAAGGAGAATTTATGGGTTATTTGGAATTTTTAAAAAGATTTTTTTTTATTCTTTAGAAAAAAAATACTAATGAGTAATAATCGAAAATATGAAAAATATTTTAAAAACTTTTATATTATATATAAATGTTTAATGTCCTTATAAAAAAAAAAAAAAAGGTGAGGAGATTATTTTTGTATTTAAGTTGTTAAATATACCTTTTTATTTCTAACTTAATTATAAATATTTTTAATAAATATTCCTAAAATTTTGATTTTGAGAATTATTTAAAAAACATACTGAAATATAGCATACAGTTTTTTGGGCAGATATAATATTAAAATTGGGCACATAGAATTTTGGGAATATATCTTATAGAAAATTCTGGGTACTTTGAAACAATCATTTTTTTTATAAAAAAAAATCAGAGTCAGATTAACCACCAATGAACTCAGGACTCAAAAATCAAATTTGGCACCAATACTTCTTGGTCTAGACATCTAAAATCCCAACCGTCCAACCCAGAGGTCATAAAAATTAAAAATTAATTAAAAAAAAAAAAAAAGGGAATGGGATTAAACTATCAACGTCAAAATCATCCACCGCACATCACGACCTCCTACCAGAAGCTTCCTACACTCAACTCACACAAGATTCCTATTCGTACATATGATAATATGAGGAATTACTCCGCATTCTGTTATTTCTGTACATGCGCATGCACATTCTCCATTTTTTGGGAAAAAAGTCAACTGTTTAGCCTTGCAGCTTGTTTATGATCTGGAGGGAGGGTGGAGGGGGGAGGGTGGAGACTCAGAAAAATGAAGGGAGAGATCAGCAACTTCGTGATGGTCTGGGTTTCAGTCTACGCATCTTTAATCTACTGTTACTCCATTGCTAAGATTCTCCCCAAAGGGATCACCAGATTCCTGGCTATCATCCCAATCGTCTTCTTCTTCCTCATCCTCCCTCTCAATCTCCATACCATGCATCTGGGGGGCGCTTCCGCTTTCTTCATTGCCTGGCTCACCAACTTCAAGCTTCTCCTCTTTGCCTTCGGTAAAGGGCCTTTATCCGCCGACCCATCAATCTCCCTCCTGCGTTTCATCGCCGTCGCTTGTCTCCCCATCAAGATCCAGCAAAACCCATCTCCTAAAACCTCCCGAAAACCCCAGAAATCGACTCTGAATTATGCCGTCAAGGCCCTGCTTCTGGCTCTGGTGGTTCGGTCGCTTGGCTACAGTGAGTATATGCATCCGAAAGTGATACTCTGTGTGTATTCTCTCATGATTTACTTCACCTTAGAACTCATCCTCGCCGTCGCCGGATTCTTGCCGCGACTGCTTCTCGGTGTTGAGCTGGAGGCGCAGTTCGACGAACCCTACCTCTCCACCTCTCTGCAAGACTTCTGGGGAAGACGATGGAACATCATGGTGTCCAATATCCTGCGCCCCACCGTATACGAGCCAACCCTCTGGGCCTCTTCCCGGATCGTGGGCCGGAAGTGGGCCCCACTGCCGGCCATTCTCGGGACTTTCGTGGTCTCGGCCCTGATGCACGAGCTCATATTCTACTATTTGGCCCGCGTGAGGCCCACTTGGGAGATCACGGGGTTCTTCCTCCTCCACGGCCTTTGCCTGGCGGTGGAGGTGCTCCTCAAGAAGGCCTTCCCCGACACGTGCCGGTTGCCGCGATTCATATCCGGGCCGTTGACTGTTGTGTTCGTGATGGGCACCGGCTTCTGGCTGTTCTTTCCCCAACTCCTCCGATGCAAAGCGGACGTCAGGGCGTTTGATGAGTACGCGGCTGTCGGCGCGTTTTTCAAGAGTGTCGGCACGGCCTTCACCTGCAAACCCTTCAATGAAACCGTACGTTAGAATAGTGCCACCTTGTACAAAATACTCTGATGGCTTACGTTCGATCACACATTGAACAACGTTGTAGTTGTAATCTACGGTTGTGATTAAGGAGCTTTATAAAACGTGCTGTTATTCTAGCAACAATCCTCTGTTTCCCACTATTCAATCATTAATATTTAAAGCCTAAAGATGTGAAAGGGAGCGCCGAAACGTTACCCCCAACTCCCGCCACCCTTTTAGCTCGCTCTTTTGATCAAAACCGACAAAAATTCTCTTCTCACTTTTTCTTATGCTTTTAAGTAATCTTTAAGTTGTTTGATTTTTTATAATAATAATAACCAATTATGAAGGCACAAAAAAAACAGAAGGAAATTTTGTCTTTTAAAATAAAGAATAAAAAATAATTTTTCAGAATTTTTTAAAAAATTAAGAGTTTTCCATAAGATGTTTTAAAAAATAATTTAAAAAAAAATATAAAAAAAATTTTCAATTTATATCGTTTTTAAAAATATTGTGTTATTTTTATTTTATAAAAGTTTTATAAATTTAATTTATATTAATATGAAATCAAATCCAACTTAAAAACAGTTTGCTTAATACGTAAAAATGAAAAAAAAAGTAAAACTTTTTTTTAAAACTGTTTTTAAATTTTTCTATAAATATAAAATTAAGTGTTAAAACTTAAAATGTTTTGTAAGTTTGATAAAGTTTTAAAAGCTACTCAAAAAATAAAAAAGTTTTAGGCTTAGAGAATCATTTGAAATGGCTTTTGAATAATCATTTGATTTTTTTTTTTTTTTTTTTTTTTGCAAAAGTCATATTATATAATAAAAAATTATAATTATTGTAGGCTTTAAAATTTGTCCAAATTTTAGTTTTATATTAATTTTGAATCCAATTTTATCTTTAAATTTTAAATTTTTATTTACATCTAATATTTTTTATCCACTCACCATTTAATTCTTAATTTTATTTTATTTTTTTATTATTATTATTATTATTATTATTATATTTTATTTTTTTTCTTTCTTTTTTCTCTCCCTTCCTACCTTTCCCAAGTACCCCACCCTCTCTCTCTCTCCTCTCATACCCCCATTCCTACGGCATACGCCATCTCCTCTTTTTTTTGTTCTTATTATTTTTTTATTTTGGTTTTATTTTATTTTTCCATTCCCCTTTTTAGCGTTCATCTTCTTCCCTCTTCTCTCTCTTTTCAGGCCCTTTCTATTTTAGTTTTTTTCCCATCTCATTTTTTTGGGTGGTCGCCCCCCTTTTTTTTTTTTTTTTTCCTTCCCTTTCTCTTCTGCCTGCCGACACACGGCAGTGGCCGGCCCCCATTTTTTTTTCCCTCTCCTCCCTTTCTCTTCTTCCTACCCACACACTACCGCTCACGGGACCACCCTCACAGCTCCATTTTTCTTTTTTTCTTTTTTATTTTCTTCCTCCCTTCCAACACACCCACATCTCCACCTGAACAACAACTTTCTATCTTCGGCGATGGAGCTCCGTCGCCACTGCGGCGTGACGCCGGCGATTTTCCGATGCCCCTCCATCCCCAATTTTCTTATTATCTTCGTTATTATTATTATTATTTTATTTTTCAAAAAGTCATCAACACAAGATCACCGACCAATTGCCGTCGACGAGCCCCTACCGCCGACAATCCTTCCTCTATTCTCTCATTTTCCAATCACACACATTTTTCATTATTATTATTTTTTCTTGATTTAATTTTAATAGTAATCGTTGTTTGTAGGATTTAAATTATTGAATTAATATGAAATTTGAGTTTTTTTAATTAATATAAAATTTGAGCTAATTTATTATTGGTAAATTAATTTAGAATGAGTTAATTTGGGTTAGATTAACTTATAATTTATATGGTTGTACTCATTTGTATTATTTAATTTAAATATGATATAATATTGTAATATATTTTGGATGTGGGTTTGCATGTTAAATTGGGTTAATTTTAGTTGTAAATTTAGTTTTGCATATTAAATTAGGTTTGGATTATGAAATTAAATTTAGGCCTAAAGCTATTTATTTTAATTTATCATGTTTTGGGTTTGATTAATTGCGCTTATATCTTGGCTATTAATTTGAAAATTTTAGATTAAGGTCTATGACATGTGAGATATTTTTATTGGGTTATATTTGCTAATTTGAGCATATGTTTAATTGGTAAAATTTGTTGGACAAATTTGAAATTTGAATTTGGGCTTGAATACTTATTGCGAATTTTATACATTTCTATATATTAAATTTGAGTTATTTTTGTTTTTGCATAGGCTCATTCTGTAATTTTGTTAGCTGAGTACGAATTTATGACATGTGAGCACAAAATTTTATTAAAGAAAATGAGACTCGAAAAGTCAGAGGAAGACATTGAGCTCGTTGTAAGCTTGTTTAGGTACACGTTTTATTTCCCATTTTATTTGATTTTATTTATATTAGTTCTTGTAAATATTCGTTTGTATATATTTATTGAATGTGTACAGAATTGAGTATCGAATAAATAATAAACTTTGTTTAAATAAGACGGATAATTCATTAAATATGTTTTAATAAAATAATAATATTTAAATATTATTCTTAATAAAAGAAAGTTTTATTTATTTATTATTATTAATAAAAATTCAAAAAAATGCTTTTAGAAAAATCCAAAAAAATTGTGTTTAATTGAATTTGAAAAATTGGTTTTAATAAAAATTTGTTTAATAAAAATTTGTCCAAAATTTGTTTTGTAAATAAAGTTGTCCCAAAAATTAATTTTTAATAAGATTTGTCCAAAAAATGTTTTTTTTAAATGAATTCTTTTTCCTTAATTAAAATGCGATTAAAAGTATTTTTTAGAAATAGATGATTTAATTTTTTTTCTTTTTAATTAAAATTCCTTTTGCAAATAAAGTTATGTCTTTTTAAATAATTTGTATAAACCACTTTTCTTAAATGAAAATAAATTAAAATACATTTGTAAATAAAATTATAAAAATTCATTCATTTTTTTTGTAAAAGCAAGTAAAATAATTTTTGTTACCAAATTGAAATTTTGTAATAAATTCTTTTGATACAATAAGTGTAAATAACTTTTTTAAAAAAATTAAATACAAATGAAATTGAATTAAATCATTAATTGAAAATAAATTAAAACTTTTTTTTATGTAAATAAATAAATTGAAATCATTAATTCAAAATCATTTTTAATAAAATCCTTTAAAATTTCTTGAAAAATATTTTTTTTAATATCATTTTTTTATTTAGTTCAATAAATCATTTTACATAATTCTCTTGTTATTTATTTTGTGTATTCTGATAATTAGATTTCATCATTATTTTGTGTATATTGATTTTCACCATGACTTGTACATACTTATTGGGATCCATAATTAATTAATTAATTGTCACAATTCCTTTAATTTGTTTAGTAAAGACCATACATATAAGGGCTTAGAAAGGTGCTACAACTCACCACCGTACCTTCTCAATAGCTAACTTGACCCCGGATCCAAACTTGGTTTTTCACTTTTTCCTTCATAAGTCACACTTAGGGTTTTTCTTTCTTATTTTGTTTTTCCCTTTAAAAATAAAACAAAAATAAGTGGCGAGTCTAAGTCCTTTTCTAAAAATTAAATTTTCACAAATAAATAAAAGCAAGTTTTGCCATTAAAAACGCATATGAAAAATACAGAGTCCACAATTATTTATTTATAACATACTTTTATCAAATTAAAATGATAAATTAATTTTTTTTATAATTTTATTTAATATTATCAAGTAAGAGTAAAATAATATTTTAGGAAATAATTATCTAACTTATGAAAAATGTATGTATTTTAAAATATTTTTTAATGGATGAAGATAAAACATAAAAGTTGAAGTTTATTTTTCTATATTTTTTTAAATCAGTGAATTAAAACTCACTTTTCTCATTTTTAAAAGCATTTCCAACAAAGTATTGCAACTAAAAAATGATTTTTAATTATAATCATTCTTGGGTTATTTTTATAAATTTATGTATTTTTAAATTATTTAATTTTAATAAAAAAAAATTTGAATTAACTTTAAAAAATATGTAAAAATAATTTATTACTTTTAAATCCTTTTTTTTCCTTTTTTTTTCCTTATTATTTTATTTTCCTACATTTTTCTTTAAAAATTTTTGCAATCAAACATAGAATTATTGTAATTTTGAACTAACACTTGGAAAAAGTCTCTTCTAATAATTACTTCTTTATTACTTATTTATTATGTAATATATTATTAAAAACACCATTATATATATATATATTATTTATATTCAAATACTAATTATTTTTTCATATATAGTTATTACAAAAATACTTTGAATGCAAAATATTTACAAATAATTAAAATTGATTAAAAATTTATAAATTTTCAAATTAGTTAATTTTTATATAAAATAGAAAAATTAAGTAAAAATAATTTTTTAACTTTAAATTTAATTTTTACTTTCTTTTATTATTTTTTCTTCTCTTCTACTTCTTTCATAATGTTATAACAATTTTCATAATTTGAACTTCTAAATTAATTTATAATTTTGAATTTCATGCAACTCACCATTTAATACTTGATCATTTGAGAGACTTGAATATTCATAAATCATCCACTATGCCCCAAAGTATACATAATATTAAGAAAAATGTATCTTAATTTTAATCTTATACTTATATTGATAGAGGGTAATTGGATATAAAAAATTATTATTATTAGCTAGTTTTTTCACATCAAATATCAACATGTTGAAAATTAAATAAATAAAAATATTGATGCATGTATGGGATATAATTTTTTCAAAAATATATATATATAGACTTCGAATGTAAGTGACCTTTCGGTGCTTCAATTAGCTCAATACGATTAACAAATATGCTAAATTGGATAAGTCCGAGTTTCCCTTATTCATTCATTGTCATTGACAAGTAACATATTTTCTTATTCTATTTTAGCAACTTTAGCATCATGGATCTACTTAGGAAAGGTCTACTTGTTTATCATTTGCTTAGGAAAGGTCTACTTGTTGATCTACATCGACCTCCTAGACTTTGGTGAAGTAAGCAATATCCCCTTATCGATGAAGTTCTACACGATTTGGTTTAGTTAGTTTAAAAGTCAACTTGAATTGACATTGAAGTCTTTGCTCCGTCCAAACATTCCTACCTTGCCTCAAGCTTTAGAGAATTACGCAATTAAAGGTCCCATATACTATATAGGATAAAATAAAAGATAGGATATTATATTTTATCTTATATTTGATTGGTGAAAAGATATGATAAGTTATCTCATAACTAATTTTATCCTATATTCAATCAAATATGATAGTGTAAAATATATTATCTCCTCATTTTTTTTATATTCTTTAGATATGTTAATATAATTTTTTTTATCACTTTTTTATTTTATTTTTACATATTCATTTTGTAGAATAAAGATTTTTATTATAATTATTTTTATGGTTAAAAAATAAAAAATATTTATAAAAATATATTATAAAATAATATATATATATATTTATGTATTGAATAATATAATATAAAAAATATTATTTATAAAATTTAAATATTTGAATCATGAATATTGTTAAATGTAACATAAATTTTATTTTTTAAAATAGAAATAATGGAATATAATATAATTTTTATTATAAATATTAAAAAGTAATATATATTTAATATTATTTTTTATTTTACAAACTAAATATAAATATAACATAACATATAGCATTTGATATATTACTTTAAGATATTATATCCTATTAGAAATCATATCTTAGAATATATATTTCTTATCAAATAACATATCCTATCCTATCATATCTCATCAACTAAACATTATCTCAAATGAAAAATATAATAACTAACTCCATTAGAAGTCAATAAATATTTTTAGATAACAAAAAGAGTTTTAAAAAATATTTATTTATTTTTTAAAATATTAAGGATTATTTTTACCAATATTTTTTTATAATTATTTTATTGAAACTGTTTCATCGTTTGACTAATGACAAGCTTTATAAATACTAAAAAATAAAGAAAATATTTTATTAGAACGAATGAATTAACCCTTAAATTATGAATCTAACTTTTCTCATGTAACCCATTTTTTTACATAAATATAATTTATTATTTCAAGTATTTACAAATAGATTTTAAAAGAGAAGGTTATTTTTACAATAAAGATATTTTTATCCAAATAAGGCCTGAAAATGATAGAAAATCAAATTTCAAAATTTGGATTTTCAAAAACCCTTTTAATCAAATAACCCAAAAATAAAAAGGTAACATATTTCCATTCAAATTCTAATCTTTGAAATTGTTTTGGTCATGCATTGGATTATGAAAAGGTAACATTATTAATAGATTTGGTCTTGTAAGCTGTTTTGACTGGAAAGCATTACAATTGGCGGTCCTTTCTGGTGATTAATTCTTGCCTAGCACATGCAACAAGAAAAAAGCTACTTTGAATTTTCTTTCCATCCAAACACAACTAAAAGGTGCTTTTACATCGACTTCTGATTTTGGAAAAGTCTCTCATGTGGGTCTTCAACCATTGTATTGTAACTTTTGAACTTATGTCTTTTCAACATTTATTTCAACTCATAGCATTGAAAAAAGCTACTTTGAATTTTCTTTCCATCCAAACACAACTAAAAGGTGCTTTTACATCCACTTTTGATTTTGGAAAAGTCTCTCATGTGGGTCTTCAGCCATTGTATTGTAACTTTTGAACTTACATCTTTTCAACATTTATTTCAACTCATAGCATTGAATTTGGCCTCAAAATAGTAATAGTTAAAAAAAAAAACAATTGTACTAAGAGCTAAACATGTTTAGCCGAAAGAATCTTTGTTGTTACATTGGATCAGTGTGATCAATTGAAGTATTACCTTCCCACATTAAAGTCATTATAGTGGCCGCCTATTTGTGGTTGTTCTTGCCGTGTACCCTTCAACTTAAGCCTCTTTGAAGTTAGGTAGTCAGAGACTCACAAATGGAGAATAGACACCCTTTGGTTGTCTTCCGGTGATTTTTTTGTCGACATCTAGACAATCTCCAAATCTTTTGTCGATATTTCAAGATTTTCCCATTTCTCTCTAGTCTCATCCAACATCCTTCTTCTTCTCCCCTTTTGATTGCAAACCACAAGGATGAAATGAGCCTACCATAAACACTCTGGCATCTTTTAATATTGTAATATATTTATACATATATATACATACGTTTAGATATTCATGCAAACGAAATTGTTAAATAAGATTTTAATAAATTAATTAATTTTAATTATATTATTTTTTAATTTGGTCCATTGATGGTTAAAAATATAGAAAATATTATTACAATTTTTTTAATAAGTATTTCTTTATATTTTTTATATTAAATAAATAAATAATAAATATAAACTTTTTAAAAAATTCATATATTAAAACCCAAAAGGAAGAGGACATATTAAAAAAGGGTGGAGTGGTGGGGTGGGGAATGCTTGCTTTTATTATTATTATTATTATTAAAAAGAACTTAATGATTTAATTACATATATGGGAGTTCATTATTAGCCAATTTGATAAAATGGAACGATACGAATTATTGTGGGTATTTTCTTTTTATTTTCTATGATGTATAAAATGGTGAAAATCAAAATAATATAAATATTTTGTCAAAAAATATAATAAAAAAGACAAGTCATTAGGCTTGGGCGTAACGTACACCACGGAGGTCCACCATTAGTTTGTTGTGTGGTCTAGGAGAACCGACTGATGAGCATACCTCAGCTATGTCATGGATAATCATGAACGAAAAGATTCATACGTGGCATTTTGATAACCTCTGATTAGGTTGAATGTCAAAGCCGAACCAATATCCTTGAGAAACGCGACAAAAGCAGCGTACTCCTCAACCGCTCTCACGTCGGCCTGAAGGCGGAGGAGCTGAGGGAAGAAGAGCCAGAAGCCAGTTGACACCACGAAAGCGACCGTCAACGGACCAGAGACAAATGCCGGAAGGGCCGGAATTCCATCTAGAACCTTCTTCAGAGCGATCTCGACCGTCAAACAGAGGCCGTGGAGGACAAAGAAGAAGCTGATGTGCCAGGTGGGCGCCGTCCTCCCCATGTAGTAGAATATCAGCTCGTGCATCACCGCCGACACAATGAATGTTGCCATGACCGCTGGAATTGGGGCCCACTTCCGTCCGAAGAGCCGCGCCGAGACGTGGAGGGTGGGTAAGTACACGGTGGGGCGCAGGATACTGGAAGCCATGATGTTCCATCGTCTTCCCCAGAAGTCTTGGAGGGAGGTGGAGAGGTAGGGTTCATTGAACTGTGGAGCGAGCTCCATGCCCAGAAGAACTCGAGGGAGGGTTGCAACTAATGCAAGAATGAATTCCAAGCTCAAGTACATTTGGAAGAGTAGGAGGAATAATGAAACAATTGGATGCATATCCTCGCTGAAGTGAGCCGCAACGATCACCACGGCCAAAACCACACCCTTTACAGTATAAACCAGAGGTGACTTCTGTCCTTTTTTGGGCTTTGCTAGAGATGAGTTCTCTCTGTAAGGGCCATTGGGAGGTGGATTTTGCTGGATTTTGATTGGTAGAGAAGCCAGGGCTGTGAAACGGAGGAGGGAGATTGATGGGTCGGATGCTAAAGGGCCTTCGCCGAAGGCAAAAAGGAGAAGCTTGAAGTTGGCCAACCAGGCAATGAAGAAAGCAAATGTGCCGCCAAGATGCAGAGTATTGAGTCTGAGAGGAAGGAACAAGAAGAGAGCCATAACTGGGATGATAGTGAGGAGCCTGGCTGTGCCACTGGGGATGATCTTGGCCATGGAGTAACAGTAGGAAAAAGAGACGAAGGCCGAGACCCATACCATGACGAAGTTGTTGAGCTCGCCCTCCATTTTCTCTCTGAAATTTTCTCTTCCCTCCATGTCCTTGATCTTTGGGCTGCTTGAGTCTCAGAAACTACATATATTCAAGCAACCGAATGGAGCAGAAAAATCCCTACGTTTACTGCCTAGGTGGGAGGACGGGGTGGGGTCCATTGTTGGGATTGTGGGTCCCACGATTGATTTTAAATTTTAATTAGACCTTTTTTTATGCGATGTTTATTTATAAAATATTAAAATAATTTTATTTTATTTATTTATTACTTTAAAATTGTTGTATTTACTGGACTAAGATGTGAAAGAATTTTTTAAGTAATTGAGGGGAAGTATCCATAGCCACGTGACCAATCATATGTAGCTGACAAAATAGACTTTTGATGAATCCTAATCATAATCGTTCACATCAAAATGAAAGGCATTCCTGGGTAGTTTTTTATAAGAAAAATATTAGAATACAAATGTTGATGTATTAAACTTTCAATCCTTCAAAATGTATGGTCAAATCTAGGGTTAATTTTATTTACTTCTTTTAATGTTTTGACTAAATATGTATCATGAAATTGATTTGAAATTTATTAATATTTTCACTCATTTTTGTTCAAATTAAAAGGGTATTTAATAAAATTTTAAACTTTTATTAAGCTTAGATGTATTTAATTAAATTCTTAGAGAGATTAATCCTAAAATTTAAATCATGGGATGAATAAGATTCATAACATATAAATATGATCAAATAAAAATAAATTAAATTAAAATACCAAAAAATAAGATCAAGATAAAAATTAACGAATGAAAATGTTTTGAAAAGAATAGTGGATTGGTTAATATTTAGATATAAATTAATAAAAAAATAAAATTATTGTAAAAATATTTTTGGTAACAAAAAAAAAAAGTAATTTTTAAAAGAATATCCAATAAATACTACTTCAAAATTATGTTAAATAATTATCTAAAATTTTAAAATTTTCAACTAAGTCTCTAAAAATCATCTCTTTGTATAAATTCGATTTTGTAAAATTGTAAAAGGTGTCTCTTGATACTTTTAATATTAAGAAACACTTTTTATAATTTTATAAAATTAAATTTCATTTTAAAAAATCAATTAGGTCTATTTAAGAGATATTTTTAATATAAATTTAATTTTATAAAATTATAAAAAGTGTCTTTTGAAGAGACATTTTTAATATAAATTTAAAATTTTTTAATATGTGTCATTGGTATAAAAATTATGAAAAATATCTCTTAAAAAAATACCTAGTAAATTTAATTTTTGTGAGGGATATATTTTCAAGAAACATTTTTTACCAAGATAAAAAGTATAATATATTTAAAAATATTTATAGATGTACTGTATTCTAATAAATTAATTTTAAATTCCTCGTACAATGATAAAAACTCTGTCTTTTCACCCTTTCTAACCCAAAATTTCAAGCTAACTAAATTTGACTGCAGTCTCACACGATCGACATTATATTGACTCCTGCACGAAAATGACAATGTGGTTTCATTCGAAGTATCACTTCAGCTTCATTCAAAAATGTATGCTTCTTTTTTCTCAGAATAGACTTAGAAGTCTTGGCTTAAAGTCTTTTAGAGAATTATACTTTGGCACGATAGAATAAGATATCAATTCAAATATAAAAACAAAATTCCAAAAATATTTTGGAAAATAACATTAAAATAAACAAAATTAGAACAAACTAGCACATGGGTGACGAAATAAAATTGAGACTGCACATACAATTTCAAGCAAGTACGCAATTGTATAGAAATGATGAAGCTGAATCAAGTCAGCAAGGGCATCAGAAAGGCGTAAGAGACCTGCCCATTTTCATATTACTTAAGCAGCCTCTGTAGGGCTCATGGGCTTTCAAACTTGGGAAGCTTCCTTTTTTCTTCACAAGAGAATACGTGCCCTCCAAAAAGGACAAATTCAGGATCTCAGATGCTTTGAGATAATCCACCTGAACCCTTCCAATAAAGTGATCTAAGGTAACAGCTGCAGTACAGAACAAAAGGGAGGAAATCTCTGCAGAGAGAAAATGGAGGGTAAGTTCAACAACTTTGTAATGGTGTGGGTCTCAGCCTTCGTCTCTCTTTCCTACTGTTATACCATGGCCAAGATCATCCCCAATGGCACAACCAGGCTCCTCACTATCATCCCAGTCGTCGCTCTCTTCTTGTTCCTTCCTCTCAGACTCCATACTTTGCATCTTAGCGGCACATCTGCTTTCTTCATTGCCTGGTTGGCCAACTTCAAGCTCCTCCTCTTTGCCTTTAGGCAAAGGCCCTTTATCATCCGACCCATGAATCTCCTTCCTCCGTTTCGCAGCCCTAGCTTGTCTTCCCATCAAGATCCAGCAAAACCCACCTCTCAATGGCCCTTACAGAGAGAACCCATCCACTGAAAAGCCCAAAAAAGGCCAGAAGTCGCCTCTGGTTTATGCTGTAAAGGGTGCGGTTTTGGCTCTGGTGATCGTTGCGGTTCACTTCAGAGAGAATATGCATCCAATTGTTTCATTATTCCTCCTGCTCTTCCAAATGTACTTGAGCTTGGAATTCATTCTAGCATTAGTTGCAAGTTTGCAACCCTCCCTCGAGTTCTTCTGGGCATGGAGCTCGCTCCACAGTTCAACGAACCCTACCTCTCCACCTCCCTCCAAGACTTCTGGGGAAGACGATGGAACATCTTGGCTACCAGTATCCTGCGCCCCAGTATACGAACCCACCGTCCACATCTCTGCCCGGCTCTTCGGCAGGAAATAGGCCCCACTCCCAGCTGTGATGGCCACATTCATGGCGTCGGCGGTGATGCACGAGTTGATATTCTACTACATGGGGAGGATGACGCCCACATGGCACATCACCTGATTCTTGGTTCTCCATGGCCTCTGTTTGACGCTTGAGATGCTCCTGAAGCAGGTGCTCGCAGGCGCTCCCGCGCTTCCCGCTTTTGTCTCCGGTCCATTGGCCGTCGCCTTTGTGGTGGCCACCGGGTTTTGGCTCTTCTTCCCTCAACTCTTCCGCCTGAACGCCGACGTCAGAGGCGTCGAGGAGTACGCTGCTTTTGTCACGTTTCTGAATAACATTGGTCGCGCTTTGACATTCAACCTAATCAGATGTTAGCATACTGCCACGTGTCATATGTATGTGATTTTGCCAAGTCTGTTGATCGCACGGATCAGATTCGTCTTCACCCACATCACCCCCAATTAATGAATTGAAATCATATTTACTTCTAGGATATTTCAAAACTATATCTGGAATCATATCTATAATTCCTAATTATATGAGCTAATAAAATTATCAAAATAAAAATTTTCTCATTTCATATTATATTTTTTCCAGAGGGGATTTTTTTTATTCCTCAAGAATATATTAGAGATATGAATTATGATTGTGCTACAAGTGATAATAAAATACAATAAAATAATATTTATATTTATTAAATGTAAATTTTTAAGCTTAATGAATGATAAAAATGATGATCCAATCAATAGCTTTTTGTGAATCATTTATACTAATTAACACATGGATCAATGGACGTGATTCAATTTTCCTCAAAGTAATTTCAGGAAGGTCAGGTCGACACGTTTCGCATGCTTGGATAATAGTGCTGTTGTTTAAAGTGTTTTTACCAAAAATTAAAAATTTCATGCGATTCTTATCTTTAAAAAAAATATTAATGATAATCTATATAGTGTTTTTGAATGAATCATTTTATTTATTTATTTATTTATTTATTATATTTTTTTTTGTCAAATACCTCATTTTTATAAACAAATATTTCCAATATAACATAATGCAATTTTAATCCATTCAAAATTACCATTATTAGATTATAATTAATGTATATTAACCATTGTTTAACACAATTTGTTACCATTTTCGACTGTCAAAATGTGATATTATTATTATTATTATTATTATTATTTATGAATTAATCAAATGTTGGAGTGAAGACTATTAGCAATGATACCAAAGGCTTTCTTCCATAAGTGTTTTAAAAAACAATTATGTAAAATAGTTTTTATGAATTTTTATTTTATTTTATAATATTTTGTAGAATAAAAGAGAGTTTGAAAGACTAAAATGTTATTAATATGTTTTTTATATTTTTAAAATAACCCTTTACATGAAATGTTTTGTTTTAATTATTATTTATATAATTATTTTTTAAAATCCTCCTCTAAAACAAATGAAAATAAATAAAAAATAATTTTTTTAAAAATAACAACATAAAATTAAAATATATTTGATCATGTGATTTAAAAACAGTTTTCTATTTTTAAAATTTCTAATATTATTTTACCATTATTTTTTGAAAATAATTTTTAAAAATAAAGTGAAATGAATAAAATAATCTAGATAATAAGTAGTGGTTATTTTCACCAATTTTTAAAAATAAAATGAAAATATGATATCCGTTTGACCATATTTTATAAAACTTGTTTTTAAAAATTAGTTTTAAATTAAAAATAAAAATAAAAATAGAAACAAATTTCATAAAATATGATCAAATAGACCTTTATTTTTTTTTTTGTATTTATTGTGGAAGGTGTTTTATATTTTTTATTTTAAAGAACAAAGACTGTTTTAAAAAACAATTACAAAACGGGACCCAAATTTCTTAATTGTCCTGAGATTTTATTTCAAATTATTGTATAAATCCTGCAAATCAAGTCAGTATAGGAGAGACATGAGGGAGAAGAAAAGAGAGAGAATTAGGATGAAGATGCCTACACTCGAATGAAAGCCCACCACCCAAGTAGGTTATTGGTGCACCATGGTTCATGGGGTTAGCCCTCGCTTGGTGACCAGAAGCCCTGGACGTGTGTATGGGCTAGTAATTGAATGGGCTTTAACAATTGGACTATGAATTTAATGGGCTTTAACAATTGGACTATGAATTTAAACCCATGTGGCCCGAGCCCAGCCCCTTCTACATCGTGACACAGATTTCTTCACCAAAAAATTTTTAAAATGAAAGATTTCATAATATGGAATAAGAAAGATATTATTCATGTTGTATGAGAATTTACATTTTCAATATTTTTTGTATTATCAATCATTGTGCAAATTTGAAAAAACATAACTTAATAACTAGCAGTGTATTTGTTAATGATTTTCTAATTTTTTTAATATTTGAAAGGTAAAAATTTTCAAGTATTATAAATATTATAAATATTTTCTAAAATCACTATTAAACAGACTATAAAACAAATTTTAATTATATTAAATATTTAAAAAAATATATATTATGTTTATATACAAATGATACTCGGCCTCATTTGAAGTAACTTCAAGAAAGTTTAGAAAAAATTTTCTTAAGTTTGACGTATTTACTATTTACAACTTGTTTGTATAACTTTGTATTTTTTCTATGGCCAAATGGTAAATTGAAGTTGAAGCGATAAAATTTAAAATTAATATTAGTATTTAAAATCAATAATCTTTTCTTTACTTTCATATTCAGATTTTTTTTTTTAAATCTTATAATTTTTAAATAAAATTGTTGATTTTTTTTTTTTTTTAAAAAAAACTTTTGCCTTATCAAAAATTAATTCAAACAAGGATTTAGTTAAATAAATTTATCAAAAGAATTCATCCCTTAGGGATTTTATATGAAGACTAAATAAGTATTGATTATATTAAAATTAAATTTTGATTCATATAAATTTTATTTGCTATTTAATATGTTTGGTTTAAAAAAGTATTATATATGGTTAAAAAAAATATTTTTTTTCATATTTGATGTACAGTTAAAATAAATAATTAATCAAATGTCCTCATAAATTAATTAAAACTTTATATTTTTTTAAATTATTTAATATTTATATAGAGAAGAAAAAAAGAAATAAATTAAAAAAATGTAAAAATAATTTAATTAACCTTAAATCTATATTTTTTTAACCTTTTTCTTCTACTATGTTTTTCTTCCCGTGTTTTGCTAATTTTTTTCAAGACACGTACGGTTAGAGTATGATTATTTTTTTGGAAAATTATAGGTTTAGCTTCTATTACACCTTGTTAAAGTAAAAAAAGAAAAAGAAAAAAGAAAAAACAAAACAAAATATTTAGGCAAACAGAGCCTAACAAGGGCCCACTATGAGACCTGATTCTCCTGTATTGCTGAGGTGTCAATATCATAGTGGCTCATAGCCCCACCTTCTAAATCAGTACAAGCTGCGTTATACCGCAGCAGCACAACAAAGAAAGAGAGGACGAAGCTTCGCGATCGGATCATCGAATCCTCAAGTAAGCGTTTAATCTCTCTCTTCTCTGATCTTCGTCCCAAACCCATTAGGGTTTTCAACTTCCATGCTACTATTTGCCTCAAATAGGGTTTGATTTGATTGAAATTTTTTATTTGCAGATCAGATAATTGTTGGTTCTTGATTCGATTGGATAGAGGAACTTCATGGGGTTTTTTGTGACTACCCTAATTTTCATCATGGTGGGCATTGTTGCATCTCTTTTGGTTAGAGTCTGCTGCAACAGAGGCCCTTCTGCAAATCTGTATGGTCCTTTTCATTCTCCAATTTCTAGTCAGTACCTGTTGATCCAATGTTCTTTCTCTATGAATTTAAAGTTGTTAGCTTTGTTCAGTTTCATTCCATTTGGGGATTTTATTTACTAAAATTAGCTTCAATATGCTAATTGGATTGATTTTTTGTGTAAGATGTGCTGATTGGTTGCAATTGGGTGGTTTCCCGGATTTCAGATTATGTTTGCAGTTAGGATTTCAATTAATGTAGACCATGCTACGGTTGCTACCCCTTAATGTGGTTTATTGTTGGTGCTGATTGTAGGCTATAAAATCTTAGTAGTTAAGGATTTTAATACAGTTAGGGTGTGTTTGGGCTTGCAGTCAAGTTCGAATGGCTTCATTGTGTTCTTGCTTAGTGTTTGGAGCTCAGCTAGGCTGTTTAGACAACAACCATAAAATCTTAGTTGTCAAGGATTTTAATAATGTTTGGGTGTGTTTGGACTTGTCATCGAGCTTGAATGACTTTGTAGTGTTTTGCTTAGCATTATCACCTCAGCTAGGCTGTTTAAAGTTTAAACAACTACTTGCAATGCAATGTGTTTTATGTGGAAGTTGAATGTAAAGTTCTTTGGCCAAAATGCAATCACTTGAGCAGCTAGGGCTGTTGTCACAAGAGATCATTTGCAATTTTGTTTAGATTTTTAATCAAAATGAGAATGCTTCATCTTTTTGTTGGTATTTTCTTTCAAATTCTACATGAACTACTATGGAGCCATACAAATTCTATTGGATGTCCAAATACACCCTTAACAGATCTGGTGGGGAAAATGCGTTTGATTTCTCCTTTTTCATGATTTTGTTAAGGGCCTTGCCTTGTATTGCCAGTTTTTTGTTTGGCTTTCGACAATTTTAGTTGCATAATACTTTATTGAAAAGGAAAAATTATAAGGTGTTAGAGAGGCCCAGGATGGATTGTAATTGATTTTGCATGTTCCAACATTCTGTTAAAGCTAAGAATATCTTCGAAAATGGAGTTTATATTAATTTTCAAGTCATTTTATCACGCTTTTGCTTTGCATCAGATTATCTTCTTAAAGACATCTGCATGTTTCTCACAAAGTTGGATTGTCACAATCCTTCTTGTGAAATGTGAAATGTGAAATGTTGTGTCTTCTTGTTATTTGACTCTCTTACTTAGATATGAAAACTTTCATATGAGATCTAATTTTCATGCTTGATTTGCTTTATTTACACAGGCATGTTAACCAAAATGTACCACAGAAAATGTCCTGTTGTGTAGATACATCTTTCTCTGTCTTCCCCATTTTGTCTGAATGATTGTTGATTTAGTGTTCCAACTCATAAATTCTGTGTCTGCTGTAGAAGTATTTATGCTCACCCTTTCTTTAAAATATCTTGTCAATATGGGTAAATATTATTATTCCATGTCATGTGTGGATTGGTGAGTGAGAAACGGACCTTTAAAACTTACTGTTCAAAGAACTGTTCTTATGCTAAAACTTTTCTATCGGCTCCTGAAGTCACAGCTGAAAGGCACTACAAATCATGTAGAATGTTTTCTTTTTGGATTTCGATCGCAGGCCTTCCACATCTAAAAGTCACAACTTGATATGGACTCATTCATTGCCTTTAACTCTTACATTTGTAGACTGCTGATCTCATTCTGTTCCTGCAGGTTACACTTAACATTGGTTATTACAGCAACAGCGTGCTGTTGGATGATGTAAGCTATCTCATAAGTTTGTATATTATGTATTTATTGGATTCTGCATCAAGTTTTAACCTTTTTATCATCGCAAGTCCTGTGAGATTTTTCTGCATAAAAGTCTGACAAAACACTGATATAAACATGTAAATACCCACTTATTCTTGATCCACATCTGTGGTCGTCAACAAAATTGTGGGTTCGTCTACATGTCAATGATCGTCTCCATTATGTTATTGACTCATGTTTGGGAACTGTAAAACCAGTAGACATCCAACAGCAGGACCATAAAAGACTTATCATTCACCACATTCATCTTATTTTCCTACAAAATACATTCTTCTGTTTATTTTACAGGTTAGAAAATAAAATTGAAACTTGAGAGGATAATGAAGGCCCTAATTCTTATTTTAATGTAGGCCGTGGATTGTGTGTTAAGACTTAGTCCTTTCAGTATTCCAACTGCTTTAATTTCTTGACATAGGTTTTCTTGTACTGAATATTTACAGGAATTAATTGCATTTTATTTTTATTTTTATAGTGAACTTGAATGCAGTAGGAATGTCATTATGCATATTTTATATGGTGATTTACTAAAATCCCTTCTCCACTTGTTAGGTGGGCAATTGTATATCTGGCACAGCTGAACCCACTCATTGTCCCAATCCTCAATGAAGTGGAGTGAGATGATTCTACAAAGAGTGCATGCGGAAGATTGTGTACAATGAGTTGCCCACTGCAGAATATGTAATCTTATGTCGCACATTGTTGTTTCCAAATCTATCTCTATAGGGTTTGGTTGTATTATTGGTGGAACAAAGTTAGGTGATTGATTTCTGAAATTCCTAGAATTATTTTCATACATGTCCCCTATGCTCTTTTTCTAATCTCCCCTTCATTCTTGGAACAATGGTGATTGTCTGATTGATCCACCAGACTGAAAATGCGATGAAATATCAATGAAATAAAAGATGGAGGTCAGAATGTGTCGTTTATTGAAACTTTTGAATTTCCCCAGTAATTCTTACAAGCAATTACGAAAATTAAAGGTAAAAAGCATATTGTGCCTGTGCCCATACTCACCCAAAAAGCTTCAAACAACATTTGTTCACTTTGTTATAGTGGAGTACATTAGTTCAAGTTCTAGAAATCAGCGTTATGGGATGAACTCAGGAGTTGAAGAGTCTGTTTCAAGTGGTAAAACAGTGAACAGGCACATTCCTAGGCTGCTAGGCATGGAGTTAAATTAACAAAGCCAATGTTACTCAGTGTTATTGCCTTCATCTGGTGGTTGGCACTGAGCTGTAGCCAGATGCAATTTTTGGGAAAACTTAGCAGGAGACAGAGGAGCTTTGAGATGGAGTATTGAGCAACCCAAGACATGGAGTATGAAAAAGATGAAACTCACATTGAATGGCAGTTAATGAGGTCATTCAATGGAGATGAACACCTCCTACAGTACACAACCCTAATACACGAGCCCATGCACACCTCTCACATCCGATGGCCCTTAGATCTTCATTGAATGGTGATAGAAAGGGCATGAAGTACTACACCTCATCTCTTGCCCGCATGCACATCTATCTATAAATTAGAACAGAGCATAGCAAAGATCCACTATATGGCAAAGATGGAGAAGAACAAGCAGCTCTCTACAATGGCTGCAGTGCTGATGTTGCTGCTGGTGTTTTGGCTGATGATCTCACCAGCACTGAGCTGCCCGTCAGATGGCAGCGAGTGTAAGGACTGCATCATTGATCAGATGAGGAACGGTTGCCCATCGTGTGCACCTGTTCTACGCTGCATGGCACGATGTGTGTGGGGTGGCGCATCGAAATCGAAGTGTGTTAAGAGGTGTGATTGTTATGGGGGAAAGCCAAGGCTCTCGGATTGCAAGAAATGCATGTCAAGGTGCAAATGCAGCTGTGAGGCGTAGATGAATTTCACCGCCGAGCCTGTTTTATTTAACTATAGCCTTGTGTGTATGAATTCCTATTTGTTAAAAGATAGATCCTTCTCTTTTGTGTCTGATTTATTCTGTGTGTTTAGATTTCAAGGTTCATAGCTTCCTGGTCATAGAGATAAACAAGGGAAAGAGAATTCTGATACTTCTAACGGGGCACTAGAACACAGACTAGTCTTAAAAAGCTGGTTCAACCAAAGTTGAAGAAGCAAATAACACAGTAAATAGACAGATTTATTTCATACAAAAGACCAACACAACAAATCCCAAGTAACTTATACCATATGTCCTCTGTTACAGCATCAACAAGCGTTTGCCAGAGGTTCATAACCTTTCTATTTAGGGGTAATAACATTATGCATGTCAGTATAACTATATAACATATACAGATCTTTAAATGATATCAAAAACCCAAACCTCAAATGAACAAGTAAAAGACCTTTCACCCTTTCTTGCCGGTGTTTCTTCCTTGTTTTTCTCTTTCATTCAATCAAGAATTTACCCATCAACCTTCTTGATCAAAAATCATAAAGAGCTAACTAGAACTTGCATTCCAAATGGGTGGAGGGCACCTTTTCCTCTCTCTTTTTTTTTTTTTTTGTTTTTTTTCTCCAGCTTACTCATTGCTGTTGTTAAATACTTTACCAAAGCAGAGATCACCATGTTGAAGTTTCCTTTCCATTTGGCCTTCTGCAAAAACGCTCTGAAGCCTACATGACTGTTCTATTATCAGTTCATGGGTGGAAGGATAATCCCATGCAACAATGGAAAATTGGTCACTATATTCCTCCATCCCTTCAACTAGTAACTGCCAGATCAAGGCTCCTGCTCCTGCTTGCCTCTTCTTTGCTGACTTGTAAATTTTATCGTAGACTGTCTTCAAGAAAGTATCTGTATCATATAATCCTTGTTTCTTCCTATGCATAATGGAGCCAACTTCTGTGAAAAGAACTGGTTTCTTCAGGACATACTCCCCATCACTTATGTGAGAATCCACCCAATGTGAAAGATAATTTGCTTTCTCTTCCAAATCAGCATCTGGGAGCCTATATTATGCCCAAAAAAATTAGAAAGATAAATAAATAAACATGAATATAACCAAGGTCCTCAATACAGCCTGTGCCTGCTACAAGTGCCTCTCTAATTAATTAAAGCCCCAAGTCAAACATTTTAATTTTGCCTTCTCTTTTTTTAATCCGCAAACATTTTAAATTTTCTTCCAGAAACTCCACAGACCTAGTTCCCATATCTATCAAAGCATAATTAACATTTCTCTTCATCCTAAATTTTACCCATAAATCATTTGTGTAAATATTCCCCATTCATAACAGTTTCGGATTAATGAAACTAGTGGGACAAAACTGTTCAAACATCTTTACGTTTGGACTTATTCCAAAAGATCAACTCTTTGTCATCATTTAAAACTATCAAAACAAATTGCAGTTGTAGTAACTAACCAGCTGTCAGGATATGCATGAACTGAAGCAAAATCAATATCATCAATTGCTGAGTTTTGTATAAAGTCTGATCCAAGCTTAGATGCCCAATCCCCAGGATTCACTCCAGATCTTTCAGTCGTTTTCAGACCATAAAATCCCTCAAGCCCAACAGTGACAAGGTGCTTTTGGTCCAAACTCTTGATAAATGCAGCCATTTCTGTGATCCAAGCCTGTTCCCCAAATAAAAAAGCATGGAAACAAATCATAATGGATCCAAGTCAAAGCAGGCCAAACAAACTTCTAGTACATTTCAGGGATAATAACTAGTTTAAGAAAATAACACCTATAAACGAAAACTAAAGAAATGACTAAATTTTCTTAGAGCTCAACCACTTGGTTGCCCAATCAAAGAGCATACTCTTGGATCGGGCAGTGACCATCTCAGCTGAAAACCAATTGGTGTTGAATGAGGGTAGGTTAAGCCTTTTATGGCATTTGACCACTATCATTTGGCTGACATCCCTGGGCTTAAAAGCGGTATTGTTGCACCCCAACACATACTAATGGATAGGGTGAACCACTCCCCTACATAAAGGTCCAATTAAGACACTATCAAACAATTCTAACCATTTATGATGCTCCTTTCTCTAATATTCGGAAATACAATGAGGAGTACAGAAACTACCCACAAGGAAAGAATACTAAAACACCTAAAAGGGCTGGTTTTCTGTAGAAAAAAGATCTTCCAACTAGAAGGGCTTCCAGCTCCTCCTCCATAAGTTACCCTCACACTTTTCTTCCCACATGAAAGGCAACAATACAGGAGGAAAAAAAAGGGAGACAGCAAGTTCTACTATTTACCTGCAGAATAGGAGCAGAAGAACTTGATGCACACCGAGGCTCATTCATGAGCTCCCATGCAAATATAGCTGGTTCCTCAGAATATTTAACTCCACTCAAGGAATTCTTTCTTGTCACAACAGCCTACAAAATGAAGAACATCAACAAAATAGATGCACCATTATTATTTAGACACAGCATAAGGAGAAGCATCAATTACAAACTTTTGATTGCTTTCAATTTGGAAGAACAGCTTAAAAGAGATATTATTATCCAATGATGTTTTCAGTATGTTTCTCCAAAGATTTCATAAACCCTGTTAGAAACCACCAAAGTATATAATGAAGTTACAATACACAAAGGACAGGGAAAGTCATTTAATAGAAAAACGGTTCAACTTTCATCACCTAGCACTCCATACAAAACTGATATGGACGAAGCACAGTGACTTCATGATTTTCCACTTATAATTTAAAAGAGAAAAAGATGACCGAGTAAGCAGATCCTTAAGCATACCTTGATGTAAGCTTTGTAGTAATCTTTTATCGTTGGGTGTGAAAAAAACGAATCAGTTGAGGAAGAGACGTTGGTTCCAGCTTCTTGTGCCCACCTCACATACTGTGCTTTACCACCGAAGGCATTCAGATTATTGACTAGACTGAGGATCAATCTGACTCGGTGCCTCCTAGCTTCAACTATCACATAGTCTAAGCCCTGTAACCATAGCATTACAAAATTAAGGATTTATTATGGTTTTGCATATTAGATGCATAGAATCTGTCAAGCTTCAATATTCATATGGGGACCTTCACCTGCAAATCTGATTGAAATTTCCCAAACTTAAGTTTCATTAGCCTCAAAAGCACATTGCATGAATGACTCGAGAAATAAATACATGAGGATCTAACTATTTCTTTGGACTCCTTTTCAAATTCGACAACTGTTAGTTGATCCCACATTTCATTATAGTTCCATATGGAAAGATGAAATCCGGAATGAAATGTTCAATTCAATGAATTCCCAACTAATGTTTCTCTCCCTCAATGCTCTCAAATATAGCTTAAACATTAGCTCTACAAGCAAGCTTCTTACATTTATTCCCTAGAATTTGTCCAACATTTCCCTGACGTAAACTCCAACTATTCTGTTTGGTTACCGAGAAAAGTTCAGAAAATTTTGATGAGACCTCAACTCCACTCAATTCTCCCTAATTTAACTGCTGGGATTATGCCCACGACACTCCAAATTTTTCTTGGTTCCGTCAGCAACCAAACATAGGGTAATTGCCAAAAAGAAGAAGAAGAAGAAGAAGAAACAAAGAAATGAAAAGAAAAAGAAAATCAATAGAACGAACCTGAAACACTCTTTCATTGAAGACTCCAGGTGATATCTGAAGAGAATTGGGGCCATCTCCATCATTGAAAGCCCAAGTTCGACAAACGCTCATACCCATCTCAGCTCCTCTTCTGAGCATATTTGAAACCCTAGATCTCGAAGGACCCCAGACGCTCTCCTCCATCAACCAGTAGGAGTTCCAGCCGTTGATGTAGAGCGTGGACTGGTGAGAGCCATCAGGTTCGACAATGACAAACCTGGTGGAGTTCGTCCCCACGAAGCCTATGGCAGGGAGCCACAGCACAGGAAAATTGAAGTGGTCGGAGAAGTTGAAGTAGAGAAAAAGGAGAATAGAGAGAGTTCCGAGCAAAGGATACAGCCTCTTCTGCTTCCATTCTCCCTCCATCAGCTCTGTCGGCAGACGTTAGACTAATGCGACATCTGCTATAAGAGCGCGGACTTCGCACCCCCACTCCCACGTGCGGTTCTGGTTTCTTTCTTTCTCTTTTTTTTTTTTTTTTTTTATTTATAGGTAACGTGCAGCTCATTGTTGGGTTTCGTATTAGATGTATCTTTCATTTTTATTTTAAAAATAAAAAAAAAAAATTAGCAAATTTTAAGAATAATGATAGTTAAAAAAAAACTTATTACAATTTTAAAGTAATTTTAAAATGCATTAAATGAGTTTATATATATATATATTTTTTAAAGATTTCTATATTTTATATAAATATTATTATTGTTATTTATTTTAAAACATGTGTTATCCTAGTAATATTTTTATTAATCATCTTTATATTTCCAATTATGAAGGGTCCCTTGTGTGATTTGAAGGTAAGAGTAAATTAATCAGCATGCTTCATAAATAATATTTAAAATCCATATGTTTGATGAGAATTTTTAAAATTTCAAGTAAGGAAGCTACTTGATTTAGATGGTACAATATGTCCATATGGTACGATACTTCCATCTTTCTTCTGATGCCCGAGCAACATCTAAAATAACAATTATAATAATTTAAATGATTTAGATATAACAATTATAATAATAATATAAATTATTTTCTGTTTAATTGCTACTATATTGCAAATTACAAAACCTCGTGGCAGAACGTCTGTAAGACTGGAATCGACACTCCATCTTTATTTACAGAAGCGTCAACAATTTTCCGTTAATTATGTGAGATTTATGGTATGAACTCCGTTCAGATTCGTTCTCTGTTCAATTACGTACTCACGCTTGAGCTCCAGGCTAACTATGCCTCTCGGAGAAACCTCTGGAGGCACCGGAACCCTAAATGCTCTGCACAAAACCTCTCCATTTCATCCCCGCCTCTCTCTTTACAAACTTCTTCTTCCATCTCATCTATGGCCTCGTCCCAATTCCTCAAGAATCCATCCCATCCGTCCGTTCTGGTGTCGGAAACCGAGTCTAGAATCTCCTGCAGCCCAACGATCCGACGGCTCACGGACCTCCGGAGCTCCCGCACTGCCGGATCAAGCCCCGGCACGGAGTCGAGCTTCAGGAGCAGAGCCATCAAGGCCTCGTTCATCTTCAGCTTCTCGCGATCGTTGCTCCGGATAGCGTCCACGGTTTCCTGCCGCTGGATTAGGCGCTGCAGGTGGTCGGCCTCGGAGCTCACGGCGGAGATTTTCCGGACAAGAGTGCGGATCAGGTGGGCGCGGTAGGCGGATTGGATGGCTACGGCGGCGGCGGATTCCGACGGTTGAGGGAGGTGGACGGTGATGGGGATGGGGGGTTCGGGTGAGGAATGGATGGGAATTTCACTGGATTGGGGATGAGGAGTAGTTTGGTCGTCACGGAAAGTGTATATCACTGTAGTGGTGGTTGTGGAGGAAGAGGAGGAGGAGGAGGAGGAGGAGGAGAAGAAGCTGAATCTACGAGAGGGTTTCATGGGTAAAGAGAACAGTGATAACGGAGAAGCGGAGAAGAGGCTTGAGACTCTTATAGACAAAAAAGAGTGAATTTTGCTTGACAATGACTTCGAGCCGTTGGATTAGGACGGTGGTGCGGCCCTCACTCAGACCCTCCTTTATGAGAGAATAGGACCTCTCTAATAATAAAAATTTTAAAAATTATAAATTAAAATAAAATAATATAAAAAGCACGCACACACAGAGACATGAACACCCTACTCTGGCCTAATTCTCTTTTCAACGCCCGGAACAGAAATGCAGAAGTTCATAGAATTTCATGTTTTCAACTTGTTCTAAATATTCTAGAATGATCCAAGTTCTAGAGCACCAACTAAACTGTTACTGCTCAAAAGGCGAGAATATTTCAAAGAACTCATCATTGTCGTGCTTCCTAATGCATTACAGGGCACACAGCATAAAGAAGATTTCTAGCCCCTGGCCAAGATACGACATGTACTTCAGTTCACTAAAATAACAGCAAAAAACTGTGCATGAAATTCTAGGCTCTACAATTGTTCAACCCAAATTTGAGGTAAAGTGAGAGACGAGCACTTATTCAGATCACCAGGGCCAACATTTTCCTCAAGGAGATGATGGAAGAATCTTGCCTGAGCATGCTCCGAACCCAACTTTGTAACCATTGCCCTGCAAATCAAATCGAATTTCCAGCCATCTTTAGTCCAAACATATATCCCACATCAGACTTCCAAGAGAAGGAAGAAAAAAGAAAAACAAAGGAAACAATGCTCCAGCTTGTTAGCTCTCAATCACCGCACAGATTCAGAATTAATGGTTTTGCTCTGTTGAGAGACGGTTAACCCTCAATCAACCAAATCACAGATATTAAAAGAAGCACCAAGACAATAAACTCCCAAAACACTCCAATCATCACAGGCTAGAGACCTTTTTAACATCCTCCCAAAGGGAAAAATTCATAAGCCTTTTCCAGATGGGTGGCCATTCCTCAAAGGAACATGAAATAGCTAACATTTCTCATGGGCCTCCATATAGAAAGACCATGAAGGAGACCACAGACTTTATTTGATCACCAAGCTAGAACAGGAAAGTTCAAGTTAAAAACAAAAACCTAGCCATCTATGGTCATTTTTTTTATTGTTCAAATTCTAAGGGTATCAGTCTGGGCCATGACATGTGTTTGGGAGACAAAGGATAGAAACTTAAATTTGATGTCCCAGATATTAAGAGGACTAAGAAATGATGTTAGTTAAGTTCATGAGTTGAAACGATTATGAAAATATTAACCTTGCAATGACCAGTGATAGTGACTTCATCTCCATCTTCAAGAAATCCACGGGTTGTTCCATCCAAAGATACTGGCTTTTGTCCATTCCATGTTAATTCTAGCAAGCATCCGAAAGATTCTGGTTCCTGTGTGAAATTAATGTGGCAGGTAAACTTCAGAAAAATATCCAAGAAATATTTACAACTATTTAACCTATGTGCTGCATTAAAAAATGAAGGTAGAACAAGAGCACTACGACATCTTCCTATAAACAAATTTAAATCATACAGGTCCGCTTATGGTTCCAGTTCCCAGGAGATCGCCTGGCCTTAAGTTGCAACCATTGATTGTATGGTGTGCGAGTTGTTGAGTCAGTGTCCAATATCTATTCCATGAGATAGAAAAATATTAAACATTAATCAAGAAGCAGATGAACATATAACACATTAGAAAGAGAGAAAAGGAGAGAGACAGTAAGGAGTTTTTTTCATTAGCAGCAAAACAAGTACCCATTAAAATTTTATAAATCCAAGAATGTCTTTTTTGTAGGGAAATTTGCTATTATTCAATAACAGCACAAGTAGCTTGTGAGTATCTCAGGAATATATAGCACCAAGCCACCAGATAAATTGATGGCTCTCCGTAAAATATCTTTTATGCCACTGCAGGTAAAATTTTTAGATGGGCAATATCACTCAGCCCCCCGAAAATTTGATTTCGATCATATCAAGATCAGGCTGAGCACATAGCCTTTTCTGAGCTAAGGCTAAAAGAATCAGGCTGTAGAACTAATGGTTATCATTGCTTGCAATAATAAATCCAGTTTGGAAATTCCTAATTACATTGAACATGGTTGAGTTGAAAATCCTTACAAGTGCTTTAAGTTACTCCTTGTGACGATGCACGAATTTTTATGTCCAGCAGGTTTAATCCCAACCTTGCAAAAACAAAAAGAAGTTTCATTATTATAATGGATAATCTAAAGCAATACCCCAAGTGCATTTTTCTTAAAATTTTACTATTTCACATTTTAGAAAGGAAGAAATTACAGAAGGCCCTCAAAGAAGTTCAATTGTAGATTACAAATGTTTTACATAGAGAGATAAATGTGTGTTGATGAACAAATAAATATTATAAGGATTTTCAAGTTCACTTAAAGCAGTTTGATATACCTCTAAGGAAATGTCATAGTTTTTGGATATTTTTTCAGCCAGATACGGCAAGGGAGGAGGGTCCTGCAATTTGCAGCAAACAAATTATAGCATCTTACTGTATAATAAGTAAATTCTACACAAGATATAGGAAAATAAGGCTATGAACAGAGTCTCTGTTCTGAAACAATTAACAGTATATGTGACTAGCTACCTGTTTTGGAGCATCACAAGCAAAGGGCTCTAGAGCATCAAGGGTCACAATCCAAGGGGATAGTGTTGTACCTAAAGAGGCCAAGATAAAAATGTATGATTCTGCTACAAGAACCTAGAGGCTAAATGGAATTGAAAGTATGAAGCAGTAAAAATATGACTTCTTACCAAAACTCTTCCCAAGAAAAGGCCCAAGAGGCACATATTCCCATGCCTGAATATCTCTTGCTGTCAAAAACAACTTCTTGTCAAGATAGAACTGTTATTAAACCCAATGAAAACTTGGAAATGAATCAACAAATAACATGTGTACCACTCCAGTCGTTCATGATCACAAGTCCAAAGATATGATCTGCAGCCTCATTAACATCCACAGGCTTTCCTAATTCATTACCAGGACCAACTATAGCAGCCTGGGTGCAACAAAGAAGCCATATAATTAACAAATAGAATCAGAGACAACACATATCACAACAAGACAACTGGTGCAATAACGATAAATTCATCATAAGACAAAATTTGACACTAAAATTAATCATGAGTTTAAAATTCTTAAATCAGATAAAAATGCGTATCAACTAACCATTTCTAGCTCAAAGTCTAGCTTTCTTGAAGGTCCAAAATATGGTGAACTGCCAGTTGGAGGAGCTTGGCCTCTGAGAGAAACAAAAAGAGTAGAAAATGAGGCATGATTCAGATTAATGTGATGAGTGAGAAACAATATCATACTAACTCAGACTACTAAAGACTCCAATCACAATTGTAAGAAGATATAAATGTAGTCTTCAGCCTTGTTTTTAGTCCAATGAAAGCATTCATCCAAATAGAGCTGAAACAAGTGACTACTAATAATAAATAATAATAACAATAACAATAACAATAACAATCTGAGGCATACTTTTATGTTTTCTAAACATAAGAAAATACGTGCAAATACATCTAAACAGAATATGCAAAGAAGGGTTGATCTATTCCCACTCCATTTTCTGCTTCCTTTACTCCATTGTTTATTTTTATGCTTCATTACTTGTCTCATGAGAACACATGGAAAGAGTGGAGGAGTTATAAGCCTATCCTCAATAACATTGGCATATGGACAAATAAGCATACATAAATTCCACTCAATTTTGACACTCCTTGTTGACATTACAAAAAAAATTTGAGCAAGTTAAATTTCTTACTTTGGCCGAATAAGATCAGTTCCAGATATAACAATAGACGATGCCCGCCCATGATATGCAATAGGAAGGTGGAACCTGAAAAACAATTGACAAATTCCATACTCGAAGATTAAAATTTTTGTTCACAAAATAACATTACTGTTTTACTGGACTAACTACCATTTCCCATAAATTTCAAATTGACACACCAGTTTGCTCCAATCGGGGTCTCTGGTCCACGAAATATGTTCCCACAGTTCTTTGCATGATGCATGGACGAAAAGAAGTCTGAATAGTCCCCTATCACCATAGGAAGACACATTTCTACCTTGTTCTGGAGGATCAAGCACGAAAACCAGCATTAGAAATTCAAATATTGCCAGACTAATTGAATATGTAGAACCATACATGCATTTTACCATTGGTACAAGTGCTTTTTCCCTCAAGCTTGCATTGTCACGCAATGTTGGTTCTGTAGCTGCATCAAAAAATCAAGAGTTGTTTGTTGCTTCTTAATTTTGTTAGAGATTAGTTCATTTTTACTATAACATCACCAGGTTGCCTCCTTTTGTTGGGAGCTCTTTGTCTAATTTTCTTTTTGCCCATGGAAAAAGAAAATTATCATAACATCAAAACATAATAGGAAATGGGCATACATGACAGCAGCTTTTGAAGTGTCGATCGAGCTTCCTTCCATGCAGGCCGCCCCATTCCCAAGAACTTGTTGAGATTCGGCTGTCACCAAAACAATAGCAAAACGCAAACATTTCTCAGCATCTCCGCCATACTCCCAGATCATAATTGCAATGAAGCAGTCACCAGAAAATATATTCATCATAAACCATGTCACAGAAGGAATTTAAAAATAAAAAATAAAAAACACAGATAATTCCAAATTATGGTTAGTAGAATAATAAGGAGACAATTGTAGAATGCAATCGAAGAATTGCAACCTAAGACTATGTCTGGTTGGCGAGAAAAAAAAAATTAAAAATTTACTTTATTTTTTTAGTAAGAAACTCAACAAGTCAAGCCGTACTCCTAGGAACTATTCGGTTACCTATCCCTTCAACATTTTCCTTTTCTTTTCCACAAGTTTCTCAGCAACCAAACAGGAGACCACACACTAATAAAATCAAATCAGCAACCAGCACACAAAGTCTCCCATCCTCAAAACACACTCCAAATTTCAACCTCCACCTCCAAACGAAACGACACCGCCTACCAACAAAGCAACATGCATGACCCAAATCAACTTACCTGCAGGAAACAATCGGATTTTCCGACAATCGGACCATCGAATAGACCGGCGGACTGAACCACCGAGAGATCCAACACGTAGTCTCCGATCGCCACGCCAGGCCGAGCCTCCGCAGACGGTCCAGGGCGGAAAACACCGTACGGAAGGTTCTGGATGGGGAAGTGAGAGTCAGGGTGAACTTCGACGAAAGACTGAAGAGCCATGGCTGCTGTAAAACGACGTCGTCTCAGTGTCCAGAGAAACCAGAGCGCTGAAGTAGTGCGATTAGTGATGCTTTGAGAGGTATGTGAAGTGATTGAGACTCGGAGATAGCGGGCTCATTTTCTTTTTCTTGCTTAATACTTAACTATTTCTGGGAAAATAAATTATTTTTATTGTAATAATAAATAATAATGATAATTGTAGATTTTGTGGTAGGTGGAATCAACTGCCGGTCATGTGGTAGATGGCCACCAAACTCTCATTTTATCGCTTTCAGTTCCAATTCTCTCATTTGCGGGACTAGAAGAAAAGTTGAAATTGGCTTCTTCAAAAATCTATTTGAGCAAATTTAATAATTCTATAATTATTTTAATAGTCGATTTTATAAAAAAATGAAAAAAAAATAGGTTCAAGAAATATTATCTGTTAATATTTGAGACTTACTATAAAAGTAGTTAGAGAATTTACGATCTAATTGCGAAAGATTTTAAATATATATAAAAATAAATATTTGATTAAAAGATAATATAATATTTATATTTAGAAAATAATTTTCATTTATTAAAAATTGTAAATATGATATTTAATTTTTATTTATTAAAATTGAGAATTACACAAAATGAGAAAAAACTCAACAAAAAAAAAAAAGTGTCTTTCTATGGTAAAAAACTATAAAATAGAAATTTCAATTTATAAAATATAAATTTTAAATAATTATTTAAAAATAATTAAGATTTTATACACTTTTTTGTCAAAAGTACTAACTTTGATCATTCATATACCATCTTTTATTATCTTAAATATTACCTTTGATTTGTGAGTTATGAAACTTAAATTATTTTTAAAGAATTCATGTTTTATGATTATTTTTATATGTGTATGAAAATGCATTTTTTCTAACATAAAAAATAAAATATAATTATTAAACGTATTTATTTTTAATAAAGTAAGGGTATGCTTGGTTGGCGGGATTGGCCAAGATATATATATTTTAAGATATCATATCTTATTCAATAGAATGATATCATTTTGAATGGAATATGATATCTTTTTATATACATATTCTATTTACATGATATTTGAAATGAATAAAAAATAATATAAAATATATATTATTTTTAATGTTTAAAATAAAAATGATATCACATTCAAATATATTTCATTTAAAAAAAATTAAAAAATTTGTAATGTTTAACGATATTCGTGATTAAAATATTTAAACTTTACAAATAAATTTTTTATATTTTGTTATTTAATATATAAAAATAATTTATATATTAATATTAATATTATTTTATTAATATTTGTTTTTTTTTTTTTTAATCATAAATTTAATTTATAATAATAAAAATTATATTATAAAATGAGTCTATTAAAAAACAAAAATTGATAAAAAATAAATAAATTTTTAATACATGAGATATGTATATCTCATATCTTACCATGAGATTAATATATTATATATAAAATAGATAAAAAAAATAAATAAATAATATATTTCATCATTTATTTTATCAGTTGAAGTTGAATATAAGATAAGATAATTGATTAAATAATTTATCATATCCTAACACCTGTCAAACATGTGATATGATATAATATATTGACTTTTATCCTATCTCAAATCAAATATGACATAAAAGAAAAAAAACCTATATCCAACTACAACCTGGGCTCGGTGTCCGTGATCCAATATTAGCCATTGATTAAAGGTTTTCAAAATTTATTAGAAATATTAAACTATATGTACCTTTTCAATCTTGGTTGGCTCATACCTCGTCTATGGTGGCTGAATTTGTCTTTAGGAGTATTGTATTAGCAAATGGGCATTGATAATTGGCTTCAGCCTTTGCACAGGTAGAAAATGGTTAAAAATAGGGTTTTAATAATTAGAAAATACGACTTTCAAATCTAATGACGACAACGTTTGGTAGGGTTTTTAAAAAACATTTTTTAGCATTGAAAATGTTTTTGGAGAAAAGTCTGGTGTTTGTAAAATCATTTACATTTGATGTAGTTTTTATGAAAGTCACTTTATTAAATGTGTGTTTGGTAGTGATTTTAAAAAATATTTATAATTTTTATAATACTTGAATGATGAAATTTTTCAAATGTTAAAAAAATTAGAAGTGATTTTAAGAAGAACTTTTAATATTTTTAATATTTGAAATTTTTTTTATCATTTATATGTTATAAATATTAGAAATATTTGAAAAATAAAAAAATTTAGGTTCTAGAAATATTAGAATCGCTCATTAAAATCACTACCATACAGACTTTTAGAGTGTATTTGGCAGTGATTCTAAGAAGTGTTTTGGGCTTTTCTAATACTTAAAAAAAAAAAAAATAAATAAAGTGTTAAAAATATTAGAATCACTTCCTAAAATTATTATCAAACACATTCTAATGATGATTGTGGAAAGTGTTTTTAGCATTTCTAATACTTGAAAATATTTATTTATCAAGTATTAACAATGCTATAAACACTTCATAAAATCACTGTCAAACACACTATAAGAGTTTATTTGGTAGTAATTCCAAAAAGCTTTTCTAACATTTTTAACACTTAAAATTTTTTATCTTAGAAAGGCTAGAATGCTTCGTAGAATCACTGTTAAAGAGTGGGCTTGGTAGTAATTATTGGAAGTGTTTATAGCTTCGGTAATACTTGAAAATTTTCATCATTCAAGTATTAAAAATGCTAAAAACACTTCCTATAATAATTGCCAAATACATTATTGTGCGTTTGATAGTGATTTTAAAAAACATTTATAACACTTTAATGATATAAAATTTCAAGTGTTAAAAACACTAAAAGCTTGTTTGGTAGTTATTATAATAAGCTTTTATAATATTTATAATACTTGAAAATTTTTATCACTCTCAAACGCATTCTAATAACAGTTTTTAAAATCACTATCAAACATACTTATGTATATTTCTTAAAAAAAAACATGATAAGTGATTTTTCAACATTGCAAGTAATTTTTCAAATTTTTACAAGTATTTCATAAATTTTGCTAAATACTTAGGACATGTTCAGTAGCTATGTTTTGAAAATTATTAGAGAAAATAGTTTTTATAAAAGTAAATTTTAAATATGTGTGGTGATTTTTGAACAGTTTTCGAAATAGTTTCCTAAAGTGATTTTAACCAATTTTTAATATCTTGAAATATGTTCTAAAAATAACATTTATATCTTATATTTTATTTTTAATCGTTTTACATATTTGTATACTTATTTTTTAAAATAGCACCCGAAAAACAAGTGAGGACAACATAAAACAATTATAAGATGTTATATAAAACATCATGTTTTATGTTTTTAAAAATAAAAAATAGAAAATAATTTTTTATTATCAAACTTGTTTCCTGTTTTTTTATTCTAGATAACAAAAAACTATTATCGAAAATAGTTATCAAAACAATCCTTAATTTAAAAAGAAAAAACACTTTTTAAACTTAAAATGTTTTCTAAAAATCATAGTAAAAAAAAAAAAAAAAAAACTCTTATAATGTTTTTTTTAGAGATTTTCTTGATAGATGATTTCCCCAAATATACATTAAAATAAAAATATTTCCACTTTTAAAACACTTGGTGTAAAAACACTCACAAACACACTTTAAATAATACACAAATATAGAGATTTTGAGGACAAGTTGAGGTTTGTTTTAAGAATGTATTTGCTTTGCTAGAAGAATAAACCATTTTCAAGCTAAAAAAATAGCTTGATATTTTATTAAACAAGATTTAAAAAAAAAAAAAAAAAAAACCTTAATATGAAAATCAAATGTTATTTATTATATTATATAATTTCTATTTTGATTTTTATAGGAAATTACTTTATGCTTAATAAAAATTTTATAATATCAATACCATCCTATGAAAATTATAACTCTAGCTTGCATCCACATGGACCATAAGTTCAATTAAAATTTTTGGATGCATTTAAATAATTTTGTTAAAAAGTTTGGTAACTTAAGAAGAAAAAAGTATTGAAGCCAAAATGATGTTTTTTTCATAAAAAAAACCATCTTAAATAATGATGTGGCAATCTAAGAAATGAACAATTGGTGGTCTTAATTTATATATACTTAAGCATATTTATAAATCTATCTCTACCACTTCTAAAACACTTAACAATCATAAGCATTTGTAGACTTTTTTTTTCTTCGAAATACCCTTTGATATATTGAAAATTCCTATTATATATCATTCTCTCAAATTTCTATATATTTTTCTAACTATTTGTTTGGTAATTATTTTTAAAAATAGCACTAAAAAACAATTTTTAATAATAGTTTTTGAAAACCATTTCTCATTTTATAAAACAAAAGTTTGTTTAAAAAATTAAAATATTTTGAACATGTTTTTAATATGTTTAAATATGTTTTATGAATAATTTCCATGTCTAATATTTTATTTTTAATCATTTTACATATTTGTATAATTATATTTTAAAACAAATATTAGAAAACAAGTGAAAACAATTAAAAGATGTTATTTGAAAATATCCAAATTTTTTATCGTAAAAACAAAAAATAGAAAACAGTTTTTGAAAATAATTATCAAATAGGTTATGATATCTTACATCAGATATGAGAACAAGTCCATAGCATTATATATTTATAAACTCATATTTTAAAGAGAACTCCTTTGAACTCAAATGGACAATATTTCTATTATTTGATGTGAATTGTTACAAATAGTATTAAAGTCGATTCTCGATTTTAATGTGAAAGTCTGTTTAACTTTATAAGAAGTATTTACTTATTTAACTTTATTATTTAATAGAACACAACTAAAACGTTGTGTCATTTTAAGTTTTAAACTTATAAATACATTTTAAAATTGTTAATATCAAGATTTAAGACAGAACTTGAATTTTGGGAACGCATATAAGGAAAGAGATGTTATAGCCAACAACACCAAGTCAACCCCACTAACACTCCAAAATCAAATCCCATATTTTTCTTCTGAATACTGAGCATATTTCCTCTTGTAAACTGGCTTGACCTTGTGTTTGGATATGCCGTTTGTACAGTTCATTCTCGTGTATGTATTACACGTGAATCATGAATGGTAACAACAAAATTCTCACATATTATCCAGCCTATTCATTTTATTTGTGAATAAGGAAGCATAAAGTGGAAGATAAAAATTGAAAAGAGAAAAGTGAGTAACATAGCCAAAAAGAAGCGGAATTTTATAAATCAATTTTAAAACATTTTAAAATATACATATTTTTTCACAAATTAAATAATTATATCTTAAAATGACTTTTTTACTTACCAGGTTAATAACACTAATTAATAATTAAAAATAAAAATAAAAATACAATTAAAACTAAGAAACCTTTAAAATAAAATATTAATTTTTATTTTATTAAAACACATTAATAGAAAATATAGATAATATAATTTTCACTATCAAATCTTTGGCTTAATCGTGGGCATGCCATGAAAAACGTTAACTAGAATATGTTTAGGATAAGTTAGGGGACTAAGTGGAATTATATACCTTAATGATAAATAAATAAAAACATTTTCGCTTTGTCTCTCAACTTTAAAGCAGAAGAGGCACGTGCACCGTGTTGTGCTTGTGGGTTCGCATATGTTCTTGGCCGTTTGGGCATGGTGCTTCTTCAACCGAGACTACCGACTCAACTCTTTCAGAAATTCCCAAATCCATAGAAAGAAACTGTCTTCGGAAAATCTAATAGATCATAGTTCTGAATCCGACTGAACCCTACGTGAATTTAAAGGTAGTAAGATCAATTCAATATGATATTCAGCTCTAGATCAATTCTTATTTATGTAATTATCTGTTTCGAAACCCTAATTTTTTGGTTTTGATTGGATTTTTGGAAGGAGGAGGAATGTCGTTTGATCTGATGTTGAAGCCCTCATGCAGCGGCTGTGGATCCACCACGGATTTGTACGGAAGCAACTGCAAGCACATGACTCTCTGCTTGTCGTGTGGCAAAGCCATGGCAGAGAACCACGGGAAATGCTACGACTGTGGCACCCCTGTCACTCGATTGATTAGGGTTTATTTCTTTCTCTCTCTCAATTAAAACACAACACGCAAATTTTATGGCTGATTGATAGCCTATGTGAAAACATTCTTCTCAGAAATATTTCCTGTTTGCCGAAGTGAATTCGGTATTGATTTTTGGAAATGGTTCAACATAAAGCATGTTATCCGCTGCCAAATGGATCCTTAGTGACTGAAGCTGAAGTTTTATTTATGCTTTTACTTGGTATTCAATTTCAGGAATATAATGTTCGGACGAATTCCAGCGGCGATAAGAATTACTTCATTGGTAGGTTTGTGACTGGTTTGCCGGGTTTTTCGAAGAAGAAAAATGCTGATAATAAATGGTCTCTGCATAAAGAGGGGCTTCAAGGACGCCAAGTTACTGATGCTTTGCGGGTATTGAGTTCATCTCATTTATGGGTTGATCTAATTGTATGCTTTAGCTGCTTAGAGTTATCAATGTTCTAATTACTTTCCAAAATCTCAATCTTGCAATACTATGAAAATGAAAAATCTATTCCTACTTCAGAAATAATAGCCCCAGAAACTTGAAACTAGTGGACAACATTCACAAAGAGAGGCACCCTTCTATCATCCATTTACAGGGTCGCCAAGTTTTGATGGTTGCAATATAGTGTCTGATTTGTTGTCATGTGCAGTGTCTTCTTTTACATGCCTAAAAACTCAAAATCAATACACAACATAAAATCAAATAAAAGGATACAATTAAGTAATATTAATAATAAAGTAATACTAAGATTTTATAAGAGGAGAGTACACAATTACATAGATCAAAGCCAAGATATAGTGATACACAAGATTGAGAACGGAGGAATGGAAGGATCAAGAACACACTTAGAAAATAGACCGCAAAGTAGACGTGCCTCCTACAAACAACCACACCTATATTTATAGATACAATAAACCATAAAAAATAGGTCTAAAACTTGGGAAGGTTGGGTTGAGTTGATGACTAACCCAAGCTCAACGTGAATTAAGAAACAACAATCAATTCAAATCCAACCCAACTTGACTTCTAATCGAAAGTACTTAATCCAACCTTATTTTTCTAGGATCAGGTTGATTGGATTATATTTGGGTTGATTAGGTTGTATGATTTAAAATTTATCCATAATTTAATTTTTTTTCTTTTTGATATATTTATTCCAAAATTTAAACAGTAAATGAGACAGAATTTTAAGATAATAACAAAAAAATAAAAATAAATTTATTTATCATTATAGAAAAATGAAAAGTATATGATATAATTATAATTTTATATTTTCATTAAGAACCTAAAAAAAGAATAAATAAAATGAATATTATTAGATAGGATAATATAAATTATAAATATTATAAAAATATTAAATCAAGTTCAAGTTGGATTCGGGTTGTTCAAACCTTGACCTAAACTTAACACAAATTGAGTTTGGGTTATAAAAACTTAACCCTATTCCAACTTGAGTATAAAAGTTGATTGCCCAAGCCAACTCAAAAGTGAGGTTGGGTTGAGCCAACCCTCCCAAGTTTCACCCTTAATCAAAAGTGAATACTTAAATCTTATACATGTTTATGACAAGATTCCTTATCCTAATAAAGACATATGTCCTAAAAAGGTGAAATTGCGTTGTCCTCACTTTAACTTTAGTCAGCATTCTGAAAAGAAAATAAATCTCCAACTTTTTGATAAGAAAGAGAATTCTAAAGTAGTTTTAAATATGTGGAGACCCTTTAGTGAGTGGTAAAGGAATTCTAAAGCAATTGTTCCCATTTAACAGAGCATAATCTTGCGCATCTTTTTTTGTTATTGTGTTTGATGATGTTGTGGATGCATTATCTTCTTCTAAAGCTATAAAAAGTACCCTCTTAAGTTCTTTTTTGGTTAAGGAGTGTTTTTAAGCACAAATCTCTTTCAGTTGTGTTGATAAATATGGTATACATGTTAGTCTAGCTACTGGTAAGCTCATTGGAGTGGAAGGAAGGAAAGATAAAACAAATTTTATAGGAACAACTTGTGGATATAATGCTAAGAAATTGAACTTTTCCACCATCTAATTGAGATATGCCACTCAAGATAAGAGACTTAGTCCCAAAACTCATAATTAGGAATGACTTCATAAGTCCATTTCAAAATCCATGACATTTTGTATAAGGTGAAGAATCAGAATAATAGTTGTCTATTATTCACTTACTTATTGGTAGATTTAAACTTATTTAATAACTTCTTTAATAGAATGGAAAGATATATTGAATTGGTCCCGAATATTGGACCAATACTTGAACCAATTTGGTATATCTTTTTAGAATCTAAAGTCTAAATTGGATATACCAATTATGAGTAAAATGTTCATTTTGATAATACAAAACATTTTTTATGCCCTTATATGGTGAAAATAAGTACACACACAAGTCTTGGTGTTAGAAAGCCTAAGAAGGTCAAAATCATAATTTGTATAGGAGACTACATATAGAGTTTGGAGCTTTGAGTATGCTATAAATCCACCTATATCCATTACTTTAAAAAAAAAAGGAAAAATCCACCTCTATCCATTAAGATTGCTTCATAGAAAAAAAATTTCTTGCCTTCATAAGGAACTAAATGGCCTCTAAGATACATAGAGGCAATTTTTAGAGACTTCTTAGATCTCATTTGGGATAGCGTCCTATTTTGGGCTTTAGCTAAAAGATGATGCCAAATTCATAATTGTTTTAAAAAGGCAATATGGTTATTGTAAAAGTTTTAATCAAACATGAAAGAACTTCTTGAAAAGCCAAAATAAAGCATCTATACTTGGTTTCCATATTAAACTCTTTTTTAATCCATAAGATCTTTGAACAAAATTAGCCAAACAAGCATAAACCCTCTTATTGACTTTAAAAGCGAGGTTTTAGCTTCTCAAAAGTCGAATTAAATAGGGACTTAGAAGTATCCTCATTCTCTATTATTATTACAACAACCGCTTTTGAGTTTATAAAAGGGGCATTTACACCTTGAAAAGAACCATGATTTTTAGTTTACGATGGGTTGCTTGGGGCAATATTGTAGGGAGATCTCTTTTATATAATAGGAGGCATAACAAGGCTCTTATAAGTAATAATATTAAAAAATGAGGACACTTCTAAGAAGCCTAAGAAAATTGCCTCTCTATATGTTAAAAGCTATTTAGTTCCTTATGAATGTAGGAACAAAAATATCTACAAAGTAATATTAATGGATGCAGGTTCAATCATCCACCACAATTGGAGGAATAAAGAGAGATTTATAGCATCTATCAAAATAAATAAATAAAAAGCGATTTATAGCATACTCAAAGCTTCAAATTTTGGAAGATTTTGGATGTAATCTTTTATAAAAATTAGGGATTTGACCCTAAAAAGCCAGGATATATTAGGCTTTCTAATACCAAGTCCTATGTGTATACTCTTTTTGACAATATATAAGGGCATGGGAAAATGTTGTGTGTTATTAAAATGAACATTTTGCTCATAGTTGGTATATCTAATTTAAACTTTAGATCATAAAAGATATTTCAAATTAGTTTTAATATTTGTTAAATATTTGGGAACTAATTCAATATATCTTGTCAGTCCCATTAAATAAGTTTAAGTTTGTCAATAAGCAAGTTGATAATAGACAATTATTGCTTTAGTTCTTTCCCTTATATGGGTTTTATGAATTTTGGAACGGGCTTATGAAATCACTTTAGATGATGAAGACTTTTGGGACTATGTTTCTTATCTTGAGTCAAATATCTTTTATTAGATGGTGGGAAACATTAAATTTTTGGACTTTATATCTGGAAGTTATTTCCATAAAATCCATTTTATCTCTCCTTCCTTCCACCCAGATGGGTTTACCAATGGTTGGATCGATAGATGTACCATCTATATTAACCCATATTAAAGAGTTATGCTCAACAACACTTCTAATCTAAAGAACTTAAGAGAACGATTTTGATGGCTTTGGAAGAAGACGAGAAAGATTTTGATAATGCATCCACATCATCATCGATTAGAATAATGGAAGAAGATGAGGAGGATTATACTCAATCAAATGGGGATGATTGCTTTGGGATTCCTTTACCACTCACTAAAAGTTCTCCACAAATTTAAAGTCGCAATGGTCCCTTTCTTTTTAAAAAGTTGGAGATTGTTTTTCTTTTTAAAAGGTTGATTGAAGCGAAAGTGAGGATGACATGACTGCACCTATTTAAGACAATTGTCTTCATCAAGATAAGAGATCTTATTACAATCATGTGTAACATTTGGGTGTTCATTTTTTCTAATTTATTGTATTCGTAAAAAGGGGTGTGGTTGTTTGTTCGAGGCACTTTTGTTTTCTAAGTGCGTTTTATCCTCCCCTTACTCCATTCTTAGTCTTGCACGTCACTATAGCTTGGCTTGGATCTATGTAAAATTTCAATGCGATGTATTATTAATATTACTGTGAAATTGTATCATTTTATTTGATTTATGGTGTCTGCTAATTCTGAGTTTTTATTCTATGGTGTATGTTAATTTTGAGTTTATATATACATATAAATATATATAAACTTTATGGATATATGTATATGTGTATGTCTCTATGTAAGTGTTTATTTATCAGTTCATTTTTTTGTCATCTTTATGTGTATAATCACTATTGGAAGAGTAAGGGCCTGCTTGGGGACATTTTTGGAAGCAGTTTTTGAGAATAGTTTTCAAAAAATGTTCTTTGATGTTTTCTAGAACAAAAATTTGTTTGGGAATTTGGAATATGCTCAACCTGTTTTCTATATTTCTGAGTAGTTCTTAAAAACTTTTATTTGTAGTGTTTTATTTTTGATAATTCTCCATATTTGTAAATTATTTTTTAAAAATAAGTGAAAACCAATGAAACTAATTAAAATATGTTCTTAAAAAACATTTTATTTTTGAAACAAGTTCTCAAAAGATTGGTTTCTATAAAAAAAATTACCAAACATGTTTTCAAATCTGGAAAACAGTTCCCAAACATGCTATAATGCCCTTGTTGAGGTGCACCTATAGGTATCTCTTTGCTATGCTATAGGATATAATTTTTTTTTCCATTTAAAATTTTCCCTTTTATTTAATATGATTAATTATTGATGAGAAGCTTGCCTTCAGATTGAATTAGGTTGCCCTGGGAAAACTGTGTTCTATCCATTATATATATATATATATATATATATACACTAAAAAAAATGTCAGTGTAAAAACTCCTAACACGGATCTGACACGCAACCAATTTGGCTGGTAAGCTTTGACTTAGTATGTGCAAGCTCACTCTTTATATGGCTTATTAAAACTGTTCTGCTTTCCTTGCTTAATTTTCAAGTTTTGGGGCAGAAGTGCTACTTTTTTTGCTTGCCAATAATTGACTGTTCTTGCTCCTTGTTAGCGGCTTCTTATTAGTTTTAAACTGCATTTACATAGGAGAAGTACAAGAATAAACCTTGGCTCTTGGAGGATGAAACAGGTCAATATCAGTATCATGGTCAGCTTGAGGGTTCACAATCAGCAACTTACTACCTACTAATGATGCAAGGAAAGGAATTTGTTGCTATTCCAGCTGGATCTTGGTACGCATGAGCTATATATTTTAGTATCCATAGGGGAGTGGGGTGTTGTTGGTGTTTGATTTGGTTGGAAGGGAATGTCTTAAAAATTATGCTGTCTCTGAGTATTCAATACCTGCAACTTATCTATTATACTTGGTTTATTCATTTTGGGAAACTTGTGTTTTAATTCATCAAGTTGATATATATTGTTTTTCAAGCCCTTCTGGCATTGTCTCTACTTGATGAGGATTAAACATTAATTTTAACACACAATTTTCTAATGTAACTGATATGTTTGACTTACAGGTACAACTTTAACAAAGTTGCTCAGTATAAGCAACTCACCTTGGAGGAAGCAGAAGAGAAGATGAAGAATAGGAGGAGGACTGCAGATGGATATCAAAGATGGATGATGAAGGCAGCAAATAATGGACCTGCTGCATTTGGTGAAGTGGAGAAGCTTGATGACAAGGAGACTGGTGGTGCAGCTGGTGGTGGGAGGGGACGTAAAAAACAAACTGGTGATGAAGAAGAAGGTAATGTCTCAGATAAGGGAGAGGAAGATGAAGAAGAAGAGGCAGAAAGGAAGAACAGACTTGGACTTAACAAAAGAAGTGGTGATGACGATGAAGAAGGTCCAAGAGGTGGTGATCATGATTTAGATGATGATGATATTGAGAAGGGTGAGCATTTTCCATGTTTGTAGCTTATATTGCATTCAGCTTAGGTTTCTAAGGTTGTTCCTCTTTACTTATTATGAAATTTGACTTAGTGATGCCTATTGCCTTGACTTCATCCCAAAGATAACCGGACAACAAGCATGAAACTTAATCTGGTACTAATCCACTGCAAGTAAAGAAGCTTTCTCGAAGGCATTAAGGATATTGAAATTGCGCTGGCTTGTTTCCCAACTCCAAATATATGTCTGCTGCTCAAGTCCTGGGTTTATAACCAAAAAAATTGGGATCAGATTTCACTTTCTTTTAGGATGGAGGGTCTTATGACCAGAACTCAGGGTTTTATGACCAGAACTGTGTAGTCTATCCTTGTCTTTGGACCAAAAGGAAAGGAAAAAGGAATTGTCTGTTTGTTTGATTAGGTGTTGACCACTAAACTACGTTACTGCATTCTAGGGGAGGACAAAAAAAAAAAACCTAAATGGTTACCCACCTTGGACCTCTTTTCCCCTCAATTTCATCCTAGGTTAATTGCTTCTTCAAGTTTTCCTTAGTTTTGTTTACAACACTCGAATCAAACTAAACCTGTTAGTATCTGAAGTTGTTTAAATGAGGCAAACTATTTCCTCCACTAGATTCTGATTGTAACCTGAGCTGGTGCATCATAATCATAGCCCACAACTAGGTTCAGGTGGCCCACTTTCCAAGCAGACCTAAATGTCATCACTGACATGGATTTCTCTCACCAATATAATTGTTTTAGCAATGTTACTTCATATTTGTGCATTTGTCTGTCTACTTCATTAATTTCTGTCTCCCTGCAATCCATAGGGGTTGTCACCTCCCACCATCTATTTAATGCCTTCAAGTTTCCAACCATTTGTCTCCTATCTCTTGCAGTTGATAGATTAAAGCCCAATCATAAAGAGGAGGTTCTATAGAATTATGAGAGCAGCCTATTTGATTGCCAGATGTCCTTGCCAATTTATTTTTAATACAGAGGAAAAAAACCTTTTCTACAGTTAAAAAAATAGCTGATGAAGTCTATTCTCAGTTGTATTTCATTGTCCTTATTTAGTGTTCATTAAAAGCATGACTTCTACCAGTTATGCAGCACTATTGTTCCTAGTGACTTTTGTTGTGAATATGCACTGCTTGTTCTACCATCTCTTAACTCATGGTGTTTGCCACTTAAAGAAACATGAACTCTAGATAGAAACTCCTAGTGCTCTCTCCTCCACTTAGCATCTTCAGGGGAATCATAATTTTCATATTTGAGGATGCAGCATAGTTCTGATTGTTTGCTTTTGGTTGTTGCCAGGCGATGATTGGGAGCATGAAGAAATTTTCACTGATGATGATGAAGCTGTTGGTAATGATCCTGAGGAACGGGAAGATTTGGCCCCTGAAGTTCCTGCACCTCCAGAAATAAAGCAGGTTTGCTCTGTTTATGCTCCTGTTATATGGAACTCTGTGCTGCTTTCATGTGTTTAATATCGTCACTCTAGTGTTAGAATATCTACTTGTTTTTATTTTTTCATTTTTTATTTATGCACTCCACTAGATGATTAAGGTTGTGGCTCCTTCAAATTGTACATTGTACAATTTATGTTAAGGTGATTCTTTTACACATGCTTGCAGGATGAAGAGGACGAAGATGATGCTAATGAAGAGGAGGGAGGATTAAGCAAATCTGGAAAGGAGTTGAAAAAGCTGCTTGGAAGAGCTGCTGGAATGAATGATTCGGATGCAGAGGATGACGATGACGATGAAGAAGTTAGTTCCTCTGATGCCTAATCATAATTTCATGGGTGCCTAACAAACTAGTATAGCCATAGAACATGCTTTGTGTGTGAAATTGCTTCCTTGATTTCTTTACCCATTGAGAAACCCATCATTAACCCAGTTACGCTTGCACTTTTGCTTTGCTCATTCATAGGCCTCTTTCTTTTGGTTTGTCCAGGAAGATGAGATTGGCCTTTCTCCTGTGCTGGCTCCAAAACAGAAGGATGTACCTAAAGAAGAGCCTGCTGATAACAGTCCTATGAAATCAGCTCCTTCTGCTTCTGCTCGGTCAACACCACCTACTTCAAAATCATCAAAAGGGAAGAGAAAGTCAAATGGTGATGACATGAAAACAACTAATGGTGGACCTCCAAAGAAGGTGAAGACAGAAAATGTAAGCCTCTACCTGTGACAGACTTGCTTTATTTTATGTGAGCGATTCTTTATTGAGTAATTGACCACCTTTATTTAGATAATTTTCATTTGATTTTAATCTTTTTTGGGAATCGGGAATCAGGAACCAAAATCCTCTGCAAAAGATGAAGGCCCATCTGCTTCTAAAGTTACTGCAACTGCAAAGGGAACGCCATCATCATCTGTGAAAACTGGATCAACATCATCAGCTGGACCAGTCACAGAAGATGAAATCAGGGCTGTTTTATTGCAGAAGGCACCTGTGACCACTCAGGATCTTGTCGCCAAATTTAAAGCCAGACTGAAATCCCAAGAGGTATGTTTTTCAATTTATTATCAAAATCTTCATCAGGAATTGCTTCATTCTGAAAATACTATCTGGGGCTGATTTAGTTATGTCAACTTCCAAACACTGATTGCCCAATGCTGAGACATTCTTTTAGAAGTAGAACAATTTTGAAGACTATTCATTTCTTGCTCCTTGTGGGTGGTTGAATTGTTAAAAAGAAGCCAAGCTTTATATTAGTCAGTGGTGATTCAAAGAGTAAAAAGTTGTTGTCTTTGCCCCACTCCATTTTAGTAGGATTTTAGGGCAAGAGTCAACTCAACACTAAAGTCAATGCTTTATGGGCATTGTGAAATATTGTTGTGTTGTGAGAGGGAGAAAGGGAGGGCAAGTTCATGCATGGCTGTTTTGTTAATGAAATCCCATTTTTTACTCGTCCCTTTTAGGAAGCATGTGAGACATAAAATAGTCCAGTTACTTTGTGGACCCTTGGGTGATACATTTCTTATTCTTGGTTTTAAGTAGATAAAGTTGATTATTGCAGGATAAGAAGGCTTTTGCTGATATACTGAGGAGAATCTCAAAGATACAAAAGACTAATGGACCTAACTATGTTGTGTTGAGAGATAAATGAAGGGTTGCAGGCTGTTTCTGACCCCCAGCTTCAACGAAACTGAGTTGCAGGTGATGCTCATCCTTTCTTTCGCACAAATAAAACATGAAAAAAATGCAAAAAAAAGCCGTAGGACCACCTTTTGTTCCAACTCTATCTTGAAACTGTACTGGTTCATGCCTGTTTTTGAAGTGGATTAAAACGAGGGTTTCATGTATTAAATCATCATATTGGGAATCATTCACGCACAAACAATGCTCTCTGTAGGGGGTCCAGTATTGATCGTTCTGCTACCTGGTTATGAAGCCACTAAAACATGAAAAAGGGCATAGGACCACCTCCTGTTTAGGCTTGTGGGGAAGTGGATTTTAAACAAATATATCTTTACCTACAATAATATATATATTTTCTGGGATTTTTACCCACTTAAGATGTGACCACTTGATGGAGTTAGGCATAATAGGAAAATGGGGAGTAACAACCTTTCTCTAAAATCAGCCTATTTTGTTGGCGTATTTGGTATTTGACATTAGGTTGCTTTCACCTCTTTAACAACCTCTTCTTCTGCTGGTCAATGTTAGCAAAATATTAAACTTAGTGCAAATGGGATTCATTCAATTTATGAATTCTCATGTTACAACCACTGAAGTATTACTACATAGTTTTAATGGGTGTGGAATTTGAGGAATTTCTTGCAGTTGGATCATTTGGTGCAAGTGTGACATCACTAATGTAGCTTATATGATTAAGAGGTGCCTCTTTAGATTACTAGAAAGGATATTATATAGGGAGAGATGTAATTGTATTATAAAACAAAGAAAAATTTATATTGATAAAAACAAAATAGATGATACAATAATTTTTCATTATGACAAGAAGATTTATTTTCTTACATATTAGTTTATTTGTTAAAAAAAAAAAAAAATTATGATAGAGGAAAAGGCAGAGAGAATTGCAGTTGATAGAAAGAAAATGTGGTTTGGTTAGCTATTATAATAACACGAAAGTCAAGAAAAATTTTGTATTTTTTGTATTTTTTGTATTTTTTTGTGCTTTTTAATAATATATATATATATATATATATATATTTTATAACTATTAAAATTTAAGTGCTTCCCACTTCCAAACATTTTCTTAGGTTCATTTAGGATTTTTTTTCACTTTTGGTTTTAACTAAAAATGAAAGTAAAAATTAAGATCATAATTTTAAGATATTATTCGTATTAAAAATATTTATATAATCTGTGATAGTTTTATTGTATTAGGTACTTTAAAAATGTTCTATTTAATAAGAGATGCTTTTTGAAATAAAATTTTTATGCAAAGTATTTTTTTAGCAAATATTTTATCATAAATTGTTTTAATAAATTAACCAAATAAATATGAAATTCTTTTATTCAAACAAAGGATAGTAGAAACCTAAAATGATTTAAGCTCAATAAGAGTTTTTTCTTATATGTATTTCGCTAGATTTTTTTCTATTTAAAAAAGGGTTATTGTTTACAGTAAGGTTGCAACTTGGGCCAGTAGATAGTTAACTTAAGCCCAACCCAAATTAGAAAATCATTAACTTAAACCTAACTTGACCTCTAACATATGGGACTCAATCAAAGCCTGACTTTTTTTTTTTTTTTTTTTTTTTTCTAGACTCTAGTGAAGTTCGAGTTAGACTTAAGTTAAATTTAAGTTGATAAAGTTAAACTTAGGTGGTATTTGTTTTTTTTCCTTAATTCTAAATAGAAACTTAATACTTAATAGTGTTAAATATTAGATTGTTTGTTTTTATAGTATTTTATTTCTATTAAGCATTAAAAGGTAAAGAAAAATCAGTATATTATTTTTTCTATTTATAAAAAGTTAAATATTTTGGCTTTTTTCATTTAACAAAAAGTTCATCATAAGTCGTGAAAAAGTTGAAAAACAAATAACCTAAATTCTGAAAACAAATTGCTTTAAGTAAAAAGCCAAAAAAACAAACACAACCTTAGATTGATGAGATTGCATAATTTAAAATCCAATTATAATATTTTAAAAAAAGCTTTTTTTGTTCATATTTATATGAAAACTTAAATAATAAATAGGATAAAAATTCAAGATAACAAAAAAATAAAAATAAAAATAAATTTATATATTTTTGAGAAAATGAAAAACTGTATGATATATTATAATTTGATATATTTTTCTTTAAAAAAAAAAATTATTATTATATAAAATAATATACATTATAGACATTATAAAAACATTAAATCGACTTGGGGTTAAAATCAGGTTGTCCAAACCTTAACTTTAGGCTGGAAAAACCTAATCAAAGCCCAACCCAATTATTGAAAATAAATGTCAAATCCCATCCAAACATCAGGTTCATCAATTGAATCCACCTAAGTTTCACCCCAGGTTTGGGAAAAAAAAAAGAAAAAAGAGCTATTTCTTAATAATATTAAAATTGCATTAGAATTAATAAAATTAAAATGGGTGTCTTTACAAGCCAAACAACACACATAAAAAGCCGATTATGCAAAATACTGATACATCAAATCACGAAATCATACGACCAAGCCCACAACCCTGGAGGATTGTACAGAGCCCGCCACTTTTCATGGGCCGAAGTAACAGATCAACAGACCCATCAAAAATAGTGGAGAAAGCGCACTGATGTGGGCCGCAGCAGAAGGTGCTGAGGGCCCCTCAGCCAGCGTCTCTGCAAAGGTCTCTGACGTGGCAACAATCCCGATCTCACTAGTGGGCTGGACATCAACGTGTAGCTTCAGGCCATCTTTGCAGCTCTCTGTCTTGCTGCTCGTGAAGTAGCGGATCCCTTCTCCGTCCAAGGGTACGCTATCTAGACCGTCCGTGTACATCTTGATGGGGTTGCTCACATCGCACGAATCGAATTCCTCCTTGCTCCTGAGCTCAGCAACGCCCTCCTGTGCTGCGGAGTATATGAACCCTGCCCACAAAAGTAGATAAAAAAAAAAAATTCCCAAAAGGTCATGAAAAGCACTGGATTTTTTATGGTGAAGTCGATGCTCGTTTTCCTTCGTTTTCTCGCCAACCAAACGGAGCTTCTAGGGTTTTAAAAGATGTTCTTTTTATCATTAGATAAATACCTTTTAGAGATTTGCGTATAATATAATGCAGCCCAATATGCAAATGGGAGTGGGGAACAGCTGGTTATGTTTTATTCTGTTTGGTACGCGAGAAAATGCAGAGAAAATAAAAGGAAAATTACGTTTTAAACGAGATAAAATAGAAACGCTGAAAGTAGCCTGGAAACAAGGGGAAAAAAGGGCTGAAATAGCTCTTTCCTTTCTCCGTACTTCCCAAAGCTCTTTCCTTTTCCCCCTTCTCGCCAACCAAACAGAAGTTTTCCCGCTAAAGTCATTATTTATTGAATGCGCATAGAGAATGGTCACAGGGCTTACAGATTTTGTCTCCGACTCTGAACACTTTGTCGGACAACCAGTCTCTGACCTCGGAGGACTTGGCCCAGCCACGGTCGCCGCCGACGACGTGGTGCGTCTGGGCTCCCACCCAACTCACATAGACCACGAGCAACAGAGCCACGACCATCTTCACTCCAGCCATGTCTTTCCCACAAAGCAAACAAGCTCTCCTCTGTCACTGCCTCACTTTCTCACTGGTACGAAGAAATTGAGAGCGGGAATGAAATCCAAGGTGAGCAGCTAGCGAGTATTAATGGCCTTTCGTGGCAATTTCCCTCAACAAGAATGGTTGGTATGACCCACCACCACAGTTCTTTCTTTGCCTCCTTCTGCCCCTACTTTCCGCTTCCAACCAAAAAAAAAATCAAATTAAAAACGAAAATGATTTCCAACTTCACCCTCACGCTTTCCACTTTCCCCTTGTAGTTTCTACATGATACGTATATTACTGAAGTATAACAAATACACAACAAATACACAAACTTAATTCCAATCACGCTGTTTGAATTTAGATTCAAGATTTTCAAACCATTTGAAGTGTCAATCTAAAGCAATTCATACGTGTGTTGTTTAAATCATAAACTTTCGTATAATTACAAAAAAAATTCATATCGTGACGAACTGCGAGCTTTACGCTTTCCAATATGATTTATTTGTGTTTTTAAAATATTCTATATGTTAAACGTGGATATAAAAATATAATAATTATACACACTCACGTCACGTGTATTTGATAAAAAATTTTACGACTTAAATTGATTTTAAGTTAAATTATATTTAAATTATTAACTTATAACTTATTTCTTCATTCTTATTTTAATTATTAAAATTATTTTATAAAATTAACTTAAATTTTATTTTAAACCATTAAATTTATATATTTATCCTCGTAAATTATATTTAGGGTAAATGAGGTCGTGAAATAGGAAAAGAGATCGTGAAGATAATTATGAGATAAAAAAGTAAAATGAAGATATAAACTTAAGATTAAGTTAATTATTTTTACTTGTTAATTAAAATTATTTTTTATTTTAAGTTATATCTTTACGATATTTTATCATACATACTTAATTTGTTCAATGACTTAATTAAATTATTAAGTCACTTTTAAGTTATTAAATTGGTTTACTAAATAGTCACTTAGATTTGAATTTAAATAAAACTCTTACATATCATGTGACATTTTATTTGAATCTTCGTCCTATCATGTAACATGATTTATATTTATTGTTATGATTATATCAATTTTCGCTACTCTTTTTTAATCACAAAGAATTAAAATTTTTATCAAACATAAATTTTTATATATAAGAAAATCATTCAAATTCGAAATTCGAAATTCGAAATTTGAAATTGTTTATAATAAAATCGAGTTCATTCACCTTTCTTGAAGTTTCTGCTAAATATATTTTTATAAATTTAAAATTTCATTAAATATTTCTCTTATTCTTTTTATTTCTTATTTTTACTCCCTTTTTTTCTTAGATGTATAATGAAATATCAAACTTACAGGGTTAAATGTATTTAATCAAAATCTTAGACGAGGTAAATGAAATTAACCAAATAAAATAACTTTAAAATGTGAGATTTTTTGTTTTGTGTGGTAAAATTTTGTAACGTGACAAAGAGCGTAGTACACTCTAAAGTCTAAACAACGCTCCATGTTTCCGTATTCGCTTGGCTTCCAACTGTTTATTTCTTTGCTAGTAAGCAAAGCATCTTTATGTTTCCTTCTTTTCTTTGTTTGTTTCTCTAGAAAAAGATGCTTCCCTTTCCAGTTTTGCTACTCAAATTGAACTGGCTATTGGGTGGGAAATTTTGGGCTCTTTTGGATACGAGGAAAAAAAAAGGGAGAAAATGATGGTTAGAGTTTTGCATTATCCGGCTGGGATTTTTTAGAATCCAAAATATGTGCTAAGTTGAGGTATAAATTTTCTCGCCTACCAAACAGTCAAACTCAAGAAGAAAAAAACAACTAAACAATATTAATATTATTATTGTTTCATTAAATTTTTTTGGCTTCAACACAGATTCCAATCAAATTAAAAAAAAAAAAAATTAAAAAAATTCATTTACGCAGTTCTTTTAGTTAAGGAAAAAAAAAAAGGAGAATTCTTTATATTTGACTTATAGGTACGACTCCTGTATCACATGACAGGAAGATTAGTCAATTAGAAGTTTCATTCTCAACTTCATGGGATTTTGGTTGTTTATATTAGATTAATAATTTTTTTTTTTTTTTTAATTTGTATACTTGATATTAATTAATACTAGTTTCTTGAACTATAAAGGAGTATAGTTGAGATAAAGGATAAAAAGGGTCACATTTGGTCTCACAATCAATGGGTTTTTGTTAAATTATTTTTAAGAATATTTGATTATTTGATTGTATAAAAATAAAAATAAAATAAAAAATACTATTTTTAAACCATTTCACTATTACTGTTGATATTAAAATGTTGAAATAAATATTTTTTTTATGGTTTTTAATAATAAATAATTATTAATGTTGGTAGACCAAAGGTTGGTCGTGACTCATGTCTATCAACTACTCTTGTATTCAAATGTTGTAAGTATTTTTGTGAATACATTATAAGATTAAAATATAGTTTTTTTTATTGATATCGATTTTAAGAGAGTTGGTAAAACCTAAGGTCTTACACATAGTTCGAACCCTCGGTATGTCGGTGGAGGGAAATTGATAATATATCTTTAATAATAAAAAAGTTATTTTTCAATGCAAGAATGATTATAATAATAAATAAAATTATATTTTAATATTGTTGACATATATTTAACAATAAGAAAGTCATTTTTTAGTGCAATAATTATTAATAATAAATAAAATATATTTTAAATTTTGTTTTAAAGAAAGTCATTCCATTGAGAATGACACAAATATATGAGACAATGACATAAGGATATGAGATATATTATTATTAACTATTCAAATTTTAAAAGATGTGATATGTGTCATTATTGACTATTAAAAATTTAAAATAATACTATACAAATCATATAAACAACTTGTTGATTTAATTTATTGAGAATGATTATTAATAATAAATAAAATTTGTATTAAAAAAAATCATTTCACTGATAATGACACGAATGCAAAATGAAAAGATATACATTAGTTTGAATATTAAGAATTAAAAATTATCATTATATAAATGATATCTATACGATTTATTGACTAAGGTGGTGTTTGATTTTTAATTTTGTATATTCAACTAAAAGTATCATATTAATATTAATCAATATAACTAAACTCAACCTATTGATAACAAGTTGACTTTAGTTATATTTGTTGATATCAACATATTACTTAGTAAAATATTTTAATTTTTTTTATTTTTAATGATTATCAATAATAAATAAATTTAGTTTTTAAAATTTGGATAAAAGAAAGTCATTCAATTGGGAATGACACAAATACAAAAGAATATGATACCAATTATTATTAATTATTAAACATTAAATTATTGATATTCTATTAGTGATATTCAAAGTTACTATAATAAATTTCGATTGAAAAAATTTATTTGAAGCAAGAATAGTAAAAAATTAAAAGATTATGTAACTATGAAAAAACAAATATCTGACATATGAGAAGACCCTAGACGATAATACCATGCAAAATTTACAAGAATAAATATAAAGTTAATTTTTAAAAATATAAAATAATTAAAATAACATAATCGACAATCTTGTATTATTATTATTATAATGTATTAACATATACTATCTATTACATTATTGGTATATTAAATATATTAATAATTAGTAATATGATTATATGATATGATATTACATTATATTATATCATAATATAATACTATATTATGTAATAACCCTTCATGAATTTATGAATTTATATTTATTAGATATTTATTAATTGAGAAATAGGCAAAGAGTGTTGGATTATATTTGTTTTGAAATCATTAAAGACGAAAAACAAATATGTGATCTAAATTTTGTATTTTAGATGAAAATTAAGATTTTTTTTTTTTTGGTATTTATACAAATTATCCCTATAGTTTGACACAATCATTGCATCATTTTCACTTATTTTTCAATCTTGTTGTATTTAAGTTATATTATTATTATTATTATTTTATAATTATGGATGTCGAGCCAGCTTACGCGTACCTTGATTAATCCCATGTATATTAGAGTATTATATATTTTATAGGAAAAAGTGTACAAAATACTAATTATTTTTAGATAAATATATTGAACTTCAAATTTTCAAACTCAAGTTCTTATTTTGTGTTTTTTTGAAGGGTTTATAAAAATATACTTTTGCCCATTATATATATATATATATATTATTTATTTTCATTTTTGTTTTTTTTTTTTTACTTTTATATAAAAATTTCACTCATTTTTTTTCACACAATATACCTTTTAAATTTTTTTAATTAAACCATTTATTTTTTGTAAATGACTATAAAAAACAAATATTAAATCTATAAGATGGATAAAAAACAAAAATAAAATAAAAACTATAATAGAACACATAGGTGCATAAATAATATAAGACTAAAATTTAGGATATGCGATATTACATTAACTAGAAAAATTCAATAAATCTTCTCATACAATCTCTACCTAATCATTTTAGAAGAAAATATTAAAGATAAAAAAGTGAAAAAAAAATTGTAGCTTGTGAGCTTCAATTGTTTAAGGAACACTGCATTTTAATGAGTGCAAAGGAAGCTATTGTACCATCCACACATCCAAATCCTTGTAGAGCAAGACATATGGAGCATTGTTTGCCAGAGAAAGAATTGTGGCTAGGGATGACCTGACTCATAGAAGTACCACAACAAATATTATGAGATTTTAGAAAATACAAAATAGAAGGAAGACATCAAAATAATATTTTGTGTTTCAAGTGTATTTATATTTTTTTCATTTGCATTGTAATTTTTTTAATAAATTAAATGTAATTTAATTTTATTAAATATTTAAATATTAAATATTTAGACTTGAAAGTATGTGATATTTTTTTAAGTACTTTTCAATAAATTTAGATTGCGTTTGATAGTATTTTTAGTAGATGTGTTTTATTTGAACGTGATTTTAGAAGAATCACTTATCAAATGTTTATCTAAAAAATATTATAGATAATTTTAGGATTTTAAAAAATATTTTCTAAAACTTGTCAAATACCGTCTAATTTTTTTTTTTAAATATATTTTTTAAGATAAAAGTGTTTTTGAAATTATTATCTAACAAACTCTGAGTTAGAATACATGTTTATATTTATTTTTATACATGTTTGGTACGTAAATATAAGGTTTAAAAAAAGTAGATGTAGAGAACGTAAATCTTAATAAATTTGTTATTTGAAAATTTATGGTTAAATTAAATTAAATAATTGTATTTCACAAATTACTAGACTGAAATATAAAATTTATCACATTAAAAAATGGGTCAAATACAACATGTTTGAATATAACTAAGTTTGAATTAACTTATCTTTCAAATAAAAGATTGTAGAAACCGAAAATTATTTAAACTTAATAAAGAGTTTTTAATATATATTTAGCTTTCTTTTTTTAAAATAAAATAAAATTTTAAAGTTACTATTTAGGGAAAAAAATTTCTTTCTTAAAAAGTGTTTTTACACCTTTTCAATTGTTGTATAGAACAAATCAAGCAATTATACGACCAAACCCACAACCTTGGTAGAATGAATGCATCAACATACCTATAAAAAACAAGGGTAAATTTTATTTATGTCGAGGTTTAGGTTAACCGTGATTTTGATATTTCACCAAACACCTTTTTTATTTAAAATTAAAATAGAAATAAATAAAAATAATAAATGAAAAAGAAAAGAAAGATATTTAATAAAATTTTAAATTAACGATGTCTAGGTGCAAGTGAAATGGGTTGCAGCAGAAGGTTATATGGACCCAGGAGCCAGGCTCGTTGCAGCGGGGGCTACTGCAGAGGAGGATATGGGCCCAGCAGCCAGGGTCGTTGCAGCGGGGCCTACAGCAGAAGAGGATATGGGCCCAGCTGCAGGGTCGTTGCAGCCGGGGCTACAGCAGAAAAGGATATGGGCCCAGCAGCCAGGGTGGATATGGGCCCAGCAGCCAGAGTTGTTGTAGCCGTCTCTGACTTGGCATCGCTCTTGATCTCAAGATTGGACTGGACATCCACAAGTAGCCTCAGACCGACTTTGCAGCTCTTTGGCTTACTGCTTGTAAAGTAGCGAATCCCTTCGCTACCCATTAATACAGCATCTAGACCCTCCGTGTATGTTCTGATGGGGTTGCTCAGATCGCACGAATCGAATTCCTCCCTGCTCTTAAGCTCAACTACGCCCTCCTGTCCTCCGGAGTATATAAACCCTGCCCACAAAAGTAGACAAAAAAAATCTCCATTAGAAAATAAAAAATAGAAAAACACATTTCATAACAACTGTTTTTTATTTTATACTTTTAAAAAAATTAGATATTTTGAAAAAACATTTTCAAGTTGTTTTAATTATTTTCAGTTATTTTTTAAAAATCATTTTAAAAATAATTATATAAATATATAAATAATTAAAAATAAAGTATAGTCGAGTTCAACAACTCACTATGCAATAGACATTAAATGTAATAACTAATAAATGTTCATTAGTCATTGGGCTTACAGATTTTGTCTCCCACTCTGAACACTTTGTTGGACGACCAGGCCTCGATATCGGAAGACGTGTCCCAGCCACGGTCGCCGCCGACGACGTGGTGCACCAGGGCTCCGGCCCAACTCACATAGACCAGGAGCAACAGAGCCACAACTAGCTTCACTCCTGCCATGGCTTTCCGGCAAAGCAAACAAGCTCTCCTCTGTTACTGTCTCAATCTCACTGGTACAAAGAAATGAGAATAGGGAATGAAATACAAGGTGAGCAGCAGCGAGTATTTATGGCCTTTCCTGGCACTCAATAAGAATGGTTGTTACGACCAAGGAAGAAAAGGAAATATTGGTTTTCATTAATCGGAAGATGGACTACGGATATCAAGTTTTGATAAAAGAAAAAAATATTTGGGTGATATTATTGCTGGCTCTAATAAGTGACCAAAAATATTAAAATATCATTAAAAAAAAAATCGGTTGACTCAACTTATCATGGTATAAACCAATTTAGAGACTACAAAATAGAATACCTACAAATACCATTAAAAAATGAATCACAATCATTTTCGATATTAAACTTTATAACATTTTAAAAAAAATTTGACCATCAAATAATCGACTTTATATTATAAATATGTTTCTTAGTTAAAAAATTTATCGAATGTTTAAATTATGAGATAACTTTCAAATATCTCTCATTAATAACATTTATTAATAACATAATAGAATTAAGAATATTATTCTCGTTATTATAATAATCTATTATTATTTTTTAGTCACCCTCCATTACCCTTACTTTCTATTTTAGGATTTTGAAATAATATAATAATTTTAAAAAATATTTTTTTAAATACAACAATCAAAAAAATATTTTCAATGTGATGAGAATTTAAAAGAATAGAATTGAAAAAATCTAATTAGAAATTACATTTTGAAGATATAATTCCAGTTTAAATATTGACCTTTTTTTAATTTATTGATGTCATCGTTTCTAAAGACAACCTTACAAAACAACTTCTAATTGATATTTTAAAAAATTTAGATTTAAAAATAATTTTAAAATTATCACATTTTTAATAAATATTTTTTTTGAAAAACCTTGTTTTTATTTTAAAAAATTTAGATTTAAAAATAATTTTAAAATTATCACATTTTTAATAAATATTTTTTTTGAAAAACCTTGTTTTTGCAAATCAAATTCGAAACAAAATTGATTTCCAAATTCAACCTCGATTTTTTCGCTTTTCATTATTGTTAGTCTTGTTTTTTCAATGATAAATTTATATTAAATTGTTTGAATTTAGATTCAAGATTTTCAAACCATGTGAAGTGTGACTCTAACGCAATTCCACGTGATTTTCATTCTATTTTTTTATTTAATAAAAATATTTGGGTCAAATTTGATTACGTGACAAAGTGCGTAGTACACCCCCAGATGACGCTCCATGTTTCCGTATTCACTTGCCTTTCATTCTTTCAAGTTTCAACCCTCTCTTTCTTTGCTGGTAAGTAAAGCATCCTTACGCTTCCTTCTTTTCTTTGCTTGTTTCTCGAGAAAAAATGCTTCTCTTTCCAGTTTCACTACTTAAACTGGACTGGCATTTGCGTGGGAAATTTTGGGCTCGTTTGGATAGTGGGAAAGAGGAGTGAAAATGGTGGTTAGGGTTTTGTATTTTGGAGATTTTATCTGCGGGAACCTTTCTAGAAGCTGAAACGTGATATAAGTTCAGGTGGCCATAAATTCACACAAAAGGCTAATAACTCAAATTAAAAGAAGCCCAACACAACAAACTTCAATAAACCCAAACCCAATCCCAAATATACCTGATAATTTATAGAAGAAAAATGCAAGTTATACCATCACTTTTCTCACTATTTTACCATCTCGTGTAATTAAGAGTGTGTTTTATGGTAATTATAGAAAATATTTTTAACATTTTAACACTTAAAATTTTTTATCTTTTTAAGTGTTAGAATGGTTAAAAATATTTTCTACGATTATCGCCAAACAGGCTTTAAGTTTATAATCGTATCGGATGGTAAAAAAGTAGTAAAAGTGGAAGCACTGTTATTTGCACAAATCCTAGATGGTAAAAAAGTGGTAAAAGTGGTAGCACTTTTATTTGCACAAATCCTAGGGAGAGTCTTCATTACTTTCTTCGTAAGTCCCCTCCGGTGAGTAAAATACGATAATGTCAGCCTCTGGCCGCCTAAACGTCACCTTTCTCCCCAGCTGCCCACTCTTGCTTCTGCCCACTGAGGAACCCACCTCCAAGGTCTCTTCTCCTCCTCCATGATGATCTCCTTCATCAATCCTGTCCAATGAGATTATTCTGTCTCCTGGACTAGGGGTGATCAACTCTGCATGGACCCTACTTGAAGATGGATGAACCCTATGTTTGGACAACTGCTTGAAAACATGAAGCTCACCCCCGGTTATGGAGTCTGCCGGCTTCATCCCAGGAGACGACAAGAGCCACTCCTCCAGAGTTGCTAGATTACGCATCTTCATAGCTTTCTTCTCAGGCGGCAGCCGCTGGTCATGATCTCTCTTCTTCTTCTTCTCCTCATCCTCTTTCTTCATGCGGCTAGGCCTGATGATGAAGTTGAGCCTGGTCGACCTTGATGGTGGCTTCTGCTCATGTCCTTCAATGGCTTTTGACTCACTACTAAAGTCGGAGGTAGACAGACTCATACAACATAGCTTTGCACCCATTATTGGATCGATATTCTCTCAGAATTACAAGAAAAAAATGCATGAAAAAAAGAAAAAAGAATTGAAAGTTTCATGGATGAAAACCCATGAGGGGAAATGGCTTGAAGTAGCCCTCTTGGGGGGATTATAAAGAGAAATTGCAGGCGGAGAAACCAAGGGAGAGAAGATGTTAATCATGGCAGCAACACTTGGTTATTATCAATTCTTTATGAAAACTTGCTCATCAATATCATAATTATCTTCTTTGAATCTTCATTATTATTTTATTTTTTTTCTAGTTTTTTGGCTTTAGTTTGTACAAGACTGCATCTAAGCCAAGGCATTGAATAATGTGATTGCTAAAGTCCAATTTGGAGAGAAGAAATGGTGAAGAAAGCAAGTGAAGAGAGGGAGATCCCTTTCCATGAATCATAGAAAAAAAGGAATTTCATGGCCTTTTCTTGGGTGAATGGGTGTGAGGTTTCCATTTTTGTCTCTAAAGAGGAGCTGGATTCAGAATCCATGTTGTCGACTTGTCGTTCGGTGGAAGAATCGAAGAAAATATCTTAATTAATTAATTAATTAATTGATACTTAATTTGTTCATTAAGGATTATTTGCTGTGTGCTATGGCATGAGTGTTGAAGTCGAGTTTGGGTACCCGAGTGGGTTGACCCGACCCAATTCAACAAAAATGAGAAATAGGGGAATGGTTTTTGGGAATTAAAATGATCCAAACACTCCACCATATAATCATAAAAAAAAAAACCCTCCAATAAAAGCTTGAAAGAACACATTTCTACGAGAAAGTCCTCTCCCTTGAATTCATCTTTTTTTTTTCCATGAAAACAAAGATTAAAATATTTATGGTGTAAAAATAGAGTGATTCTCAATTTTTATAATTTCATTTATAATTTAGCATAAATCATTCATGAAACAGTAAATTTAGATTTTAAGTATTTTAAAAGATAATTCAAAGTCTTATTTCCATCAACGAGAATATGCTTGGAATTAAATACTATTAATTATGCTTAATCATATGATTAATTTAATAAACTATATTTAATATATAGAAAATTTTGGATGTGGGTACGACGTACTTGTAATAATAATTTTCAGTCTACCCCTCTTTAGTTCATCCAATACTCAATATTTAATATATCATACTTATTTTAAAGACATATTAAACTAAATATAATGTTAAATATCATAAAAAATTTAATTTTTTCATTAAATATTAGATTTTAAATAAGATAATCAAAACCTGATTAGTAGTTGTGGGCACCCGTGAGTCAAAAGTCTTTGTTAAATATTGGATAATTTTTTTAATATACCTAGTATCATTTTTTATTTTTTATTTTGAAAATTTAGTAGTGTTTTTTTCTTTTTTCTTTTTTCCTTTTTTTTTCTTTTTTTCCAAATTAAGGAAACTATCTTTTAGGTTAGGTTTGAAAATTCCTTGGGTGGCGTGCTTTGATCAGTTTTTTTAACATAAAGCATCAACTTTATTTTTCTTTTCATCATCTTAAAAAGATTCCTCCTCCATGATTTGATTGAAAATCTATTTCATCAATATTCTCTTAATGTTTTGGTTTGGATGAATATAGAACTGCATTTTTTATTTATTTATGTACCATTAATTAGGTGATAATATTATATACATATTTTCAAATTCCACTTGAATGTATTTTTTTTAATGATTTAGATCTCATTATACATATTCAATTATTTAAATTTCTTGTTTTATAAATTTGTTGTTTTATAAATACCTCTTCAGTACCATAGCATTTTCCTTCCTAAAATTCTACCTGTGATGCGAATGAAATCTCCACTTTTAAATAATGAAAATGAAACGATCCTTTTTTTTTCTTCCCAATGATCTAATTTAGTAATAGTATTTAAATAATTATTAAAAAAATTTGCATTAATTTTCAAACAATCTTTTCAATATGAAGGCTATGTTTGATTCTCAAAAAATTTAAAGGAAAATGAAAGGGAAATAAAATATTAAAATATAAAGGAAAAGTAAATAAAAAATAAAAAATGAAGGAAAATAAAAAAATAGAGTTAAAATAGATAAATTGTTATTTGTTATTTCAAACTCATTTAATTTATTTAATTTATTACTATAATGATTAAATAATTTGAAAATACATAAGTTTTTAACTAATTTTAATTATATTTTATTTTTTTTTAAGTTTTTCATAGGACAAACGTGAAAAAATCATTTTATTTAGTATTTTTTTCTTTTATTAGTATTTTTTGAGAACCAAACATAAATTATAATAATAATATCATATCTAATATTACTCATTGCAGTGAATTTTAAGTGATATATTATAGGAAAGAAGGGCATACCATGTTGCAAGCTAATTCTTCATTCATGGAAACTATCTAAAGGAAAGTGAATAAGTAATAAAGTCATGGCTAATTAAATTGATTTCTTTTAGATTTAACTTAAATTTATTAAATAAAACTAATTATTCTCCATTTTTGTTAGTCCTTGAGAAGCACTATAATCAAAATCTAAATAAGCTTCAATTAATGCACAAGACATCAAATATACTATAAAGAATATATCAATCTCTTCAAATATAAAAATCACGATTTCTCAGGTCCTTAATTTATATTTTTTCCTTTTTTTTATTACTTGGATATGAAAAATATTTTTCCTTACATAAGATAGTCTAAAATCCATATCTATATTATTTATTTATTTATTTATTTTAACTTAGATATGAAGAATAATTTTCTTTTTAGAAAATATACTTTGCTTAATTTGCTTATGTCTTTGATCTTACTCTTTAAAAAAAAAACATGTTGTGAAAAAATATTTTTAAAAAGTAGCATTTTCAATAAGAGGTTAACTTTTTTCTTACTTGCACTTGTGGAGGATTGCAAAGGTGGCATCATGTTTCTCATATGATCTTATCTACACATAAAGCCATGTGCCATGGGCAATGCTCTTGGGTTGTGAACCAATTCATATTTATGCCAATCATTAATGTTACTTCCAAGAAATCATATCCCAATTCACCCACACATTGTTTATTATAAATCCAGAAACTTAAGTCTTATACGCATCACTCTCGTGCCAGATGAAAGTGATGGATGTTTTCATTAATCATAGAAAATGTTAGAACATTTAAGATGAGTTAGAAGAAAAAAAAAAACCTAAAATAAAGAAATTTATAAACTCCAAAAAAATATGTATATCGGAATTTCTCACATTTTTTTTCTTTAAAATTAAGCATTGGATAAAATTTTAAAATTTAGAGTATAAAGTAAGTATTTAGTAAATCAATTTAATAACTTAAAGTGACTTAATAATTTAATTTAAATTATTAAATAAATTAAATATGTTTAATAAAATAATTTAATGGTATGATTTAAAGTCAAAATTAACTTTAAGTGATAAATAAAAATAATTAACTCATTTTTAAGTTCATATCTTTATTTTACATTTTTACCCTTCATTTATTATAGTTACTTCAATTATATCCTTTACTACTCTACAACCTTTATTGTTACTCGATCCCTTTTATCTTAATTATAATATATGATGATAAATATGTCAATTTGGTGATTTAAAATAAATTATAAGTTAATTTCATCAAACAACCTTAATAGTAAAAATTAAATAATAAGTTTTAAATCATTAACTTAAATATAATTTAACTTAAAACTAATTTAAATCAGTATTAAGTTTTACCAAATATAAAAATCACTTTTTAATCAAACAAACTGTAAAAAATATTTTTTATTTATATTCAAATACTAATAAATTATATATAAAGAAACTAATTTAAATCAGTATTAAGTTTTATCAAATATAAAAATCACTTTTTAATAAAACAAATTGTAAAAAATATTTTTTATTTATATTCAAATACTAATAAATTATATATAAAGTTATTTATAGGAAAAGTGCCACTATGGGTAAAAAAAAGGGTATTATTGCAATCACTCATGGACCCTAAATTTATAAAAGTTAGGTCAGAACGGAGGACTAATATACAAGCACCTCACAAATTTCCAAAAAAAAAAAAAAAAAATGGAGGAAAGAAAAAGCATTTGAATTAGAAAAATGAAGTACAAAATACTTATGAAGGAAGGGTTGAACATAGAAATAAGATAAGAGAGGGAGAGAGATAAATGGGAAAAGTCCAAATTAGAAGACATGTAGTGGTGATGGTTAATTGGTGGTTCAACTACAAAAATCATAAGAAAATGAAAGGGAGATCCATTTCCGAATTGACAGCTTTCAACTCCAGTCCACTGTTTTTGGGTCCTAAGAGTGGAACTATGGCAAGGAACCAAACACCCATCAATTTATCTCTCTCTCTCTCCCACTATATATGTATATAGTGTCGCTTCAGCAATTAATTCCCATTTTCTATTGGAATCTTCTCCATACTTGATTCAGAATTTTCTCGAGAAAATGAGGGCTGGTTAGACACGGCTCTTCTACCTGCCACTACGATTTGATTGAGTTTTTAGGTAAGTTAATGCAGATCTTTTACAAAAAATGATATTTTTCTAATTTTAATATTAAACTCTTTTTTTAAATTATAATATTTTTAATCAAAATTTTACCAACATCCATAAAAATTCTTATTAATTTTTAAAGAAAGTTTTTAACTTTTAAAAAATCAATTTAAACAAAATCTTCGACTATTTACTTGAATGAAGATTATGTAATCAAGTATTTATTATTGAAATTTAATATATCAGATAAATCATAATTTAAGAAAAAATTAAAAATTATCATATCACTCATTATATCTTATGTTATGATCATAACTTTAATTCATAAGCGTTGATATGTAAAATAAGGTCAAAACATATTATATGATATTAAAAATTATGAATCGATATATAAGACCGAGGAATTAAGTTAATGCAAATTGAATTAAATGTAATCATTGAATGCCAACTAGCATTATAATGGAGGAAAAGTGATTCTAAGTCTTGCACATGGTGTTCGGTATCATATTTGTATTCGTAATTATATTGGTACAATCACTTTTAAAATTCTTACCGAATTTAAAATTACATTATCAAATTCAACCCTAATAATAATGATAATAATAATAATATAACCACCCATTTCCCTCTTCCTTAGCAAATTCACATAGAGAATTCAAACAAGAAATTAAAGACTATGTTAAAGCCCACTGCCAATCCAAAAGCTGGTAGTTGAGAAAGGCGCCTAAAGACAAAGAAAGAGAATTTCCTCACAATAATATCAATTAGAAAAATATAAGATATTTTCTTAGATTTATAGTAAAATATTATTTGATACCTCACCAACAACAACAATAATAATAATAATAATAATTATACAAGAAATTTATTTTTCCCTTCCTCAACTACTCTTTCTATAATTTGTTACCATAATTATTAATTTTACAAAGAAAAAATAATTATTATATGATTAATATAATAATTTTTTTGTTTTCAGATAATTAAATTTCAGGAGTGAATAGGGAAAAGATGGAGTGAAAGAGGAAATGAAAGGTGTCAGTTGAAGAGCAGTGGGTATAGCATTCCCATGTTTATCAGGAATAAGTATAACAGAAATCAAAATTTTTTTTCATGTTATGCGATTCCCATATCAGGATTTCCACCCAATACTTTGCTTTGCTTCCTCAAGGCTTAAATCCCATATTCTCTTCTTTATCTCTGCCGCCTCTTTTTGCGGGGTTTCTCTCACTCTCCAAGAGCTCTCTGGGTTGAGATTTTCCGAGAAAAACAGGGTCTTATCTGGTTCAGATTCACTGTAAGAGCCCACGTCTGCTCTTTTAGTTTTTTTTTTGGCTTTTTTATTTTTTCAGTTGTTTTGAGATTTGTTTTGGAATGTATTCATGTGGGTTTATGTTTGCTTGTTTCTTTCATGTTTGTTTGTTGATTGTTGCTTCTGGGGTTGTGTTTGTGTGGTTTATTTTTTGTTTTATATTTGGTTTATTCGGTGGAGAAAATGAGGATACACACTTGGGAATGCTTTAATCTTTGGAAACAGTTATTGGATGTTGGGAAAATTGAAATTATGAGTTTTGGGATGGATTTAGAACTTCAAATATGTGTACTGGAAGCAAACTTAATGGTCTTAATGGTAGCAGGCCATGGGAGTCGCCTGAGAAAATCTTTGTACAGGTAGGTGTTTGTGATATTGATTCAATGGCACATGGACCAAGCTATTGTAGTCTGGAGTGAATAGAATGGGGGTTCCATGAGGGTTGAAACTTTGGGGATTAGTCTCTTCTGCAATTGATGAGGCTTTTTTGTAGTTGGGCGCAGTTTATTATCTCTTTGGAACTGGCTAGTAAATTAGGTTAAGTTATCTCTGGAACAGATCGATTTTATGTTTTGTGTTGCCCATTGGAGGAGGTCTATTACTCTGTTTGGCAAGTCTTGAAACAGAAAATCTGAAAAATGAACTGAGATTTTATTTTGTTAACTGGGCAACCACCTTTTTTTCCTTCACTCTGATTCAAATACCCACCAAGGTGAACATAATCTAGTAACGAGTGAGGACTCTGATGGCCGCTCCCTGTTTAAAGGCATGGAAGTTGAGATATTTTCCATTGGTCATATCTTCTGTCATATATTATGCAAAGAGTAGAAGTATTATCCTAATCCTGATGGTTTTCCCTGTGACTGAATAGGGCTGGTCTCCCAAGAAATATGGCCAATTTTCACAGGCAATATTTAATGCTATAGAGACTATATGTATCATGTGTCATCCATCCTTGCTACATGGTTGGGACATGGATGTGCATAATCATGGGACAATGTTTATCAATCAGCTTCTGTGATGCAACATTCTAGGTTGCTCTGCTCTGTCAATGATCAAAACATGTAATCTACCTTTTTTCTGCATTAGATGCAGTCCATAATGGTTGTATTGACAAGAATATAAATATTTGGCTATGTCATCACAGCAGTAAAATTCTCTGTTGGGCTGTCTTTGATTGTACTCCACCCTTTGCTTCGAATCAGATTCTGGAATTAATTCTTTAATTCAAAGGTGCAAGCCTTTAAAGGGATGCATAATGGCAAAGAATCCATTTATTGCCTCTTATAAGCCTAATGGTATAGCTATGAATTGTTTTACACCACTACTGTTAACAGCTCGGCCTTCCTTGTATTGTTAGCTCCCACAGCATACTGGGTTGTTTCCTCCACCATTTGGACAAATATGAAGTGTTTGGAGTTCTTATCTTGTGGAGGATTACTTACTGTTCGGTTGTTAAAGGATGTACTGGCCCAAAATTTGTCATCACACAAAAAAAGAGTTTCTTATGCCTGAGTTTCTCCAGCCTAGGGTTTAAAGTTACTAAATCTTTGGGCTATGAATGCGGAGGCTGCTGGACTTTTTATTGTAAGGAAGTTTAGGGTATAGGATGGTTAGGGAAAGATAGGAACAGGGCTTGGGAAGTAGGGTTTAGGTTAAAACAATAGGAACAGAGAAGCTTTATTGTGGAATAAAATTGATAGCACCACAGTGCAGAGAAATAAGTCATTTGTAATTAAGAACTCTAAATAACACTGAAACCAATTTTGGATTTTTCTAAATCCATGGAGGTGTGATGTTGGTGGATTCATCTATACTTACTAAAAGTAGTCCTCCATCACATGACACCTCCTAAGAGCCACCATTTATCGATGGCACCCCCTTGGCATGTGCTTTAAGGGCATTTTCCCCTATCTATGATATGGCCTCTATAGTAATACCCAGTGGTCCACTGGTGAGTCCCTATGGGGTTTCCTCTGTTTTCTTTCTCTTTTGACTATATTCTTGAAGTGAAAAAATACTGTTTTTTTATTTTTTCCTTGATTAATATCTTTAATTGCCATATGGAATGCCTTAATTCCATCCTGAAATCTGGTTATTCTCCTTTCATTTGAGAATTCCATTATTCAATTTTCAATGAATTTGCAGGGTGATATAGTAGTGGTAGTGGTGACTGTGAGGTTAATGATGGTTGTGATGTTGGTAATGATGACTACAATGCCAATGGTTGGGGGGCAGTGATGACATGGTGGCAGTGTCATGACAATGGTGATAGTGGGTAGCATAATGTTGTCGTTATGGAAATAGTGCCAGCAACTGCAGAAATGGTGAGATTAACATGGCAATGGTGGTGATGGTGGCAATAGTGGCAGTGAGGTGGTGGGCTGGTGGCAGCAGGAATGTTGTGTCATTTGTTGTATACTCAGTTAAGAGGATTTGAAAATAAAATGCCTTCATGTTTTTTATTTTTTTATTTTTTGAAATCCTCATATGGGAGGATAGCATTCCCGAGGCCTGGGTTGGTGGTAAGGAGTTAGGAGTGAGGGTGGGAAGTTTATAATTTCAATTCCATGTAGTAGAAAAAAACCAAAAAAGACCTACAGAACAAAGGATTTTAAAGGCCCCTCCAGGGTTTCTAAATGCATCCTTAAAATGTCCAAGCTATGTAAATTGGATAAAAGGATGCACCTGAGGCCTGATTAGGTGGTAAGGAGTTGTGGTGGGAATGCGGAGGTTCTAGGTTTTGAACCCAAGTATCAAAAAAGACACGAGCCAAAAAAGAAAAAAAACCCCTTTTTAAATGCCTCCTCAGAATGTCACAAACAAGATGAATTGAATAAATGGAATTCTTAGATCAATGTCCTCCAAATATAAACTTACGAATGAACATGACGAGCTTAGGAACCTTTTCTCTTCTTTGTTAAATTTCTCCATCCATTGTGGTCGAGGTTTATACGCATTATGTCATTTATTTCTCCCATTAGGTATTGTTTACTGATCATACAATGTTGTAAAGGTCACCATGATTCATCCATCAATCTGGATAGTAGAGATTATGTTAAGCATTATCTAGGCTTATTCTAGGTTTGTAATAAGAGGCCTTTAGTTCTCTGAACAAAAATGTGACTTCTTTGACACCATCACTTTCTTAATTGAAGCTCTTGCCACACTTTTATGCTGAAAATTTACTGTATGAATATGCCTGTGTGACATTATTTGTCCCCTTGTTCCTGTTCTAGTTTTCACTTCATCAATTTTATTAGGCTCCTGCAAAATATGAGTTTGACTCAGTTAACCATTGTGGTTTCCTGTTGTTAATGCCCCACTATTTTTAGTTGATTTTATTTTAAAAATTATAGCTAGCATTTGTCTTCCCTGACTATTGTACCATGTTTGGATGTCTCAGGCAGCAATTTCTTTTGCACATGCTTGTATGTATGCTTCCTTAATTGAGTAAGAACTATACATAAGAGCCATGCAAAAGGACAGCACTACCAGCGCCCTGCCAACACCTGCTGCACGTGTTCGGCAGCGTAAACGCTCAAATGAGGTTGGTTACTTAAATTTTATTATATTGTCAATTGTATTCATTTTCTCATATTGCAAAATGTTAACTATCTGATTTGAATTGCTTGTTTATAAATATGTATTGTTCTAAAAAAAATAGGTAACCTTATGAAACTTGCTGAGTAGTCATGATTGTTAAAAATTGAAATATATTTTGTTGTTGATTCTTAGTTTTCCCCGAATTGCCTTCCTTTTTTTCATTATTATTTATGGGAGGAGGGGGAGAGGGATCAATGATGCTGCTGTCTCTCGAACGAGAACGAATTGGAAAAAGTTTCATCCCTCTTCTGAAACCATTATTGATTAGCCATTAGAAGTGAATATATACAATCTTGGGTTGTGATCTGGGTTCTTTTAAGGTGTTATATGCTTCAATGTTGAATCTTTTTCTTTTCTTTTCTTTTCCATCCCCTTGTCTTTATCCTGGTTTTGGTTGGCTATCAGGTTCCTCCAGAGGCTGGCAAAGCAAATGGAAACCATCTACTTGTTGATGATCGGAACAAATACAGGTCTATGTGGATCCGAGCACACTCAACAGTCTGGATGATTGGGGGATTTGCATTAATCATCTACATGGGTCATCTCTACATTTGGGCCATGGTGGTTGTCATCCAAATCTTTATGGCAAGAGAGCTGTTCTGTCTACTCAGGAAAGCTCATGAAGACAGTCATCTCCCAGGTTTCAGGCTATTAAATTGGTTAGTGCCAGTTTACTATCCATAGATTGATGGAATGTTGTTGTTTCATGGAAAGCTCTCCTGAGTGTTCTGCTACTGATTATTTGAAGCTAATGTTTATTTTATAATATTGACCAAGTTACTTTGGATGCTTTATATTACATTTGATATTTACTTATTCTCAGATTTTTTTACTCAGGCACTTTTTCTTCACAGCAATGCTATTTGTATATGGCCGCATTCTCAGTCAACGGCTGGTCAATACAGTAACTCCTGACAAATTCTTATATCAGCTTGTGGGCAACCTTATCAAGTATCATATGGTTACTTGTTATTTCTTGTACATTGCAGGTTGGTTATATCTGTTAGTTTTCTCATTTTGTCCTTTCATCTAATTCCTTCAGGAATTTTGATATTTAGCACTCTTTTTTTATAACTAGGTGTCAGATTAGAAGATGTCCATTTAAAAAGTGATCAGTGTTCCACACATGCATGGTTCTCTGTTCTTTTGTCCATTTGCTTTATCATTTTTTTCTCGGATTGTGCAATTTTGTTGCTTTATTTTGATTTCCGTTTATATTTTCCTTTGCCTTTTTTTTTCTTAATAATTTATTGCTGCTGTCTAATTCTTTTGTCCACTTGCTTTATCATTTTTTCTCTGATCTTGCAATTTTGTTGCTTTATTTTGATTTCCGTTTATATTTTCCTTTGTCTTTTTTTTTTTTAAATAATTTATTGCTGCTGAAATTATTACTCTGTGTCATGGGCTCAGGTTTTATGTGGTTTATTCTTTCGTTAAAGAAGAAGATGTACAAGTATCAATTTGGCCAGTATGCATGGACGCACATGATTCTAATTGTGGTGTTTACCCAGTCCGCCTTCACCGTGGCCAACATTTTTGAAGGAATTTTCTGGTAAAACAACTTAGAGATTTAGATTTAAAAAATGCTTTTGTGATCCTGTTAATTAACTTGAAACTTGAACCTGTCAACCATGTATGCCATTATCTGTTTTTGACCCTTAACCCCCTCCCCTGATGTATTACTTTTCTGTCATCTTCCCATTGCATCTGATTTTTAGATCCCTGTATTTGTTCACTTCAATTTACAAGATAAGGGCACTGTACCATCTGAACTTTAATATACTTTTATATGATATGAATTCAGTTATATCTTCCTTATTCTGATGCTACTATTTCTCTCAAACTTGCCTGTCTGGTTTTCCAGGAAGGACAGGGGGTCTTACAATGTTGGAGGTTGTGGCCTGATGGTGGCATAGGGGTGTGGGCCAGGGTGCTATTTCTTAAATTAGTTTTTACAGTACAATGCCTTGTGCATTTATAAATCTACTCCAAAAAGAGAGTGCTTAGTCTGACGGAATGATTTAGGGAAGGTAAAGGAGAGTTGTGGGATCTTTCGAGTGTCTTTGAAATATCTTTGAAGGCTTTCGCCATCTCTAGAACCATGAACACTCTTCCACCCTGATTATCATGGGAAGAAAATTTAGAGGTGGACTTCTTTGCAAAGAAGAGGACTTATAGTCAGTAAACTTCTTTTGGGATACAAGTGCCTCCTTGAGATATGAGAGAGTTCTGTTTTTGCAGTTGCTCTTTTGCATTTCTTTTGACATTTTTATTTTCTGCTTTCACTCTTAAAGGAAATGTCTTCATCTTGCTTGTGTGGTCTCTTTCCTCTTACTAAAATTTCCATTCTCTGAGATGATAATAATGGAGAGGAAGAGGTCAGACCCCAATAACCACTCCATTTATCAAGCAACAAAAGTTTGAAGCTTTAAATTAAAAACAAATTTCAAAAAGTTCAAAAGTTTTATGGGGTGTGTTTGAGGGAATGGAGAAACCCTGCTTGAATTTGTTACTATAGTATGAGCATATATATAATTTAAGATTTCTATTACTGGTTGGATTTTTTTTTTCCCTTTTTTTTTAACTTCAGAAGGACTTTACCCTTTACTTGTTTCTTGAGTGATTGGATTGTCAAGTCTTTGGAATTCTTTATTTGTTTATTTTCCTGACATAGTTTAGTATCAATGCAGGTTTCTTCTTCCAGCATCACTTATTGTTATCAATGATATTGCTGCTTATATCTTTGGTTTCTTCTTTGGAAGAACACCTTTGATTAAGTTATCTCCAAAAAAAACTTGGGAAGGTTTCATTGGGGCATCTATTGCAACTATCATCTCTGCATTTGTGGTAGTCTCTCCTTTTCTTTGGTGACAATGAACACATATATTATCTTGCACATTTTTACTTCTGAATAATGTGGGGAAGCATTTTTTGGCTGGAGGAACATGAAAACTAGTGTTGCCGGTGGTTGTGACATTTTCATTATAGCCCAAAGCCAGGATCACCACATGTAGATTTACTTCAGCTTCCCCCAAGTAAAAACTGTTTTCATTAGACTAGCAACTTACTACTCGGTTATTCCTTGGAGTCTTTGACTTAAATCATATACAAAGGATCTTTCTTTTGCCCTTCAGGTGTGCTTCATTCACATATCTATTCAGTAGATTTTTCACATTTAGAAACATACACCTTTCTTCATGTCCTATTTCATGAGGAATGGATCTTGTGAGCTTTTCTCTCTCCATGTAAATGCACCTCAGAGGTGTTTCCATTAATGCCTTAAAACTGAGATGTTTGCCTAGGCCCCTTCTGAAGCACTAGTTTACACTATAAATGCTCATGTTGCATGTTTTGGGTAATATCTTCAGCATGTTTCTTGCGTGCACATATATTTGGAAATAGGGATGTGCTCTGGCAGGTCTTTCTGTTTGTTTCATATTTGGTTGCTATGCAAGCACATCATTCTAAACTCTTGTACAATACCAACTTGTCCGTGCAGCTTGCAAATATCATGGGTCGTTTTCAGTGGCTAACATGTCCAAGGAAGGTAAGTATTTCAGATGAATATTACTCCTTGAAGAAGCATATTTGTCCATGTTCAGATATGCTTGATTTTTGTGATACAATTCATGCAGGATTTATCAACTGGTTGGCTTCATTGTGATCCTGGTCCGTTGTTTAAGCCAGAGTATTTCGATTTATCAGGATGGGTTCCTAGATGGGTGAGTAAGCAGTTCAATTTGATCTGGAATTATATGCACCAAATGTTTTGCTCGTCCATCATGTCTCCTTTGCAATAACTGGATAGTCCATGCTTGATGTGAAAGATTGATTATGTTTCTGATTCATGGTAACAAACTCAAGTGTTTACTCGAAGTTAGTAAAATCACGTGAGCAAACCTCATAATATGTCTGCTGTTACATTAAAAGTATGCTCACTTTGTTGAAAGTTTTTGTTGGTTTCTTAGTTACACTGTAACTGTTAATATATTAAACTTTATTTTTTTTGTTGATCTTAATTCCAAAATTTGTGTACAAAAGATTAGTTGTTGATGTTGACTCATGATGAGTCTTCAAAATTATGGAAAAATTTTGACGAATAAGACACATTCTATGATGGTCAGCTTCAAGAGAACAGCAGTTGTCTTGGAATCTTTCAATCTCTTCAGTTTTATGTGCAAAATATATTTATGTTTCCCTTTAAACTATTAGTTTTAACTTTTTAAGATACCGTCTTATTTTGGTGTTATTTGGTTTTCTATGTTCTAAGACTCTTCAAACTAAGTATTTGATGCATTTCCTTGACACTTAACATGCGTAATCCAAGAATGTTGGGTTTGACAACCTGATTCATCACCCCCTGTTTCAGTGTATTGTAAAGCTATCCCTCTGATTAAAGCATGAGATTTAAATTTTCAATCTCACAAAATATATCAGTAACTCTCTCTCTTCTCATTCTCTTGTGCAGTTTCCTTGGAAGGAGGTCTCCATTTTACCAGTTCAGTGGCATGCTTTATGTGTCGGTTTGTTTGCATCAATAATAGCACCTTTTGGAGGATTTTTTGCAAGCGGCTTTAAAAGAGCTTTTAAGATCAAGGTTCACTCTGCTTATTGTTGACTTAGTTAAGTGATGCGATATGCATGGAAAGCTTCACTGTTGTTGACACTGTTGGGTTTTTATTTCTTTTTCCAATTTGTTACAGGACTTTGGCGATAGTATTCCTGGACACGGTGGAATTACTGATAGAATGGATTGTCAGGTAAGCTTCAAAGTGTGTAGTGTTCATCTAGGTGTACTTGCATTAGGATATAAACACAAATTGTTGACAGTGTTTTTCCTAGAATAATTCTGAATGGGTAAAACAATAGTACTGGGGTGACTTACCAACTATTGGAAATTGGGTGATAGGAGTTTGAACCCTACTTTTGGAATGGCATACAACTAGGAAGTCACTGATACAAGTGTTTCAAATGCAGTTTTCTGCATGCTATTTCATTAATAAAATTTATTAAAACTCTTATTTATAAAAAATTAAAAATACATGATTTACTGTGCTAACTGAATTTAATATTCATTTTATGTTACTGTTGGCAGACACAATTACAGTAGTTGAGTTTTTGAATCTTGTAGCAATAGTAATATGTCATGTTTAAAAAATCTAAGATAAATTTACAGTCATGTATAAAAAGATCAACACAAAAAAATGGAAGTGTAGTAACAACACGAGCGAACTACATCAATATATTCAATAAAAATTTGTTGAATTGAAAACAAGAAAATCCTGACTAGCTTTTAAAGCTTTTCAATTTCCTTTTTTCATCTTTTAAGTAATGAGAAAACCAAGAAGTAACCCAACAAAAAGCGAAAGGAAGTGAGTTTGGAACCCTTTGAAGTCTATTTGTCATTCACATGCTTGACAGTTGTCTATATCAATCCTTACCACAAAATGAGGAGGAAATATATGATGCAGTACACTACCATTTTGCTGCCTTCATTAGGGGTAAGGACGTAATCTTAAAACCCTAGCCCATATCAAGAACATTGCATCATTAAATCCATGTATTTGTTCAGTTCAATTGCTCTAATGATGTACTGAATGAATCTATATCATAAGTTTTTTGTCTGATTGGTAGTATAATTTAATATGCACTTAATATAACATGGTCTGGTAATGCAGATGGTGATGGCGGTTTTTGCATACATTTATCATCAGTCATTTGTTATGGCTCAAAGCTGCTCGGTTGAGATGATTCTGGAACAGGTAAATCCCTGCACTCTTTTGCTTACATGCTTCTGTATCTATCTCGTGTTTTCCCCTTTTAACTTGGATGAATAAAATACGACTCGTACTTGTAGATATTGATGAACCTTACCTTTGAGGAGCAGCAAGATCTGTACATTAAGCTAGGGCAAATGTTCCAGGAGAGGCAGTTCAGACAATCTTAAATCCAAATAACCTATGTCTCTGTGATGTTTGTCATCTTCCTCCAGCACGTTCGTTACATGGAGGCTGATCCCCGAAAGAAAAAGAAAAAGTTTAGTTCTGTACATGGTATTGTATTTCTTTTCAGTCGTTCCATTCAAATATGTTGCTGAAGGTGTTTGTTCTTTTGGTGCACGCACTCTGTACAGTGCTTGTTAGCCATTTAATATACATAAAATTTTTAGCCATCTCTCACTTAGATGGTGACTCATGGGACATGATCTGTTATTGGGTTCTGTTCTGTTCTTCATACTGTTTGATATTTTTGAGACCAATTCTGGAGAAAATAACAGGTTTTTAGAGTTGTGAAATAAATTCAATATGGTGATCATCCTTATTTGAGTGCAGGTGATTACCTTCTTCTGCCTTGCACATAGTCAGACTTAAGCAGGATTTTAGAATTTGATTTATTATGATTATCCAGCTAATTAGGTTCCAAAACTGAAGATCGGATGGGTGTGATTTCATTGTTGGAATATATATTTTCGGATGGGGAACGTTCATAGACAAAGCTCTCTTTTCCCAATGTTAAAAAAGGTTTAAAAGATTTGAATGACCTGCTTGGCTGCTGAGAAAATTATGTTATTTGGATTTTTGCAAACAAAATGCACAGCCTATTTCTTTCCAGCAACCAAAACGAACATCACGTGTGCAGACTCTCAAAAGAATGAATATGGGACTTTTATCATGTCACCAATAATGGTGACTGGAAACTTTTTTGCTTCTATGCATTGGACTCGATCTGAAACATTAAATAGGAAAAATTAACAAAAATCTGTGCAAAATATAAAGCAACCCAAAGAAACAGAACAATTGAGATACCTAAATGGGAACTTATGATGAAATCAAAACGAGGGCCTAAGATTAAGCTAAAAAAAGCAAGTAAAAAAGAACAAAGAATTGATGCCTATTTGATGTTCAGAAGCAAACCCACAAAAATAAAGGGCCGATAATAAGTGTAAACAAGAAATTTGGAACTTTGAATCTGTCCTATTCAGAGTTTGATAACAAAATCAACACAGCTTTCTACTTGAAAGTAATAATAAAAAAAAATATATCAAAATGCAAAACAAACTATCCAGAAACAAAGCCATCTATCAAATACTGCCATATAAATATGGTACACAGTGCAAGCATGTTCTGCTTTCGCAAGGAAAATTTCAATGAGATGCATCAATATCCAATCGTCATTTAGATCCATCTAAAGGGGGAAAATTGATTTGAATTTGCTTGCTTTTGTCACCTGCCAAAACCTCAGACGTGTTCCCAGCAGCAGAAAGAAAAGCTATAACTCCATTGGTTCCACCAAATTATCGTTCACTGGGTTTTTGGTTTGTTAATCTTAACATACGGGAAAATACCCATGAAATGGACAACCTTTGGGGCCCAGTCTCGTTGCTGAGCCCGGCAAAACATCAAGAACGTGTTGGCAAAGTAGGAATTGAAACCCATTAAGACATGCCACATGGCATGACCTTGAGGGTTGACAGGCCAACCTGATATCTCCTTGCAGAAAAGACGGTCAAACAACCAGCACAAACTACCAAGTAAAAGGGTGGCCACATACCACTTTGCAAGCCGCTTTGCAGATGTATCCTTTGTGTAAATGTAATACTTGTACATACGGGGGATGCAGAGGAGACAGAGGATAACATAATGCACCTTGAAACCCATGCGAAACCGAAACTGTGAATGGACTATAGCGAAAACGGCACCATAAAGGAACAGGAAGGTAGGCATTGTGCTACGATAATGCCAATCTGGGGAGTACAGGATGTAGAGATAAAGGAGCATTTCCCATACCATTGGAGTTTCATCACTTTGCTGTTGCCTGGAAATAAGTTCCAAAAATCATGTTCAGGTCTAAAATTTAAACAATAAACAATAATCCACAAAAAAGATAATTCCGCAGGATGGAGTTGGCTTTGACCCAAGAAATTCACCACTTTTATTACTTAAAAGGCAGAAGCATTTTCCATGTTATCCATATGTGGGGCAGGGGCTTTTAAGCCCCACTCACCCACCTCGATCAAAGGTTTTTCTAAACCATCAATGAAGCAAGTTCATGAACAAACAAACGTATAGAATGTAATGGCCAAACAAGCCAATGACCATATAGATAATCTACACCAAAGCTCAAGCATACTTCTCCCATGCTACGAACGCATTATGGCCCATACTCCTATTGAGTGTGTAGAGCATGCATGCCCCACACCATTTTTAAGGGGCATAAACTGAACAGCTCTGTTAAAACTAGTCCGTTTCATTCAGTAATAAATTTTAATTTGAGTCATTGACACCCATTTCACTCATACGCAAGAGCATCATCATTATGAATGCAGTATGAAAATGCTGAACTATCTTGATTCATATTTGTAACATAACTATATCCTAACGAATGCTAAATAAATAAACAAATAATAAAACATCCTTAAAACCATTAAATATGAAAGGAATAAACATTAGGCTTTGAACTTCCAACTGTTTGTTCAGAGAATGAGATAAGAAAACACATGTTTTTGAGTTACTACTTCACTCATGCAATACAACATGAAGTTTGATCTTAACAAGTACAAGATTGAAGATCCCGATCTACATGATGTTTTATCAAAATAGTGAGGTGTAGATTGGACTCTTTTTTTTCCCCCTTTCGTCTGTCAGGAAAGAAAAAACCTGATCTATAACTCAGCAATATGACTATTTTCAACAAGTTGCCACAATCGACCACTACCCCAAACATAGCTCATTACTTCTTCATGGAAAACTCATACAAGGTAAAACACACACTAACCTAACCAAAACCCAGAAATAAAAAATCAACATAAAATAATAAAGAAGAGTTAACAATATGGCAGAATAACTTAAGGAGCGCTTGCTGACATTGAAAGGCAGATATGACCCTAAAGAGAGCCAAATGGAGAAACAAGACACATGCAAAACAAGATGTTCCTTGAATGCCAACATTCAGTATGAATAGCCTCATAGCCATCTCAGAAGAAAATGTCCTTTTAATTTCCAAGTGTCCATCAATTACAAATCACTTCTCACAATAGAGCTTCTATAGCTGGTTTATATTTTATAACAAATCCACCCCCTGTTCACTTATTCTAATGGTGACAGTTTCATAGTTATCAGTGAGACACCTAGGGTATATACAAAGTGGGCAACTCCTTTTGCAGGCGCAAGGTAGTCAGTTCCTCATGATTTATGAAACAATAGTCTGTTGCACTAAAAACCCAACAATTAGAAACAAAGTCAGGCCCCACACAGACAGAGCTTGGATCAAATTACAACCCATGTAAAGATTCTTATTCTTACCACCCCTCAACGACTCTGTGAAATTCATATTTGCAAAACCCATCATTAAATTGAATGCACCTCCAATGCACATCATGCATGCATGTCAATTTAAAGATATGAACAATTGCTTGTTTTATAAAGATGCATATCTAAGCTCCGCTGTAACAGTTCAGATCATTTTCCAACTGACCCAAAATGCAACAGAACTAGGAGGCAATAGAAAGAGAATGCCGCAAAAGATAACATGTCTGAGAATGGTACTTACACATGTTGCAATGTCGCATGATATACGATGCTTCCAATTGAAAGTATCATATTAGATATGTGAAGAACACTAAATCTCTTCTCGAAATGTTGTCTCAAGGCATTTATGAGGCCAATCAGTGCCAAAAGAATGCATGGCATATTTGATACAGTGTTGTAAAACTCTGCAATATAAGAAGAGTAGACATAATTTTTCTCACACCACTCTTTGGTAGATGTTACAGGACCCCAGAAGCTCGATATTCCCTCTGCCATTCTCCTATATGTTTGGCAATTTGTAAAAAATATTTAACCAAACCCCTTAAGTTAAGATGTCACGAAGTTCATAAAACCTGCAAACCATGTGCCTGTAGAAAATAAACCCACACTTCAGCAATCCAAGATTTTGAGAAAAAGAAAGAAAGGAAAGATGCACTAGACAAGAAACAAATGGAACAAATTGCACCATATTCATTGGTTAGGTAAATAAACAACATGATAGCTGAAGTCACTGCCACTTAACGACTCAATAACCTACGAGTACTTGAATGGGTAACAAGACATGAAGCTTAAGCCTCACACTCCTATTAGAGAAAGAAACCAAAATACAGCATGCAGGCGCACACAGAAAGAGAAGATGCAATTGTGATCCACCTACAGTTCACGACATGCTTGAACATCAATGACTGCCAATTAACAGGTTTGATTTCACATTAATTATACATTTTTTTTTCTTCTCTTTCATTTCAACAAACTAAACATGATGTCTGATGACGGAAGTTATGTTTCAAGAATATCTCGCAAGAAGATGATATTCCCTTCTTCTTTGATAAAAAAAACACAAGATCTTCCCTTTTATATTTTAGCCTTGTGACAAGGGCCTTGTTTTTGGCTAAAATCTGAGGCTCCTCAAATATAACATGAGATATACAGGGCAAGAAGACAAGCTCTTCATGTAAACTTCATATTTCTCATCATAACATTATAAGATAAAAACCCTCAAAGTCTAAGATTCAAGTGATTATGATTGAAAAACGGAAAGGAATGCACAAAAGTAACAACTTGGTGATATTTGGGGCTCTATTTACATTGATCAAGAAATACATAAAATCACATAAATATCATAACGACTAATTATAATTTCTAATTATGTATTATACCAATGAACAGCGAAAAAGTAATCAAGAAATCAAACAATCTTTTATATATAATTTTTTGGAGTGGGTCAAAGTACACATAGGAGATAACTTTGTCTATGATAGACTTCATCGATTGACCAAGCTCAAAGTAGGGCAAAGGAGTTGTTTTTTGTATACCCCTATGCTTTGATTGGCTTTTTGATACCTTTGTACACATTGAGTATACTTTTGTGCTCCCTTTAGTTATGCACTGTTAATATATATATATATATATATAATCTTTGCCTATCAAAAACAAAAAATACTTCAATCAACTACAAGAAAAACATACTCATATGGTAAGAATAGGATTGCATTCAGAACTTTAGCATCACCACTGTAACTTTTTTCTCCATGCTTGTCGTATTACTAATCAAGTTAACATTGTAGATTAGAATCACCCAACAAATGTAATGATTCAAATGCCACTCTTGTGAAGAACAATGGAGTTAATATTTTCTTGTTCAGATTTCAAAGCCTTTGAGGGCACAATGGCACTAAACCATGATTATCAGAAAATGCCAGTACCTTAGATCTATGATCTGGATCATACCACAGACAAATTGCTAAACTTAAACAAAGATATGATCAAAACTTCAGTCGGAATAAATTAATCGAGCAACCACAATACAGTTCCAAACCCTCTGTAATTAAAATCAAACACTCACTCAATTCGTTTGCACTTGCAAGTCTCTCAACTAAGCTAAACCACATTATCATCTACGAAATAAGAAAAAGGCAAAATTCAGCATCAATTCTCCAAAACACTCTGCTTTATTTTCCATAGCATTTGATACTAACCCTAATTATTCCTCCCGAATAAGAAATTGATTTCGGAATTTCAACAAAATATACAATTTCTCCCAATACAAAGATATACGAAAAAAAAAAAAAAAAAATCAAATTTATTCACAAAACAGAAAAATCAATTAAGAAAGAAAGAGCCGTAGCAGAAAAGCAAAACAGCGAAACGATACTACTCGTTCAAACACGACGAATCGAACCGGAAACAGAAGCAAACGGAACAAAACCCTAGGATAGAGGACATCATAAAACGCAGCGTTTTGAGAACGGACCTGCCTCGGTGAAGGAGGTCTCATTCTCTTCTTCCTTGCTCCGCCCAATCTCTTCTCTCTCTCTCTGTTCTCCTCTTTTTGCGACAATCGAGGTTTTTTTCCCTTTTTTTTTTTCTTTTTTTTGTTTTTCTTTTCTTAAAAATACAATATTATCCATGAAGAGGGTGGAGAGTTGGATGAAAAATAGGGGGTGTTTTGGTCTTTTGGGAGCTTTAGCGTAACGGCATCGGATTGGGCGTGTCTCCGTGAAGGGTGTTCATGTGCGAAGCGAATCCGAGACGAGGTTGGAATTAATGGTGGTAGTAATGGGCCCAGATCTGCATTCGAGGATAATGGACTGATTTTGGGCCGAAAAGGACATGACGCCAAGTTCTAGCTCAGCCCATTTAGAGATCAGTACTTGTTTCCAGGTTCAGCCCATTCTAGGGGTGGAATTTGGACTCGGCCCATTCTTAAGCAAAAAATCAAATTGCAATTGTATGTTAAATTTTGATATAAATACATATGAAAATTTTAGAAAAACATTGTGGAATAGTTTAACCCAACCTAACTTCACTTAATTCAATTTTGAATCCAAGGCTAATCGAATTTGGTGGAGTCAAACTTAAAGTTAGAAAAACAAGGTTAAATTGAATACCTTCGATTAGAATTCATGTTGAATTGAACTAAGGTAGAAAACTCCTTGACTCAGGTTGAGTTTTAACTAATCACTAACTCGATTTGACTTGAGTTATGAGGTATTTGATAAAATTTAATATTTATTATTTAATGACTTAAGATGACTTTAAGTTAAATTATGATATGGAGTTTTTTTAAAAAAAACATCATAAAAGAAGATTCGTTTTGTTTAACATTTATATGAATAAAATCTTATGATTATTAAGAACTCAACGGGACCTTTCCTCTTGAATCAGACAAACTTGGCCAAAGAGGAGATGGTTCCCATTTAGTTTTTTTGCTTTCATGTCGACAACTCGAGTCATTCGATTACTACAGGGATGAACCCAATTTGAAATATGAACCATTAAAGAAAATGCCTATTAGACCAATCACAAAAATACTAGTTATAATACCTATTAGCCAAAGAGGAATCATTTGACTTAAAACTTATTACTTAATTTTTATTTTAAATATTAAAGTTGTTTGATAAAATTAATTTAAAATCTGATTTTAAATCATTAAAATAATATATTTATTCTCATAAATTATAATTAGTGCAGAGAATGTTGAATAATAGTGAAGGTTGTGAAACAATAAAGGAAATCATCATAGAGGTAACTAGGACAGACGAGAGTAAAAAAGTAAAATAAATATTTTTACCTAAAAATAAATTAATTATTTTTACTTATTATTTAAAGGTGTTTTTTTTTATATTTTAAATCATATGACTAAATTATTTTACCAAATATACTTAATTCACCTAATTACTTAAATTAAGTTATTAAATTGCTTTAATTTATTATATTAATTTACAGTGTGGAAACAAAAGACTAGCTCAAAAGACACAAATAAAGAACAAAATAAATAAGAAGAAAAACTTATCAGTTGAGGCATTACAAGCACTGTCCTTGAAGTAGATACACCCTCCTTGAATACGAACTCGGTGCACTAGGGTACTAATGGTCTACCTCTAGGGTGCACTCTATAAGCTAGAGGTGTACAACTCAGGTTTTGAAAAAATCCCTCAAAATAGATGTATGAAAATACTCTTTGAAAATTTTGTATTCATATATACAGAAAGGGGTGACCTGTTTTTATAGACCACTAATACAGTCCCAAAAGGAATTTACTTTTAATTAGGAGATGATACAAAGTGGATAAAGAATTTATATATAAAAAGAATGAGACTCCACTAGCACAATCCCAATAAGACTCTTCCCAAAAATATAACACTAATAGAATAAAATAAAAAAATAATTTTCAATAAGACACTTCCAAAAAATATAAGACTAATAAAATAAAATAAATTAAATTAAAAATAATTCTCAAATATAAAAATAGAAATTATTTATATTCTTCCTACAAAAAATATGCCATATTTTAAAAAAGAAACGTTAGTATTACAATAGCACAAGTCAAAATAAATATTAGGGAAGTAAAAATATATATATATATATATATATATATATATATATATATTTTAATGTTAAACTTTTTTAAAATGATAAATTATTTTTTTTTTTTTTAAAAAGGGGTAAACAACCATGAATCCTAACTTTCAACTCCAATCATAGATTTATCAAGGCTTTAATATTCTTAGAAGTAAACTAGGTTCATTGAACCTAGACACTCCAAGCTTCATTCAAGAATGTGGACAAATTAAACTGATTTACTTACACAACATTTCTTACTAAGAAGCCATCATCATTCAACATGCATTAAGTTCAATGTACCTGGACACTTAGTGTTAAACAAACCTTATCTTTAAATTTCATTTGAATTAAAATCTTACTTATACCGTTTATTTGTACTACTTTTCTTCGGAGATATATGCATCTACAATAGTCCTCCTTATGTGGGTTAATATCACTTAGGTCACATTTGATTGATAGGATATATATATATATATATATCATAGTCATTGGATAGAAAATACATAATTTAGGATATAATTTTCATTGAGATATGATATATTTGATATACATATCCTATGAAAATAACATATCTCATTACAAATGAGATATATATTATTTTCAATATTTAAAATAAAAATTTTATCACATTCCAATATGTTATATTTAAAATTTTGAAAAATTTATTATATTTAACAATATCGATGATTAAAATATTTGAACTTTATAAATATATATTTTTTATATCATGTTATTCAATATATAAAAATAATTTATATATTATATATTAATATTAGTTTATAATTTTTTTTAGTTTTTATTTTTTAATCATAAATTTAATTCATAATAAAAAAATATTTTGCAAAATGAGTATATATAAAAAAAAAATTGATAAAAAAAAAATTTATGATACATAAGATATGCATATCTCATATTTTAGTATGATATTAACATATCCCATATATAAAAATATTAAAAAGAAAATAAATAATATATTTTATCACTTATCATATTTTATGATTAGTTAAATATAAAATAAAATAAATGATGAAATAATCTATTTTATTTCATCACTAACTAAATATAAGATATGATATAATATCTTCTATCTTATCCAATCTGATGTTATATCCGATCAACCAAACTTAACCTTCGAGTTTTGAATGGAGATTGGGATCAACTCTAATATTAATTGTAATGGTTGATTTATTTTCATAAATTCTTTAATTTTCATATAAAATATTTAAATAATAATCATTTTTGAAAAAAGCATGAACCAATTGAAAGTTTGACAAATCATCATAACTAGTTCTTTGAATATTTAAAACCTTAGTATAATATTTAAACTTTAATAAGAAAATATTTCTAAGGCTTAGAAAATATTTATAACTAATAAAATCAAAAATTAAAAATTCATTTTCTTTAACATATTTTCTTATAGAATCAAGCACAACACACATGAAAATGAATTATTTCAAATAATTTCTTTATATTTTAAAAATATTTTTCAAATATAAATTGAACGCCTAACTTTAAATAGAGCAGGAATGCAATTTTCATTTTCCAAATTTATCAACAGCGCGGGGGTATGCGCCAGGTTCAATGAACCTGGAAACCAATGGTTCCCGGCGTCGAGTCTCCACATCTAAGAACGAGGGCGCCACGTGGAAACACGGGTTACGTACGATCAGCAACTGATCAAAAGGCAGTTCGCCACACGAGCCACTGATCAAAAGACAGTTCGCCACACGAGCCGCACGTGGTTATGCGCAACTTGGACCTCAATCCCCATTCTGAACTTGTCTCAACACATGGTCTAGATTCATTAGCAGCTCCAAGTTTTCGAACCCTATAAATAAAGCCTCTACATATTCTTATGTAGTGCACCGTGGCGTAACATTTCCTCCAAATTTCTTCATTTCCTCTGAAAATTTTCAGAAAAAGTTTTACTTCCGACAAGTGTACTTGGTCATTTTCTTTTTCTGTTTGTTGGATGTGAACACTGTGTCGTCATTCCTTCAAGATCACTATCTATAACAACCCTCGTCGAAGTAACCGCTAGTGGAAAAAACCAGAAACGGAGAAAATAAAATCCCGGAAAGAAAGAGGGTGCCGGAGAAAAAAAATCTATAATTATCTTATCATCCCTCAATGGCGAAGATCCCGGTGAGGTTCAAGAGGTTGGCAGCTGCTTTCGACGAGGTGGCTCGGGTGCGGCCATGCGACAGCTGGGAAAGCGAGAGTTCTACTGAGCTTTCGGATACTGATCTTTCGGATCTGGTGAATTCTTTTCTTGAAGAAGAAAGGGTTGAGGATGAGGGAGGAGACGTTGAGCGAGAAACGGATGGGGATTTGATTGGAAGAAGAGAAAGTTACTGCTCTGATTCGGAGACGAAGGAGGCGTTGCGGAGTTTGTTAGGCGACGAGGCTTCGGATGATGCCGTTGAAAAGATTCGGGCCGAGACGGAACTTGCGTGCCGGCATATCGGGAGTGGTTCGTCGTCGAAGGGGTTTAAGCGGCGGCTGATGAATCGTTTACGCGAGAGAGGGTTCGACGCCGGTGAGTATTTGAATTTACCATTTTTTTTTTTTTTTGAATTAGCCTTTGTTTGGTTGGTAAGAAAACGGTAGAAAATCGTGATTTTTGGGACATTTCTGAATCCATGAATCTTGACTCGACAGGTCTCTGCAAATCTCGGTGGGGGAAAACCAATAAGCGGTCGATTCCCGGGGACTACGAGTACGTCGACATCAACATCGCCGGAACCCGCTATGTCGTGGAAGTGTTTCTCGCCGGAGAATTCGAGATAGCTCGGGCAACTAAAGATTACATTTCATTGCTGGAGGAATTTCCTCCGATCTTCGTGGGAAAGCAAGAAGAGCTAAAGCAGATTGTGAGGATCATGAGCCGAGCCATGAAAGGATCCATGAAGAGCGTGGACATGCACGTCCCACCGTGGAGGAGGAACGGCTACATGCAGGCGAAATGGTTTGGGTCGTACAAGCGGACGACCAGTGCCGCTCCGCCGAGGAAGGAGTCGGAACGGAGCGCCGGTTTCGCCGGAGAGAGGTTGCCGGAGATGATTTTGCTGGTAGGGTAGGGTTTCAGGCGATTTCTGGGTGTTGATTGAAGTTTGATTTGTGATCAATTTGTAAATTTGTTTGAATGAAGATAAAATTATTTTCTAGTTCTCAAAACATTTATATGATGAAGAAAAGCATAAAAATTATATAATTAAGTTAATTAATTATATTTTTTTTAAATTATAAATTTCATAAATAATTCAATTGTTTCTCTTACCATTTATAATCATATATTTCTTATTCAATTGTACCGTTTTTTTCATCTTTGAATTTTCTCGCTAATTCCGGGCATCCTTAATAATAATAATAATAATAATAATTAATTAATTAATTAATTAATTGTTATCCATGGTTGAGTGGGACCACAAATTTATAATTTCTTCTCATATTTATATAATTTTAGATTAATAATTATATTTTGAATATAAACTATATCATTTTTTTAGAAAAGAATTTGATTGATAAACTTTTAAAAATATAGAAAGTCATTTAAAATAAATTTTAAATAATTATTTGATAGGCAATTTGTTTAAAAAATTATTTTTTTAATATTAAAATAATTTTTTATTTATATCCAAAAATTTTGAAAAAAAAAAGGAGGGAAATTAAGAAAGAAAAAAATAAAAAGGAAAAATAGTTTTATATAAATATTAAATAATTTGAATTTTTTTAATAAAATTTCATGACACACTTTTAAGATTTATAGGGCCAACATGATTGATAAAACATCATTATTACTTTTTATTAAAATGCACTAATCTTTTGATACTTTTTGGGAATATGAAGTTACTCTTTTTTTTTTTTTTTTAAAACCGGATTATCAACTGGCGGCGCCCATTCCATTAATAAATTAAGGTTACTGTCCAATTCAAAGTTCAGCCCATTCGTAAAAGTAGACATCATTAATAAATAAGGCTGATGTGGCAGATGTTGTCATCTTTTAGGGTCCCTATAAGGCTATAACATTATTATTGATGATGATGTATAGGATATTGCGCTGGTCAAGGCAGACTGGGCTGGTGGTAGGGACTTTTATCATACGGTAATTTAAAAAAGTTATGCTTAAATTATTGTAGTAGAAAAAGTTATTACAAATATATGGTAGTTTTTGCCACCTAGGAGAGAGGAGATAGGAGAGAGGAGAGAGGGTGAACGGATAAATTATTTTTTAAACCAAAATCATCTTTTCAAATTTCAAAAGACGAAATCGTCTTTTCAAAAGACGATTTTAAAAAAATTTCAAAAAAAAGGGAAATCGTCTCTTCAAGAGACGAGTTCCATGAAAAAAAATATATATATATTTTTAAAAAATTCCTCAAAAAAACAAAAAAAAAAAATTCCCAATTATAAAAAATAAAAAATAAAAATTCATCAAGGGAACTCGTCTCTTCAAGAGACGAGTTCCCATGGAAAAAAAAATTTTTAAAAAAAAAATCCCAAAAAAAAAAAAAAAAAAATCCAAATAAAAAAAAAAAAAAAAACTCAAGGGAACTCGTCTCTTGAAGAGACGAGTTCCCATGGAAAAAAAAATAAATTCCCAAATTATTAAAAACAAAAAAAAAAAAAAGAAAAAAAAAAAAAAGAAAATTCAAGGGAACTCGTCTCTTGAAGAGACGAGTTCCCATGGGATTTTTTTTTTTTTTTTTATTTTATAAATTCCCAAATTAGTAAAAAAAAAAAAAAAAAAAAAAAAAAAAGGGAAAATTCAAGGGAACTCGTCTCTTGAAGAGACGAGTTCCCATGGGATTTTTTTTTTTTTAATTCCCAAATTAGTAAAAAAAAAAAAAAAAAAAAAAGAAAAGGGAAAATTCATGGGAACTCGTCTCTTCAAGAGACGAGTTCCCATGGGATTTTTTTTTTTTTTTTTTAATTCCCAAATTAGTAAAAAAAAAAAAAAAAAAAAAGAAAGGGGAACTCGTCTCTTCATGGGATTTTTTTTTTTTTTTTTTTAATTCCCAAATTAGTAAAAAAAAAAAAAAAAAAGGGGGAAAATTCAAGGGAACTCGTCTCTTCATGGGATTTTTTTTTTTTTTTAAATTCCCAAATTAGTAACAAAAAAAAAAAAAAAAAATTCAAGGGAACTCGTCTCTTCAAGAGACGAGTTCCCATGGGAAATTTTGTTTTTTTTTTTTTTTATAAATTCCCAAATTAGTAAAAAAAAAAAAAAAAAAAAAAATTCAAGGAAACTCGTCTCTTCAAGAGACGAGTTCCCATGGGAAATTATTATTATTATTTTTTTTAAATTCCCAAATTATTAAAAAAAAAAAAAAAAAAAAAAAACAATTCCTCAAACTCGTCTCATGGAAAAAAAATATATTTTTTAAAAAAAATTCCCGAATTAAAAAAATAAATAAATAAATAAAAATTTCCATGGGAACTCGTATCTTCAAGAGACAAGTTTCCTTGAATTTTCTTTTTTTTCTTTTTTTATTTTGGATTTTTTTTTTTTAAATATTTTTTTTTCCATGGGAACTCGTCTCTTCAAGAGACGAGTTCCCTTGAGGAATTGTTTTTTTTTTTTTTGGATTTTTTTTTTTAAATATTTTTTTTTCCATGGGAACTCGTCTCTTGAAGAGACGAGTTCCCTTGATGATTTTTTTTTTTTTTTTTTTTTTAATTGGGGAATTTTTTTTTTTTATAATTGAGGAATTTTTTTATTTATTTTTTTTTTTTAATTTGAGAATTTTTTTTCATGGAACTCGTCTCTTCAAGAGACGAGTTCCCTTGGGGAATTTTTTTTTTAAAAAAATATTTTTTTTTTCATGGAAATCGTCTCTTGAAGAGACGATTTCCCTTTTGAAATTTTTTTAAAATCGTCTTTTGAAAAGACGATTTCGTCTTTTGTAATTTGAAAAGATGATTTTGGATTAAAAAATAATTTATCTGTTCACCCTCTCTCCTCTCTCCTAGTTGTCAAAAACTACCATATATTTGTAATAACTTCTTCTACTACAATAATTTAAGCATAACTTTTTAAAATTACCGTACTATTGAGAAAAGTCCCTGGTGGTAGTCGTTGCCTTAAGTGGACGGATGTAAAACTTGAAGGTGGTTTGTACTCTACTACTCTGTAAAAATTATCATGCGGTTAGGTCATGTTTGGTTCTATAAATTTGTGGGAAAATTCATAAAAAAAGAGTACTAAAAGAATAGAAAAAAAAAATTAAAATTCAATAAATTATTTTTATTTATTTTAAATCCAGTAAACTCTAGTCGCTTTTCATTTGCTTGTTTGGTAGGAAAATGGGGAGGGATTTTGAGAAAAAAAGGGTTAGTGTTGGAAAATGTAGGCACCAAGAGACACAAAGCCACTGGGAAATCAAAGGGGCTTTGCCTGGAAGGTGACCAGAATCAAATGTTCTGTTGCTGTAAGAGAAGGGTCTCTTAAAAAGGCTAAATCCTATGCCATTTCCTTCTTCTCCCCTTCTCAAATTCATTCCTATTCTATTCATTTAACAGAAGAGAAAAAAAAAAAAAAAATGTGAGAAGTTCGGTAAGCAGATTTGTCGACAGAGATTCACGACAACCGGCCAGTTAACTTCTCAGCCATTTGACTTGATATAGCTACAGCCACCTATGGCAATTCAAGATCAAGGGCACTCACTGCTCCCTCCTCTTGGTACATGTAGCCAAACAACATCTTGAACCCTAACCCTAGTAAAAACTGAAAGAGACGATCAAGTTGAGACTTGAGAGAAGCAAACCCTAGCCTCTGCCCTTGCTTTTATAGCATGGGTTGCCTCAAGAGGAAAGATCTCAGCCGCACATCTTGCAAATCCCCATTTTAGTTTTGGGCCCACTGAAGGCTGAAAGGGCTTTTGGGCTGGGCCCAAAAAGAAACTTTTGAAAATTTTATGCTCTGTTTGGATCTGGGAAACCCTGAAAAGGCCTTGTTTCATAGCATTTTCCAACATCGAAATGAAGCCCAAATACTTTTTCTTTTTTCTTTTTCTTTTTAAATAATTTTTATTCTCTTCTTTCACTCCAATTCCCTCTCAAATTTCAATTTTCTTTCTCCCATACTTTTCTCCAGACTTCCCAGGATCCAAAGGCAGCCCTGTTTGGAGAGAGAAATACATTTGACATAAGGATTTTAGTAGCATTGATGTTAGCTGTTTGTTTAATTATATACATATCCGCAGATGTATTCAACAAAATCAGAAAACCCGCTTCTTGATTCACTGCGTAGCAGCTCTCAAGTTTGATTTTTGATACAGTTTTCGCCTTCCAATATTCAATACAGCTCAACATTTGAAAGCTGTTTGGGCAATTGAATAAGCTTACATAAGCTATCAAAAATGAACAACACTTCCAGTGCAGAAGGATATAACAACTAATCTACTGATACAAAATCTGCAGATATGTCTCTTTGTCTTCCAAAGAAAGCAGAAGGAAAATTATCATGTGGCTGAATTGATCAGCTGGGTACCCTGTATGTGATTTTGTTAGCTATATTCGTTAGGGTTTTCTTTACTCTGGATGATAGGCACCCCATCTTCTCTCCACACAATCCGCTCATCACATAATGCTGATGTCACCTCCACGTATAAGCGATGCTCCTGAAAAATTAAGGGTGTCAAGGAAAAACCATTTTGTGATGTGATGCACAATGGGAAATCCATAACTTTGTCATCCTCTCACATGAATGAGTAAAACTCTTGACCTGTTCCCCATCAGGGAAGCAAGTTATGGCACTGGGTGTTTTCTTTCTCTTTGCAATGGTTGATAATGAAAGGAATTATTTAGGTTGGTTGCTAAGGAAGATCATGTAATTATATGTTTTAGAATTTAGATGGACAACCTCATGAAGAACCCTTGCGGCCAGCTCATCGGCAGTGTCATCAGCAAGCACAGGCACAACTCTTTGAGCAAGGATACGCCCTGTGTCATAGTGCTCATCAACGAAATGGACTGTAGGACCTGAGTATCTAGCCAAACATGAAAAAGAAAATGAGTAACCATTTCTTAAAGCGAATCCCAAAAAAAAAAAAAAATAAAAGATGGTGTTCAATACTATGAAATAAGCAGACATTTGGAACCAGTTCTTGTCACAATGTGATAGTTCATCCGAAATCAGCTTCTGACAAGAAAATTTTAAAGGAACTCATTTATAGTCGCATACATACATTTTTTTCTGTGCTCATATCCATTATAAGAGCTAACCCGCTTAGTTTATGGGACTTGGAACATTAACTTTCAAGCCTCCGATTACCTCCCTCACTAATTCACAAAATAGTCCAGGATCCCAAAATATTTCATGGATAAAATTCTTAAATATCCAAACAAGATGCCATATAGCAACCAATTATTCATAATTTTATGGCTTACATCTGATGTGTTTCAGTCCATCTAGGAAATTCATAAAGTGTAAAAATAGCCAAACATGGCTTCTTTCACTGGTTAACTATTGGATGATTGTATTCTAAGTTTTTGGTTACAAATTATTTGTAAACATTAGAGACTGGTCTCCCCTGCCTTGTAAGTGACACAAGTTGCCAGTGCTGCACCAGGTAGAGTTATTTCATATCTAGAATACAGTATGGACTTTGAACAAGGAAAAATATGAAACTTAATATGGGCAAGGGAAGCAGACATTGATCTTTGCAATGCCTATAACTCATAATCAGATCAGAAAGGGATTTATCTTGTTCTGGTGCCAGCACAAGTTCAGATATTCTTCAACATTCATAACTGTGTAAAAGGAGTTGAGGAAGACTATTCTCGTGTTTCTATTTCTCCAACAGTTGCCCATTGATTTGACACTACTTGCTAACCAGTTTTTTCAGACATATGAATGGTATAAAAGAAGCCAGTGAGCAGCAACATCACAAAATGAAATTTTAAAGGTGTTAAAAGACACTAAGAAATCAGCATTTAAGTTTTTCTTCCACGATAACCAAGCTGAAGTCGGAAAGTGTATGGACTGAAAAATGTACATGCGAAAACAAAAATCATAGCTGCAACTTACCTTGCTCCAGAAGCAATGACTGCTTTATGCACCTTCATACCATAATATCCTTTGCCCCCAAAAGCAGGAAGAAGTGAGGGATGGATATTTAGTATGGATTTCGGATAAGCTCGGATCAACTCAACTGGGATAAGTTTCAGATATCCAGCTAGGAGAATAAAGTCCACCTCAAAACCTCTGTTTTGAGACACAGTTACAACAAAAAGTTGTATGAGACACTATAGCTATGATTTAGTTTGGTTCAGAAAGACTAAGGCGGTGTTTGTTTTTTTACTTAATTCTAAATAGAACCTTAATGCTTAATAGTGTTAAATATTAGGTTGTTTGTTTTTGTAGTATTTTATTTCTATTAAGTATTAAAAAGTAAAAAAAAACCAATATGTCATTTTTTCTATTTTGAAAAAGCTACATATTTTGGCTTTTTCCATTTAGTAAAAAGTTTATAATAAGTCATGCAAAAGTAGAACAACAAACAACCTAAATTCTGAAATTAAATTACTTTCAGCAAAAAGCCAAAAAAACAAACACCACCTAAGCAAATTACATGGGAAAGATACGAGGCAACTAGAGTAGTGTTCAAACAAGAACCTAAGAGCAGCCACAAGGTCATTTGGTGATAATGCCTCAGGTTCATCCTTCGTTTTCGGGAACAAAATGACTGGGATACCCTTACCTCTTGCATATTCTGCACCTCCGCAACCTGCACCATATATCAAAAGGTTATATATGGCTGATATGCATAACTCAAGCAAATTGCAGTAGTCTCTAAATTCCATTCTTGCTGCATGTAGTGTTAGAAGCATAAATTTAGACGGCAGTGGCAAATGCGAAATTCCTTCAGGTTGTGCAAGGTAAGATGTGTGTTTTAGGATCATGAATTCCCGAAGTATATAATTAACTAACTAATAAATTTTTAAAATAAATAAAAAAAGAGAAAAAATAAATAAATTAGGGAAGTTGGTTTTCTTTGTGTTTGCAACAACCATACATACGCAATTCTCCAAAATTCACTCTCCTCTCTGAAAGTTCAAGAAATAGATGAATGCAAAAATTTCTTCAAACTAATTCTTGAATCCAATTAGCAATTCTTAATCGATGAACTAGAGACCAATGTACAATTTTATGGGATTCATAGTCTTTCCTTCTTCATATAAAAAATACATTCAAACCCAGTATGGAAACCAAAAAAAACAGCCATTCCCCTTTCAAAGCTCAGAATTGATTACAGAGACCAAATTTCTTCGGCCTAATCAAATTGACAATGAACTAGTAGTAGATAAATTCGTCTGGCAAGCAAGCATATCAACGCCCAAAAAGAACTATAACGATCATAGGTATGAAAAATTACTAAACAAACTCAATCCAAGTGGAGGAATTTCAAGAAGCAACCACTTTTCCAATCTGTTTTACTTGTAATCATCAATCAAAATAACAGCATAATGGCATGAATTAATCTGAAGAAAAGTAAATTAAAACAACAAATTATACCAGATTTATTGGTTGCCAAAACAACAATGTCTCCATGAACCGAGCCCCGAAGACACGCCTCGTGAATCGACCGGAAATTCGAACCTCCGCCGGAGACAAAAACCGCCAGATTCTTCGGTCGAATCCCGCTTTCCAGACCCTTCTCACCGCCAGTAAAACCCCCTGCTTTTTCTACACTATTTCGACACTCTAACCTCCTCTTAGACCACGATACCTTTTGGGGGGCATCGTAATGGTGAGTTTTGAAGGAGGTCCATCTCTTAGAATGATCGAGAGAAGGGTTAAAAATCATAAAGAAAGGTTTTTTGGGGTTCTGAATTGGTGGGATTGCTGAGTTTGGACAGAACCCATGGAGCAACCTTTGAGCTTCCATTCACGTTTTCAGAAAAAATATGAAAACTGTACAAAAGTGAGTCGATTTTGTGATCAGTATTGGTATTTCTACTGGTTGTTCTGGCTCTTATCGTTTAGAGAATAAGATGAAATACTTGGCAAAGGCGAAGATTTTGTGGAGCTTTGGAAGTGTGGGCTGCTCCTTCCTGCACAACCTGTTCTGCGCTTTGGGAGAAATCTGAAACGGTGTCGTTTTGCCCGAACTGCCGTACGTCAAAGGGTCTATTTCTTACTAATAATAATTCAAATTTTGTGAATATTTAAAATTTTTGAATTTTTTTTTTCTACGATATTATATGTCATCCGGGCAAAATAAATTTATATTTAGTAAAAAAATTGAAGTATTAATATTATTTTGAGATAAATCACATTTTTTAGAGATTTTTAAACAATAAAAATAGTATTTAAAGGTCAATCGAAATATTTATATGCATCTCAAATTTTCTTAATATAGTTTATCGACATTTTTTGAAAAAAAAGTAACTCACATTTTTTTCCTTAAATGCTAAAACATATTCTCATTTAAGAAAAATATTTTTAAAATAGAAAAAAATCCTTAATTTTAACAAAAATATTTTAAAATAAACTTTTCAAACATAAAAACTAATAAATAATAAATATTCCTATTTCCATTTCGTACGTACTTAGATGGATAAATCAAATACTATTCTAAATAGATTATACTAAGATTATTACTTTGATTTAGGGATGTATCGTGGTAAATTAGTGGTTAACTCGAGTGCAACATCCAACTCAATTCGAGTTTTAGCATATAATATTAAATTTCAAGCCTAATTAACCTGAACTTAATTAAACTCAACCTCTAGCCTGCAACGCTCTATTTCAAATCCAATTAAATCTCACTTTTCTAATTCTTAATTGAGTTCAATTGATTAAATTAGACTTGGGATGATCAAATTGATCAAATATTCGAAATTCACCCATAATATTATTTATTTATTTATAGATATTTATACCAAAAATGAGATGGTAAATGAGGATAATAACAAAAAAAAAAAAATTACGTATGATTTATATTGATCTAGTCATGGTTGATATTTATAAAAAAAAACCAAATAACTATGACAATGCCTATTGCGTCGGCTTGACATTTAATAAGCGGAGAGAATAAAGCGTCTATAACAAAGACACTTATTTTTTAATTCTTATTTTTATTATTGATTCAACACACGCTCACAACAAATGTTAAAGTATATATAATTACTTTCTCTTGAATTGTAGTAATATTGTTTTAATCAGATTGTTGAATCGTTTAGTTATCTTTAAATCCCTTTAATTTATATTTATACATCTTGTATGGAACTTAATAGTATACCATTTCTATGAATAACTTGTAATGCTTCAACTCTTTCAAGACTAAGACCCTTTATTATGATTTTATGCTCGTTGCATACTTTGATTTACTATTGCATGAATAGCATTCCTTGTTGCGATTTGAGCACCAAATGACATTTCTCTTCTTATACCATTTAATCCACAAATATCGGTTGAGGACCAAAAAACCAACCAACCCTATACATTTGTAATGGTCATAATGTTATTGTTAAAACTTGTTTAAATGTGAATAACTCCCTTTGGTATTTCATGCTTACCAATTTTTGATATATGTTTTACTATATTTTATTATTTCATAAATAAAAGTAAGAGATATATGGAATATTGTTTATAAGATAATATAATAATAAATATTATAAAAATATTAAATTATTATATTTATGTTGTTCGATTATTTATTTGAGCTCAATTCCAATATTATTATTTTTTTTATAACCGTGAATGTCTGAGCCAGCTTACGCGCACCTCGACTAATCCCACAGGGCCTTGAAGTTAACGATTGGGTAAGCTTCCAATGGCTTTGAGATGACTCGAACCGGTGACCATTGAACTCAATTTCAATATTAAAAATCATTATTTAAATTTATCAAAATATCGAATCAGGTTTGAGTTGGATTGTGCTGACTCAATTGGCTATCATTTCGTCCAAATTTCACCCAATATTTATAAAATAAAAGCTTTCAATTCCTATATTATATTTTTTTTCTTTCATAATGGAAATGGGGCATTGAAAAACTTTAGTAAAGCAAAATTAAATTAAAGAATCCCACCCTCTATTATAATCTACCCTTCAATCAATTGCTCGAAAATGTGCTTCACTAAAACTTAAAATAATCTAAAATCCATTACTATTCAATCAAACACTCTCGTTGATCTAAAATTTCAGTTTCTCCTAATATTAAAAATTGAGACTTTATACTAAATTTTGTATATTTATATACATAATAATTTTATATTATACTAAATATAAAAAAAAACACGACGTACCAACAAAATTGAGTTGCCATGCCCAATCGCAGACTCTCCCGCCCAAGAGGAACCCGATAATTGCACAAACATAATCAAAATAGAACACGTGATCAGATTTGGAAAATGGTCATCGTTTTCAACGGCTGTGATTCACCCCCACGCTATTTATATATCACTGGATCCTTACCAAACTTGGAAACCATAACCAAGTCCATCTCTGGAGAGAGAAACAAAGGTCGATTAACCGATCCGCCGATACGCCGCTGATCCGCCGCCGGTTCGAGGAATGGAGGGCGTTGGGGCCCGGCTCGGCCGGTCCTCTACTCGCTACGGACCGGCCACCGTCTTCACGGGTCCAGTGAGGAAGTGGAAGAAGAAATGGGTCCACGTCTCGCCATCTAGTGCCTCCAACCATCACTCTCAGACTAACGGCAATAATAACGGGAATAACGGCTCTCATCTCCTTCTTTACAAGTGGACACCAATTTCACAAAGCAGCAATAATGGCACCAACGCCGACAAGAGCTCCGCTAAGGACAGCGCCGCCGCGACCGCAGCGCCGGAGGAGCCGCCTCGGCGAAAATTCAAATACATTCCGGTACTGTTATCTCGGTTCCTGTTTGTTTCTGGTTTTGAATTTCTTTTATACGGGGTATTTGTGTTTTTAGGGTTTGGGGGTCCGTGGCTGGAATTTTTGATTGTACTGTTTGGGTTTATTTATTTTTTGTTTGATGTGTGATTTGGATTTTATTTCGTATTTGAATGAACAGTGGATTAGGGTTTTGTTTATTTTGGGTTTTTAAACTAGGAGGACCGATTGAAGCTGGGGTTTGAGTTTTTACATGGGTTGAATTTTTGATGATTGTTTGAGAAATTCAAAATGATGCGTGGAGGATTTAGAAAGGCCGAAAATAATGCTGATGTCGTGGTCATTGTTAACCTCTGCTTGTTAGAAAATTCATAGCTTCCTGGCTCCACAAAGACATAATAGGGTACATTGTCAAAATAATCACTTTTGGATTTCGTACATTATGTCATAAGATTCATATAGGAGCTTTTAGAAGACCGCTGCTTTGGATTTCTTCCAACAAGTGTGTTTACTTTATAATTGACCATACTTGGCCTTTTTCCCAAAAAAAAAAAAAAATTTTTGTTGGCATACACTTCTTTGATTCCATTCAAAGATTGAAGAGTTACAATGTTCTAGGTAACTCTGATCTCTAACTTCAGATTCACAATCTTTAGCGTTCTCTTAATAATTGGGACAGGACGTATTGTAACTCATTATTGATTTATTAATGCTAAGGAAGCTTAATTGTATGTTAGAGAAGTGTTTGATAATCTCAACTTTAAACAAAGCAAATCCTGATGAACTGGTTTGGCCACACAATTTTTTAGCTTCTGGAGTTTTCTTAATCTTGAGCTCAAAATCTTTATTACCATGATTTGGGTGTAGCATTGTCCTATTTATAAATGCCTATTGAGGTTCAGACAGGAGAGTGACCAGTGGTGGAAAGTGTGGTTGTAATGAAACATGGGAAAGTTGCAATAAGTGGAAATTGCATCAAGCCCCTCCTGCATGTGGATGTGGTTTATAAAACGAATTTCTAATAATAGGGGCTTATCCTTTTGAAGAGGAATTGAACCAAGGAAGGGAATGGGTTGATTAGGAAAAAATTATAATCTCAAGATGATTCTTGGTATGAATGTTTGCCTCTCAAGGCATTGTTCCAGATTTATAAGTGATGGTGAGGGATTAAATCCAAAGATATGGTAGTGTTTATGGAGGAGCTAGAATGGAGTTGTATGGAACTCTGATTTTTATTTAAATTTGCAAGTTAAGGAGGTCCATTTCTCATGGGCTTGGTATGGTTACACAATCCTTGATTGTAACATGATTGGAGGATAGGAGGAGGTCATACTTAATGGGTTGGGAGTGTTGCATTAGCATCCCTGTTTGTTCTAATTATCCTTTTTTTTTTTTTGTGGTCTTCAGTTATTGATAAGATTTTAATCATAGCCTCTTGATCTCCTGGAACTTCATACTCCTTGGTTTCCATATCTTATTCTAGTCCCAACTGGAGTTGGTTAGTCCTTTTCTTCATAATTTCCTGTTCTCTCATACATGTGAGGAAGACTTTACTTGGTTTATAGTGTAGTCTGTAATGCTTAGGGTACAAAGTTCCATTTCTGTCTTTGTCTCTTATCAAGTAGCAGATGGATGTATAAGGCTGATCTCATATCATTTTTTTTTAAAATTGCTTGGGTTGGTGAAACTTGACATATTTATGTCATTCCCAGCATTGCTATAATAGTCATTTGGAAAAAGGAAAGTATTGGAAAGAGAATATTTTGGTACTGCACTTTCTAAATTCTGCTAATTTTGATGTATTCATATCAAACTTAGCTCAAGTCTTACCATACCATGCGGTAAAGAAATTCAGTTTTTAGTCATTTATGCCCACGTGGAAAAGTTTATTACCGACACACTTATTATTTGGAATAAGAGGATTAAGTGGATAATGCCAAGATGCCAAATAGATTGGTATTAGTAAACCATATGTTATGTCAAAGCTTAAACACATTGATACTCTCTTATTGTAAGATTTCCAGCGTGGAACACCATTGTTAAAAGAAGAAAGTCTACCATGTGAATGATTTCTGGCATTCCTGAATGAATATTGTGCAAAATATGCTGGTGCTTTCCAATACATCACCATGCTTCAGTTCATTGTTCTCTATGCTAAGACTATAGAGGATTTTACATATTGGAAAGTTAAGATATGAAAGAAAGGAGGTTGTCTATGATGGAGGATTTCCCATTCTGTAATGCATGTAGATTGAGATATTTTTTTTAATCATGGTGAGTTTGTATACACTATGATGAATGGGGTCATGAAAGCATTATTTTTTCCCTGGCATTCCCAAACAAGGGATTTGTTGGTGTTCTTTTCTATTTTCTGTGCAGGTTGGGATTCTTCATCACGCTTGGAGTAATTTGCAGGTGGTACTGTCCTGAACAATAACTTTGTATTCCAAATTATCCATTTCATTAGGAATTGATGATCTTCCACCAATACCTTCTAAGGAATGGCTAGTCCAAGATGCTTAGCAACAAAGTTTGATTTTGGTAAAACACCATCATTATGAGACCATAGAAAACATCCAAGAGTGTCCTGGTTTATTTGTTCAAAACTAGAACACATATTGTTCTTGAAGAGGACTGGACTTCCTCTATAAGACTGTAACACAGGCTTTCTTTTCTCCTTCCTGAGAACTTGGGGTTGGCTACATAAACCTTTTTGTCAGTTGACTCTATCATGAGTTTACCAAGTAACTCATTCATAATCAAATGAATAATTAGTGGCTGACTGTCTTTTTTTCTGATTATCATATGGGTTCTTTTTAATTCTGGAAGTGTATACTAATTATGTTTAAGCCTTGGACCCAGCTTTCGAACAATTTGTGTATATGAGAAAAATGTTTTTCTATAATGCTGCAGTCTAAATTTCCTCGTGAAGCGATCAGTATATGAACTGCCAGATGCGCATTACATGGGCTATTGGTTGATTGGTTCTGATAAAGAAATGCTGGCCTTCCTCTTTGCACAATACTTTTCTCCACGAGGAGTGTTGGATATGCTTACTGGATTTTATTAAGAAAGCATGTTTTTGTTCCATATGTTTGGCTCAAGATGAGAAAACTTTAAAGCTTGAATATTTTGCAGGTTATTGACAGTGCTTGGGTTAAATGGGAAACCATTAGATGGTTTCACTTAATTTAATTTTTTGGAAAGGTGGTAGGTCTATGCAGTGATGATGCTTCTGTTCTGCATTTTCAAGTGTCAGAAACTCCTGCAGTTGTGCATTTCTGACACTTCCTTTCACACGCTACCAGCCATGCCAAATCTACCTTATGTCGATAATGGTTTGACAGCAGGTTTTTACATGTTTAATCTCACTTTTAGTGGAAAATACCTTGTTAATGAAAAAAGAAACGATGCTGAATATTATTAATTATTCCCTGTTTTAACATAACAAGTTTAGGGGGGCCCTGTTTAACATAATAAGTTTAGGGCACATCACCCGCCTAAAGTTCTCTTATGTATGTTCATGCTGATGGGAAGTGGTTGTTGTGATATCTATTTCTTTTTATATCAAGCATTTGTTGATGGATTGCATTTCTGAATGGTTGAAAATGCAGATTGCTGTACTAGAGGAGCAGAAGAGGGAGGATGCAGAAAAGGCTGATGATGAAGCTAAACCAAGTGATGCTGACCTAAGTGCAGCAGAACCAACCTTGAAGACCAATGGTTTTGATGAAAAACCCGACATTAACGATGTGCCAATGGAAGAAAATCAGGTGCCATGTCATAATTAAAGATCTTTTGTACTTCTTAACCCATCCTATTTCCCAGGATTAATGCCATGTAACTGTCTGATGCATGTCCAACTGTGAGGTCATAAATGAATTTGACAAACTTCTAATGCAGGCACTGGACCAGAATCAATTAGCACGGCAGGATCTGAATGAAAGCACCTTGGATTTGAGTTTGGGGTTGAAGGCCCATGATGGGGATCCCGATTCTGATTCAAAAACCAATCAAAACAAAGACGGGTAGTTTGAAAGAATGAACTCTAGTATTATGGGAGCACGAAAGTGAGAACCCTACTCTCAGCCTATTCCAACTGCAGATAACTTCAAACTAAAGAAGCAACATACCCATATCTTCTGGATTCCGAAATGCAAATTTCTTTCCCCTTTTTTGTATTACCCTTCAAGGGATCATCTCAGGGCAAGCCTATCCATTTGGTTTAAGCAAGTAATATTCAGTCTTCATCTGATGCTCTGTAGATGAGCTAATTGCATTTTGTACTGAGAAATCATTTGTTTTCCTCTACTGAGTGATTGAATTTGTTTCTGAATTTTTATTGGTATACTTTTCATTTGGAGGAACCAAAGTTTGATATGAAATGGTAGTTGAATGAATCATCCAGTTATTTAAAGCAAAATTATTATGAATTCTGCTTTGCTTCTACAGCATATTTGTTTGGGATATCTTTCAACTTCCATGCAGTTTTTGGTTTTCGACTTTAATGGAAACTGAAGTCAAAACCAAAATTATAACTTCTAAAGGTCAATACTGATACTGTATGTCTAGGAATTTTAAGACCTTATATTTAAGTTGAATAAAAACTTACTTCCTTCTTAAATCACCCTGGGAATTAGGGTTGGAAGTTTTATTTGAACCCCTTTAAAAGTTGCATTGGGCCTTCATGTAAGAAAGCTCTGGCTAACCAGCCAAATGCTTTCTGAATTTGATGACTATGCTTAATTATGACTTGTTTGATGATAATAATAACCATTTTATTTTTAAAATAATAAAAATGGAAATAACATTAAAATTTTTTTTGATAACATTATAAAGAGCCCCTTTAGAAGTAATATGATCAAAACACTTTTAAAATTTGTTTGACAATATTTAAAAAAAATATTTTTAACCTAAAAGTGTTTTTAAAGAAAAAATAGATGTTTAATATTATTTATAAAAGCTTTTAAACACACTTTATAGATCAACAATTTCTTTTAAAAATACTTTGAAAATAAATATTGTCCAACATATTTTTAATCTTTGGCATTTCATTTGAAGTAATTTTTCAAACAAAAAAAAATAGGTTTTCAAACAAAATTTTATTTTATAAAACATTAAATAATAGTTTTCAAATATCGTTCTTAAAAAATAATTACCGAACATATTCATACTTTTTTAAGAAATTACTTTCCCTGAGCATAATGAAACATTTATAATGTAGTGTTTGTTTTTTTACTTAATTCTAAATAGAATCTCAATGCTTAATAGTGTTAAATATTAAGTTGTTTGTTTTTGTAATATTTTATTTCTATTAAGTATTAAAAAGTAAAAAAAATTAATATATTATTTTTTTTTATAGAAAAAAATTACATATTTTGACTTTTTCTATTTAATAAAAAATTTATAATAAATCATGAAAAAGTAGAAAAACAAACCATCTAAATTATGAAAACAAATTATTTTTAGTAAAAAGCCAAAAAAACAAACACTACCTAATTTTCTCATAACCATTCTCAAACTTTAAAATTGTCATAAAAATATGTCCATGTGTTTTTATTTTAAATGTCCTAAGATTTTTTTCATAATGTTCTAAAAAATGTAGTTTTCAATAAATAGATTTTGAGAATTATTCTTTAAAAATAGTTTTCAATATTTTTGGAACAATATTTTTTTATTGGAACCCAAACATGAAAAACATACTCTTAACAAAGATTATATACAATGGAAAAGTTTTAAAAATATTTTCCATAACTTTAATTATTTATTTAAATACTCTAAATAAAAATATGGAAACAACTCAAAAATGTCATAACACATACTAGTCTTCTGTCACCCAAATTTAAAAACTATTTTCTATTTTAAAAAATAAAAATCAATTATAAAAATATTTCTCAAATAAAGCATTATTTTGTCTTGACTTCATCCAAACGTTTCCTTGACTTTTATGAACTTTGAACGAAAACGGAGAGAATACAAACAAAAAATGAATTTTGAACAGCCGCAAAATAAATAAAAAAATAGTTTTAGCACATACTTTTCCAAAGAATCTGAGAAATTTCAATTTTATTATTATTATTATTAATTTTTTTTTTAATGTTACAAAATTAAAAGAATGAGGAAGAAAAATAAGATGTCTCTTGTAAGTTGTAAGTATCACATCAAATCACAGTCAAATTCTTAAAAAACGTTTTTTTTTCCTTAAAAAAGTAGGTTTTGCCATGTGGTATTATATGATTGGTTAGCTGAGTCGGGTGCAAACAAAGCCGCGTACATATACAATTGGAGCCGCGAATCACCCTCAGTCGACTCTGAATACCAGAGACGAGGGAGAGAGAGTGGTTGAATTCATGGCGGCTTCGAAGCTTCAAGCTTTCTGGAACCACCCTGCAGGCCCTAAAACCAGTGAGTCAACTCGGTTTCCAACAATTTCTTCACATTCCCCCTCATTTTCTCATCTTAGTTTTCCGATTCATGTTTATATTTGTATTTATTTGTGTATTTATAATGTTCCGATTCAGATTCGACAAATTTGTAGGTGATGAGGTCGATTCTTTTAGGCCTTGGATTTGTGATTTCGGTTTAAATGTTTGAAAGGTGTTGTTGTTTAGTGCAACGGATGGAGTCTGGTTCATTGGTTTGATCCATTTCTTGGGAAATAACCATAAATTTGATTCATTTTCTTCCAAAATAACCATGAGTTTGATTCTTTTTCCTTCAAAGTAGTCTCACGCTTAAGCATCGTTTATATGTAGTATTTGCTGACATTTTAGGTGTAGGTAATTCCTAATATGAGGTGAGCGAAAGGTATGGTGTGGTTATGTGGAAAGCTATAAGAAAGGAGTGGGATATTTTGAGTAGCAAATTGGCCTTCCAAAAATGGTCAGAGATTGAGATTCGAGGGACAAGTTGTGTGGAGATGAGCTACTTTTGTGAGTCCTTCTCTTCGTTATTTGCTCTCTTTTTGTCTAAGGAAGCTCGGATGTTGGATGTTTGGAACCCCGAAGGTGAAGGGGGTGGTTGGACCCCTCAGTTCTCTAGGGCCTTTAATGATTGGGAGTTGGAATGTGTGAAGCTTTTTTTGCAGAAGACTCAAACAATTAGGGTGCACGGGGATGTGGATGATAGGTGATTTAGACAGCATCGAGGTGTGGGAACTTCTCAGTCAAATCTCTCTATTTTCTTTTGGAGTCGGGAGACCCTCTTTTGTTCCTTTGTAGCAGCATCTGGAGATCTTGTGTGCCACCTAAGGTGGCTTTTTCACTTGGGAGGTAACTTGGGGAAAGTCTTAACTTTGGACCAGACTCAAAGGAGGGGGTTCTATTTGGCAAATTGATGTTTCCTTTGTTATTCTAAAGTAGAAACGGTTGATCACATTCTTCTTCATTGTGCAAAGTCGCGGGTTCTTTGGCATCTGCTCTTTTCCCTTTTTGGGATGGCTTGGGTTCTCTCTTGCTTAGCTAAGGAGACTCTTTTTGGGTGGCATGCGTCCTTCGTGGTTAAAGCCTGTACAAAGGTTTGACAGGTGACCCTTTTATGTATATTTTGGGCAGTGTAGAAGGAAATGAACTTGTTAGCGTTTGACAATGGAAAGTTATTGATCCAAATATTGAAAAATTCTTTTGTATGTAATTTGTGGTATTGGTTTAGGGTGTCTATAGATATGAGTCTTAATTTCCTTGTTAGTTTCATTGATTGGTTAGGCTCAAAGTAAGGCCATGTGATGTTTTTGCTTCTTTCCCTTTCCCTCTAGAGTGAGCCTTTAGGCTTTTGTTGTATACTTCCTGTATGCTTGGGGGTGTTGTTTTTGGCGTCTCCTTTTTCTATATGTACTATTTCTCTTTACCTATCAAAAATAAAAATAAAAAAATAAAATCATAATATGAGATTAGGGTTGTGGAGAAGAATATGGATATTGCAATTCATGAGAAATTTTTTACTGTGGAGTAGGTGAAAGCATATTAGAAAACCACATACAATTAGTGGGACCTTGTGTTTATTGAGTTGGTTGTCTTCTAACATATGGGGGAACTGATCTGTGTTGAGTCAAGGGCTTATATTCATAGTGGAATGAGTGCCATCTTTTATTTTAAATAGGAAAAATGAGAATGACACAAAAAAAAATGCATAGTGTGCATTTTTCACAAACTGTTTTTTAAAAATGTCCTGAAAATGGCTGATGTTTACAAAATGTTAGAAGGTTTTCACATTTTTAAACACAAGCACTTCAACTATTGAAAATGATTCGAAAATGAATATTGTTCTAAAAAATAAAATGTTGTTACTTCGTTATTTTCATTTCCACCACCAAAATCCTTGCCCTCCATCTGTTTGTTGAGAGAATGAGGGAGGGGAAAGATACTTTTGAAAGGGAATCTCTTTTTGAGCATTTTAATTTCCATTCCCATTCCCATTTTTCCAAAGAACCTAAGGAGGTTTAAAGAACATTCAAATGGGAGTCTTAGAAATTATCATAAGAAGCTAGTAATAGCGTCCATTTAGGACAATACAGGGTGAAGTCAGGTAAAATGGTTTAATCATGTCCATCCAATAGAGACTATTGCATTCCTCTGTAAGGAGTGATATGGTTCAAATAGAAGCAGGCCGATGAGCTGTGAGAAAAGCTCTTTTATTTTATTTTATATTTTTAAAACTGCTCATGGCCCAAAACCAAATAGAATTATGAAAATAGTTTGTTTTACTGATTCAAAATCCTCTACTAGTTTAAGGATTTGTTTAGTTGATTCTATTTTTGTTTTCATTTTCTTTTATATTGTTCTGATCATTTTAAGAAGAACCATATATATTGATTGCAGAACAAATTGGTGGTATTATAGTGAAAGGGCCTTGGGATTACTTGAACTTCTAGACACCTCTTTGAGACAACCAATCATAGTTCTTATAAGTACCCCACAGAGTAATGAGTTCGATTGGTGCATGGCATACAATCACTCTTCAATTTAGATATATATAATATGCTACTGTTTGATATCCGAGCTAGAACTGTTCAGATGTCATTGTCTGTGTAATTAAACTTTTGTCTTGTTGCAGTCCATTTTTGGGCCCCAACTTTTAAATGGGGCATCAGCATAGCCAATGTTGCTGACTTCGCTAAGCCACCTGAGAAACTCTCATATCCTCAGCAAATAGGTATGTTAGATACAGACACAAACACATAAGCACATGTATTTATACAGGTACTTGTGTGCAATTAAATTTAAGTTATTTTTATGTATGGTTTAGTGAACCTTTCGTTTTACATTTTAAGTTGTGTTTTTTCTTACTCTTTCATATGCTGTTCAGCTGTTACATGCACTGGAGTTATCTGGTCACGCTATAGTACTGTAATCACTCCGGTAAGCTTGCTAATGTCTTGGCTTGCAGATTTCTACAAAAGCATGAGCTTATATCTGTGACATTCTTTTCTAGAGTCTAACTTATCAGCTGCTAGAGATTTTCATTAGCATTCATCAACTCCCATCACATGGTGTAACACATAGAGAATTATTTCTTCTGTATGATGGCATACTTTGCTTGTTTCTTAATTGAACTTTTAGGCCATTTCTGGTATGCTAGATAAGTTGTTTGGATAGAATAAGGTGGGACAGAATATAAATATCCTGGGATGCTACCTCCCATTGCATATTATATCTTTTGCTTATGTTTGGCTCATCACTGGGAGTGGAAAACATATCTCAAACTTGGTGTTTGATATTTTAAAAAGTAAAACATAACATATATTTCATTCTAATGTTTAGTATTTTGCAAAAAAATATGAAGCCTCTCCTAATTACTAATTAAAATGTTAAAAATTTATATAATATCAATATTATATTATGTTATTGACTGCTTAGCCATTTTGGAAGAAACTTCATGGAAACAAAAGTCTAGGGTATTGTGGCTTGAGGAAGGGAATACTACGTGAAGTTTTTCCATTGTATGACTAATGCTCATAGAAGGAGAAATTTCATTGGGAGATTAAAGGTGAATGAGTAGTGGTTGGCTGAGGAAGCACATCCGAAGGTGAGGATTTCTTCATTGTTCTAATTCTCTGTTTGAGAATTTCCAGATCAGAAGACCTAATGTAGGAGTCCTCTTCAAGTGCATTGACAACATGGATTGAGAAGGGTTGGAGGCTTCTTTTGTAGAGGAGGAGGTGAATGCTTACCTATTAGAGATGGGGGGTGAAAAAGTGATAAAGCACCTAGAACTGATGAGTTTTCATTGGCTTTTTGACAATTCTATTGGTCTACAATGAGAGGAGAGGTAATGGAGTTCTTTAAGGAATTCCATTTAAATTGGATTGTCGATCATAGCCTCAATGCTATCTTTGTAGTCTTATTCCTAGAAGGGGTGGAATGGAGGACATTTAGGATTTTAGGCTGATTAGTCTGCTAGGGGATTCTATAAGCTTTTGGCAGAAGGCTTGTCTAATGGATTGGGAAGGCGGTGTTGGATTCCTCGAATGCATTTGTGAGGGGCAAACAGATCTTGAATGCATCTCTGACTGCTAATGAGGCTATAGACTCTAGGGAAAAAAACCTTTAGGGTGGGATTAACATACAAACTGGACATAGAAAAACTTATGATCACATGAATTTGAATTTCCAATGAAAAAAGCAGTTTCAAGCAAAATTGGTTGAGATGGATGCACTTCCGGATATCTACAGTGAGATTTTCAGTATTGATTAGTGGCACCACACCAGAGTTTTTCTAGAGTTAAGAGGCTTGTGGCAGGGTGATTCTCTTTCCCCTTAGATTTTTGCATTGGTTGTGGAAGCTCTTAGTGGTTTCATTTCAAAGCAAGGGAAGGGGATTACAAAAGTGGTTTTAAGGTAACTGAGGGAGGGGGATTGAGGATTGAAGTCTCTGATCTACTATTTGTAGATGACACACTACTATTCTGTGGGACAAATCAACATATGAGGTACTGAAAATGGATGCTAAATATGTTTTAAGCTTGTGTCAGGTCTGAAAATCAATTTACAAAACAGTGAATTGATTCACATTGGCTAGGTGTTGGAGATTGATTGATTGGTCTATTTATTTGGGTGTTGGGTTGGTTTGCTTCCTTTTACATACCTTGGTTTGCCTTTGGGAGTGCGTCATAGATCTAATGGTGTGTGTGGAGAAACAATTTAAAAGATTAGTGTTGAAAGAAGCAGTATTTTTTGAAGGGGGGGAGATTAACCTTTATCAAGAGCATACTTTCGAGCCTTCTTTCTAATTTATTTCAGATGCTGTTAACATATTTCTTTGCATTCGCCTAGGAAAAAAATTGACTTCCTCCTGTTATCAACAGCTCTAAAATGCTAAATTGAATGTCTCCTGCTGATTTGCTTTACTTTTCTCTATTTCACAAATGTTTTCCAACCTAGTTGCCATTGCAAAATTCACATCCAGTTTTCCAGAAACATCTTATAACACCTGGTGTTTTGGAAATTTTTGTAATTTAAATGAGCTTCAAACTAACTTTGAGAAGTGCATCTAGGCAAATTGAGCTTAGCTCAAGTTAGCATGCCAAATCTGAGAAAATCTCGAGTCAACCTTTAACACCTCCTGGACAACCTAACTGAACCCAAACATTTTAGAATACTGCTTGTCCCAGTTAAACCCTTCATCTTTCATTGATGAAAAAAATAATGCAAGAATCTTCAGTTCTACAACAATTGGTATTCGGTTTCTGCTTTTGGTGAATGTAGTTTCATCTTAGTATATGATGTTGCATATAAAAAAAAATCTGTATATGATGTCATTAAGCATCTTATATACATACATATATATATATATATATTCTATTTTGATTTATCTGGGATTAATTCCACCTCTTACTAATGAGGAACCAACAGATCTTCCTTTTGTATGGAGAACACTCCAGTGGTTTTGATGCCTTCTATGGCTTTTAGTAAATTTTCCCAGACCCAATTTATGAAATAGTACGTGTTCCACTTTCTAGAAGCATATGTAGGAGCTTGTGTATCACCAACATACAACTCACTTGTTAGGCAAGGCTTTGAACAATTGGTTGCAAGAGACAGGTTAGCAGACACTGGTGGGAGTCCCTAACACTCTTCACACCCTCACATACAGTCACATAGACACACATTCACCCTGTTACTGCAGATACCAAACAAAAAAAAATGAAGAAGTTAGAATGCAATCTTTTGCCATTTGCTTTTTGTCTTTATGGAAGAAGAATATTTTCCTTTGCCTTCCACTACTTGTTTGTGCTCACTGATGAAGTTAGAATGCATTCTTTTGCCATTTGCTTTGTATCTTTGTGGAGGAAGAATATTTTCTCTTGCTTTCACTGCTTGTTTCTGCTCAACTGAATTTGTCTGGGAACATTGCCTGTATCCGACATTTATTTGTGGTCATTTTTCTTATTGGTTTGCAGAAAAACTGGAATCTTTTTAGCGTAAATGTTGCCATGGCTGGGACAGGGATCTATCAACTTTCACGCAAAATCAAGTAAGTCGTCTGAAATCCACTGTCATGCAGTTTTGAGCTTTTCATCATTTACAATTACACCCAAGTAATCTCTTCCTTGGTTTCAGACATGACTACTTCCCGGAGCCAGAAGCTGCTGTTGCTGAAGAATGATGACTGCGAAAAACAAATAATGACGAAAATGTTCCAGACTTCCTTCTCTGCGTCCTTGTTGATGGGTCCATATCAGTATTATTTTTTAGACCATGTTTTTATTGCAAATTGAAAATGTGATCAATGATCCGAACTCATGGGGTTTTGGTTGGTTGCTTTTGTAATGTTTTTTGAGTCGATAACTGCAGATTCGTATTGTCATTATGCTTTCAAACCTCTAATAATTGTTGGGCATGCATCAAAACAGGTAAATTTTTGTTCAAATGCTTGTGAATGAATCTGCCTAACGAAAAAACTACTAGTGACACCATCACTTCTACATTTGAAAAAAAAAAAAAAAAAACTCATTTTGCATTCAATATATACTAATCATTTTTAAATAATTCCCTGCTACGTAAACGGGTGATAAAAAGGAATCCTTCCTAATAGAAATCAAATTTATAGTATCTAAAATTTACTCTAAAATAACAAATGCTCCCGTGAATGCTAGAGCAGAGTAATATTTAGAGTCATTTGTTAGTGTTTCTATAAAATGTTTTTGATCTAAAAAGTATATTTTTTTTAAATTAGATATTTTGTAAAATTTAGAAAATATTTTAAAAAATTAAAAAATAAGTTATAATATTATAAAATTATTTGTAGCGTTTTCTAAAGTATTTTGTGATCCTTGTAAAAATATTCGAAGAGAAACCACTTTTATTAAAAATATTTTAAGTAAAAATATTGTCAAACACATTTTTAGCGTGTATTTCACTATTTTGACAGTGTTTCTCCTTAAAGTATTTGAAGTGGAAATATTTTTTTTACAAGTATTTTTAGGATAATGATCTATCAGCGTGATTTTTTTAGTATTACAAGTGATTTTTCAAAATTTTAAAAGTATTTTTAACTTAGAAATTGTTTTTGAATAAATATAAATTGTTTGAAAAAATATAAAAAATATTTTAAAAATTTTAAAAAATCACTATAGTATTTTCTAAAGAAACACTTTATAGGTGATCCTTCTAATAACGTTGCTTCAACCAAAAAAAAAGTAGAAAGACTCTTAAACACACTTTTAATTCTTTTTTTTAAACACTTGTTATATACATATAAACATCTGATTTGTGGATGGATATTTCAAAATTTTCAAAAGATAATGTGTAATAAATAATAAATAGATAAATACTTTTATTTTTTGCTTGGCCTTAAGATCAGGTTGTTTCACTTTGTATTAAGATGTATTTTTTTAGAACCTTAAACCCTGAATCCATACCAAAATTTCCTTTTTCAGGATAATCTCCCAAAAGATAGTTATTATTGTAAAACTTTTATTAAATTAATTATTTAGAATTAGTGATATTATTTATGCGTACACAAACATTTTTTTTAATAAAATATTTCAAAATGTACATAAATATTCAGTTTCCACACCAATTTTCTCCATTTTTTAAAATGTATTATTTTGGAAGAAAACTCACAGTTTCCTTATCAGTTCCAGCCATACTCATCGTCTCCATGGCTCGAAGCTTTGTTCTATGGCTTCATGGGTTGGATGACTCTGGCCCTGCCAACGAACACATCAAGGCCCTCTTCACTTCATCTGAGTTCAGAAACACTGTCTGGTCCTTCCCTTCTGCTCCTTCCATCCCAGTCACCTGCAATAGTAAGCTTTCCTGGATTTTTTTTTTTGGTTGGAATCTGTTAATGGATTCATTTTGATGATTATGGTGAATTATTCATATGGGTATTGATTAGGAATTGTGATTAAGGGTTTTGAGACATGGGTTTGAATCGTTTGATTAGTATGATGCTTATGGGTTTCACATTTTGATAATTTAATCCAGTCTCTTTCAGTTAGGAAATTTAGAGTCTTTTGGTTAGTGTAATTTGTCTTTGTTTGTTGAAAATAAGTGTTAAAAAATCATATAACAAGGTGATCTTGATTATGGACAATTAATTTTCCGGGGTATGAAGTCAGATGTTGCCTTATGGCCAGGGGACTGTGGGCTATACTCGATGGCATTGTAAAGTATTGGTTGGGATTCGATTCGGAATGGAGTGGTCAGTTTTTGCTGTCCAATTTTGGATTATAATTAGAAGGATACTGGAAAGAGAGTGTTGGCTGAGTCATGAGTGTTGATAGCAAGAAGAAAAGAGAATGAAGCAAAAAAAAAAGGTTTAAATATGTTGTTAGCAGTTAAAATGCATAGAATTCGATTTTATTTTTAAATATAGGAAGTTCATATATGACAAGCAGTAAGAAATGGGGCTGTCAATGACCTAAATGATATCGGTTTGATGCCTCACTTCATTAAATTAGATATAGGACCTCATGCTGGTTGACTTATTCAGTTAGAAAATATTATCAGAATCCTATAACATTGTAATTGAAAATATAGTCACATGATCCTCCATGGTAAAATATTTGGAAGAGACTGTCCCAAAGCTGAAGACATCGTTGAAAAGATAGCCTCTATTTTGCTTTCTTTTCTTTTTTTAAACTTTTTCTCTAGCTCTCTTTCAGAACCTATTCTCCTTGCTTTTGCGAGGAATCAATTTCCCTATTTTGGAGATAAATGGTAGTGTAAAGGCTTCAAAGGCCATCCTGCATTAGCATGTCATGGGCCTATTTACTTGTCCTGAGAATGAGAATCGTATTCTGAATTTGGTTGTCATATAAAGCCATGCTGTGTACTAATTAGCTTCTCCTTGTAGATGGTGCCATCACACCTTCATGGTTTGACATTCATGAGATACCTGTGACAACTGTAAGTTATGCCTCTATTTCTTTAGCATATTTCATTGCCTGGACTCTTTCTCGTTTGAATTTCATGTCCTCCTGTTATAAAATGACATTTATAACTGGTTAAAGTGAGCTATCAAATATTCGAATATAAGAGTTTAGTGCTGGACTCTTGTTTGGAATTGTCAATTCTTCAGGAAATGGTATATCCATTTAAAGAAGTGCCACTTAAGTTTTATTTGTAGTGATGGAAATTAACTTCGTAGAGTATGACATGTTGCTTAGTAGCTTTTGCATAGGCCTGCCTATCCTGTTCTGCTTCAAGACGTTTTGGCATTTTTCTTGTGATTAATTACCGATTCGTGGGTCTTAATATTTATACATGCATGCTTGAGTGATCTAAGACCTTGGTAGAACTAGCACTTAGCTACAAATTGTGGTTCAGTTAGTGTTCTGTTTCTAAAATACCTTTATCTTCTGACACAACATCATGCAATGAATCATCCAAGACATAAAAACCTTGATGTTCTAACAGTTATAACTACAACATTGGATTCATTGTTTGTCCTCTTGTACTCACTTTCTACTGAGGCCACTTAAATCTTTCCCTTTTTTGAAGTTTGAATATCTAAGTTCTTTATGTGTGGGATTCACAGCACCCTAGCCATGCTTGTGGTGCTGAAGTTTTTATCATCATTTAAATTGTCTGATCATGAATTCCCAAACACTAAAGTTGGTAATGTGGTGATTGTAACCATATTTTCCTGTTTGTGGTACCATGGACAGTATCATGTGCTGGCAAGTAATAAGAAAAATGGTCAGCTTGTATTTATGAAATCTAACTTCACACTCAGGCTTTCCAATTTCTTGTTATGCATGCCACCACTTGATCCTGGTGCTGTTGGTCATGGAAATGTTGTTCTTCTTTCCTGTCAGGAATAGGACTAGGGCTAAGTGATCCACCCTGCTCTGTATTATTATTATTCCTACTATGATTATTGTCATGATTTTTGCTAACATGTATCAGGGTTCTACTAAAGATGAAAATGGCATGCTTAAAGCAGTTAAGCATGTGCATGCAATGTTAGACAAGGAGCTTGCTGCAGGCACAAATCCTAATAATGTATTTGTATGCGGAGAGAGTCAAGGAGGTCTCTCTCTCCTCTCTCTCTCTCTCTCTTCCCCCCCTAGTTCTCAATAATTGATAAATATAAAAAGCACCGCTTGATCATTGGTTTTCATTCCAGCTGGTAATTGTTAAATGGTAATGAGTTTACAGGTGCTTTGACCTTAGCAAGTGTTTTGCTATACCCAAGAACTCTAGGAGGAGGTGCAATCTTTAGTGGATGGGTTCCTTTTAATTCGTCTATAATAGAACAAATCCCACCAGGGTCAAAGAAGGTGCCTTTTCTAATTCAGTAATTATATCCAGTTATAGCTGCATAAGTACTTCTTTTTCTGGATTTTAGATTCAATGAATATATGATCCTCTATTATTGTTTTTTTCTCTTTCTTTCTGACTTACCTTGGCATCTTCATGCATAAGATATCAAATGCTAAATGTGTAGACCGATGATCAATCAACATCCTGTTAGTTAGGGCACAAATAGAAGGAAAAATTTACTCATTATTGTCTGACTGGGTACATCTACTCCTGGAACCAACTATAAGCCTCAAGTTCTAATTCAATTTCATATTTTATTCTTTTGCCAATATTTGATCATCAATGTGGTTACAAAGCCTACTAAAAATTCTTCTTCTTGTGTGTGTGTGTAAATGAAGGGAAAAATTACATAAACTATTGACTGTTGGTTGGTTGTGAAATTCCTTCCCCTTCAACCAAAAAGCCAAGTACAAAAGAGTTATGATTGAGATACTATCTGGATCTCATGGTAGGCAAAAGAAGGAGCCAAACTGATCAAAATGCTGCTATCTGGTTTGAAATAGGAAAGTAATAGATATGTTTCTCATTCTCTACTGAGAATGTACTTGTAATTTAGGTATACTTCTTTGTTGTTGTGAAGTTGATGACTGGTTTAACATGCTGGGGTCTGGTTGTATATGCAGACACCCATTCTGTGGTTACATGGTATGGCTGACAGAACAGTATTGTTTGAAACCGGACAAGCAGGTCAGCATTTCCTTGAACAAGCTGGCGTAAGTTGCGAGTTTAAGGTAATATATGTCTCATTCTTTCAGACCCCTCATCTTATTGATATAAAGCTCCTGAAAATATTGATCAGTTGTTCATTGTCAGTCTTATCCTGATCTCGGCCATTCAATAAGCAATGAGGAGTTGCAAGACCTAGAGTCATGGATCATCACTCATCTTCAGAGGTCTTTGTAGTGGTTCTAGTACAATGGGATTGCCATCTGTGCTTGGTGTTTATGCTCTTATTTAATCATCACATGCAACAGGGTTTGTGGACTTGCTGAACATTCCTTTGTTTCTTCCTTTTTTTATAGATACTCCAAGTCTGTTTGGTAAATGTTTTAAAAAACAGTTCTAAAAAACAGTTTTTGAAAACTGTTCTTTGTTGGGAACTTGAAATGTTTTTAACCCATTTTCTATATTTTTAAATATGTTTTAAAAACAACTTTTATATGTAGTGTTTTATATTTAATCATTCTTTATACAATTATTTTTTAAAATAGCTCTTAGAAAACAACTAAAAATAACTAAAAAATGTTACATGAAAATACTTTGTTTTCTATTTTTAAGAATGAAAAACCTTTTTATGTTTTTCTTATTGTCAAATGTGTTTTTTTTGTTTTGAACAAGAAAAAACCATTTTCGAAAACAGTTACCAAACAAGGCATAAGTTTCTTACAACTGCACCATCCAATTTACATTTGCATGTAGAGACTTGAATGTGCTGAACTCGATACAATTCTTTGTTTTCTTTTCTGCAGGATGGAAAGAGAATGGAATTGGATATGGTCTGCATCCCAACTCCTTTGAAATCTGTAAATGGAGATTTTAGAATTGTAGGATGAAACTTTTATTTTGATTCCAGACAGAAGCTATGCCCAACATTCATATTGACTTCTTCAATCGAAATAGCTGGATTGATTTGTTTGCATCTGAAAGGCTGATTGCGTGGACCTGTGATAGATACTGTATTGCTTTGATTTCATCATCCTATAGGTTTACATGCGTTTTAAAGTTGTGAGAGCCAATATCGTTTCAAACTCATCTCATCTGTTTTTCCCTCATGCTGAATTTAGATTAATGGCTATTTGATTCAGTCCTAGGCTCTTTCATTGAGCCACAACTTCTTGGTGCATTTGAGATGCTTTAGGCAAAGTCTATATTGAATTATTTGCATGCTGATATTGGTACTTTTCAAGCAGATTTCTTATAGAATCTCCCCATATTTTCAATTTCTTTAATGGGTCATTTTTAAACAAGGAGTATGATAGCTTGAGAGCGAGGGTGACTTCTTATACAATATTTGTTCACTTATGATAAGATTAGGGTGAGTTTGGGATATGATTTTAAGAAGGTTTAAGTGTGTTTTTCTTATAAAAGATAGATATTTAGCAAAGTTTAAAAAATTTAGAGAATTATTTAAAGTGAGTTTTGGATTTGTAATGTGTGTGTGGGTTTTTTTATTTTTTAAATCATCTTCACATTTCAATATCATTTATTTATGTTTTGCTTTTTTTTTTTTTTAAATGAATTTAAAATGATTTATTTATTTATTTATTTAAGTCTTTTTTCAATATCAAAATTGTTCTTATCTCTAATAAAAAAAATTTAAGTAACAAAAGTGATTACTTCTATTTCTTAAACATTGATTTGATGTTGGGCTGAGCTCTATGAGTTGGGCCAACTCACAAGTCAGCCCAACAAACATCTCTGAGGACACCCTTGAAATTTTGAAAGAATTGAGGGGTAAAATGAGTCATTTCACCACCTCTTCCCCAAATTGCTGGTAAGAGAGCCACCATGGAAGAACGGCGATGGACCTTATAACAGTGTCAACAAAGCCAATTGCTCTCCTTACAATCACCTTAGGTAGCACCATTTTCTTCATACTACTCCTCCAATCGCATACATTTTCTCCAAAGCCAGACTCCATGGCTCGAAGCTTTGTTTTGTGGCTTCATGGGTTGGGTGACTCAGGCCCTGCCAATGAACCCATCAAGACCCTCTTCACTTCTCCCGAGTTCAGAAACACTATATGGAAATTCCCTTCTGCTCCTTCAAACCCAGTCACCTGCAATTGTGAGTTTTTCTGGGTTTTTATTTTATTTTTTTGGGTGTTTGATTCTGTGAATGGTTTTGTTTCGTTGATGAGAGTGAAATTATTGATATGAGTATGGCTCTGGGCGGTTTTCTTGAGGGTTTTGGGAATTTTTGGAGGTCGGATTGATTAGTGGGATTTATTCAATTAAGAAATTCAACGTTTGGGTTTGATTGTTGAAAATGAGTGTTGAATTATAGAACAAGTTTGCATGATTGTGGGTAACTTGCTTTTGAATGAGACTGAATCAGATGTTGCCTCATGTCCAGTATGATCTATTCAAAGGCATTGGGAAGTACTGGTTGGAATGCTTGAAATTTCAGTTAGGAGTAAATGGGTGGTGAAGTAGAGAAACAAAGGCTATAATTCGACCACTTTACTGAAGGTCCAGTTTTGGATATATTATTAGAAGGATAATGGAAAGCGGGGTTTCAATAGGACTGCCAATGACCATGTGATCTTATCTCAGTTCATTTCATTAGAAGTCACAAGTTAGAAAGAATTAATCACAAACCTTTTATTTAGTTTCTGTTGATGGCACTCTTATCTAGATGCAGAATTAATCAATTCTGTGATTTTGTTTCTATCATTTTTGTAGCCTTTTCCTCCAAAATTGTGTATTTCTTTAAGTTTCCATCTTCTAGATGTGTTAGTTTATTATCTGAGTGTCCCATTCCTCATAAAACATGATTGCAATTCCTGTAATGGAAGCCCTCCTCATTTACCTTAGTCTTCTTTCCATTTGAGTAGCAAACATCCAAGTGTTTTCCATTGTGTCTCATGAATAAGCAAACAAGGTGATGTAGTGATGGATTGCCGAGATGGGTGTTTAAATGGTGATGGAAAATTAGAATACGAAAAACAAAGAAAAAAAAAGAGAGATTCTTTTATATTATATATGTTCTGCTACTATTTTTTATTTATTAGGAAATAAGATTATTTTTTGGTGTTGGTTTTGACTTTAGGACTTTAGTATTTTATGGATGTGTCAAGCCCTTTAGCAGTTTGGGTTTTTTTTGGTATTTTTGTGGTCTATATAAAGGATATTTTCTGAGACTTGGTTTTGAGTAATATTTCATTAAAAAAAATTTCTCTGGCTTCCATCCATTTTTTTGGCCTATTATTAGAGGATGATTGTAATTGAGTGGTGTCGACCAGTGGATCCATATCTATTGTCTGTACTGTATCATTTGGTATCGGTTGATAGACCTCAAATAATGGACTAAGAGCATCAATGCAGTACATCAATATGGTATCAAAGCCAAGCTTGAGAAGTCATGAATTCAAGAAGTGTGTTGCAACTGGTGGAAATTTCATGGTGATCGAATTGAGAACTGCATGCACAATAATAAGTTTTCTATTACCATTCAGTTGAATATGTTATTGGAATTCTACAATAATGCAATTGAAAATAAAGTATCAGAACTCTATTGAAAAAAATGAGATCTGGGAATATGCAGTCTTGAAGTAGATGAAATTGGAGGCAAAGATGACAGTTATTTCTCTTTTTTTTGGGATCTTTTCTTTAGCTCTTCAACTCTATTCTCCTTGCTTTTGCTAAGATCCCACTACATTCTTTTGCAAGAAAAGCCAGTAACATAAAGGATTCAAAGGCTGTCCTGCATTAGCATGTCATAGGTCAAAATGTTTTACTTCTTGTGATTATGATTTCTTGATTTTCTTGTCATATAAAGTGAGGCAGTTACTAATTTTCTTTGCCTTGTAGATGGTTCTGTCATGCCTTCCTGGTTTGACATTCATGAGATACCTGTGACAGCTGTAAGTCCTGCTTTGATTCTTCTCATATTTCATTGCTTTAAAATTTTCTCATTTGAATTTCACATCCCTCTGCTATCTGATGACGTTTTTAACTGCTCCTTTATTTTTTTTTGATAGATAAGAACAAATGCATTAAAAGAGGCACAAAAAGCCAACACGTATACAGGGAGTATACAAGGCACCAAGGGCCTCTACAACAAAGACCAAAAAACAAAACACCCACCACCCCTTATCTGGATGCTAGCCACTCCAGAAAACCTATGAGGGAGACCGGCTCCTCTCCCATGTACAATTTAGCCCAACCCCATAAATTACAGACAAAAGAATGTTTAAATTTCTGAATTGCAAGCTCCCCCCCTTTAAAAGCTAGCCTATTTCTCTCCTTCCAGACCGCCCAAAAAATAAAAAGCGGAATGGATTTCCAAAGTTTTTCCCTTTTTTTCCCCACAAAGGCTCCCCTCCAACTAAAGAGGACTTCCTTAACAGTTAGGGGAAAGACCCATTTGACGCCAAACAAACCCAACACTAGATCCCATAACACTTTGACCACTGTACAATGGATGAGAATGTGATTTACACTTTCCTCTTTACAACCACACAAAAAACAACGGTTGGGGAGCTGCCATCCTCTTCTTTGGAGTCTATCCAAGGTCATTATCCTCCCCCAAGCGGCCTCCCAAGTGAAGAACACTATTTTGGTTGGAACTCTCTCCACCCAAATGTTTTTTTTTGGAAAGGCAATGTGCAGAGGGCTTTCCAACAGGCTGTAAGCTTCCTTTACCCTAAACTGTCCACTGTTTCCTCCTTTCCACAAAACCGAGTCGTCCTCCAAGGTTAACATATGACCTCTCAGAACCTGGAGCAAGTTGCCAACCAAGTCCATCTCCCAATCATTAAAGCTCCTAGTAAATCTCAGATTCCAGCCATCTTCCTCAGAAATCTGGTTCCACATTTCATCTAAAGTTGCATTCTTGTGGGCTGCCAAAGTGAAGAGGTGCGGGAAGCTTTGGGACAGAGTTGAGCCCCCACACCACCAATCTGTCCAGAACCTGATTTTATTGCCCTTTCCCGCTTTGAAAGCCATTTTTTCCCAGCACCAGCCAGCTTCCTTCAAGATCTCTTTCCACACCCCCACTCCAAAGGCACCCGCTGCCTTTTTAGTCCTCCAATCAAAGTCCTCTTGCCCATACTTCGCTATAAGGACTTGCTTCCAAAATTCCTCCTTAGCACACGCGAATCTCCAAACCCATTTGCCAAGTAAGGCTCTATTCAGCAAGTTTAACTTCCTTATACCTAGCCCCCCTTTCTCCTTGTCCCTACTAACCATCTCCCAATTGACAAGGTGAGCCCTTCTTTCCAAGTTTCCTCCTCCCCACAAGAAATCTCTTTGCAGCTTTTCAAGTCTCCTAGCCACTGAATTAGGCATGCGAAAAAGGGACATTTGATAAACCGGAATATTAGCCAGCGTGCTCTTCAAAAGGGTAATTCTCCCTCCTTTGGACAGGTACTGATTCTTCCACACAGCAAGTCTTCTTCTCATTTTTTCCTCCACCCCGTCCCACACGGAAATGGATTTATTGGGAGCCCCCAACGGCAGCCCCAGGTACACTGCAGGCAGCTTCCCCACCCTACAACCTAGCTCCACAGCCAAATCGTCCATCCCTTCCACCTCCCCAACCGGGATGATTTCGCTTTTAGCCAAGTTAATCTTCAACCCTGAAGCGGCTTCAAACCAGAAAAGAATCCAGCTCAAGTGCATTAAATGCTCTTTCTTCGCTTCACAAAAAACAATCGTGTCGTCGGCGAAAAGAAGGTGGGAGATATGGACAGCCCTCTCGCTTCCCCGCCAAACGTTGCATCCTGATATAAAGCCCCCTTCCACAGCCCTTTTGATTAAAATGCTCAGCACCTCCATTCCCAGGACGAAGAGATAGGGGGAAAGGGGATCCCCTTGACGCAAACCTTTTGAGCTAGAGAAGAAACCCGCTGGCACTCCGTTCACCAGAATAGAAAATTTGGCTGTGGAAATGCAATTCCACATCCAATTCAACCACTTTGGACCAAACCCCATCTTTTGCATAACCTTCATTAGGAATTGCCAATTAATACTATCATACGCCTTCTCAATATCCATTTTACAGATTAAGCCTTTCTTACCCCTTTTTTTCCAAGCATCGACCACTTCATTAGCTATTAGAGAAGCATCTAGGATCTGCCTCCCCTTAATAAAAGCGTTCTGATCGGTAGAAACCACTTTTCCTATGACTTTTTTAAGCCTATTGGCCAGCACCTTGGCCAACAGCTTATACAAACCCCCCAAAAGGCTAATTGGCCTGAAATCCCCCAAGTCCTCAGCCCCCCCTCTCTTTGGAAGCAGCACCAGAAAGGTGTTGTTGAGACTCTTGAGGAAGGCATTCTGGACGTGGAACTCCTTAAACATGTCCATTATTTCCGCTTTCACAAAATCCCAGCAGCTTTGCCAGAAAGCCAAGGGGAAACCATCTGGGCCTGGGGCTTTGTCCCCGTTCAGATCCATCAGAGCGTCCTTAACCTCAGCCTCAGAAAAAGGGAGCTCCAGCAGCCCCGCTTCTTCAGGGCTGATTTGCTTGAACTGCAATCTCCCGATGTCCGCTTTCCAATCCGAACTTTCTGAAAGAAGCTGTTGATAGGCATTCACTATCCCTTCCCTCACTTCATGCTCCCCTGACAGTCTTACCCCATTTATCTTAATTCTGTCCAAATGGTTGGTCCTTCTATGAGCAGAAGCCATGCGGTGAAAGTATCCCGTGTTTCTATCTCCTTCCTTCAACCACAGCTCCCTGGAAGCCTGCCTCCAGTGAATCTCTTCTAATTCCACCCACTTAGCATACCCCTCTTTAGCTTCCTTTTTTCTGCCTAATTCCTCCTGAGTCAAGCTTCTCTCATTTTCCACCCCGTCCCAGTAATCCACTTGTTGGAGGGCCACTGCTTTATTGCTCTCCAGACTCCCAAACACCTCCTTGTTCCAGAATTTTAAATTTCGTTTCAATTCCTTTAGTTTTGCAGATAGTTTAAAGCTGGCACTTCCATTAGCCTCCATCCCCTGCCACCAGCTTCGGATTAGATCTTTAAAACCTTTAACTTTGAGCCACATATTTTCGAATTTGAATGGGATTGGCCCTCTCCTTATCCCACCCCCCTCCAGTAGGACTGGGAAATGATCCGAAATAGGCCTAGGAAGTCTTCTCTGGACTACCCTACTGAACTGATCAAGCCAGCAGGAAGTAACCAGAAATCGATCAAGCTTGGCCCTTGATTGATTATTGAGACCCCCACTCCAGGTGTAGGAGCCTCCTTGCAGATGTAAATCCACCAGGCCCAGCTCATCCACAATCTGACCAAACCTCCTCATAGCTGAGGTTAACCTGCCTTGCCTGCTCCTTTCGCTTTGGGATAGGGTGATGTTGAAATCACCTCCCAAGCACCACGGATCTTCCCAAATTCCTCTTATCGCCTCGATTTCTTCCCATAAGCATTCCCTTTCATCCCTGGTGAACGGGCCATAAACACCCGTGAACACCCAAACAACCCCATTTCCCACATTCCTGAATCTGCAGGATAACGAGAATTGACCCTCTTCACAGTCCAGAATTTCAAGGGATCTTTTATCCCAACAAATCAAAATGCCCCCTGCCGACCCTAAGGCGTCCAAAGCCCTCCAGTCTAAAAATCTTCCTGGCCCTAAGCTCCTTATCACCCTATCTGACACCACTTGCATTTTTGTCTCCTGAATACAGAACAGATCCACCTTTTGTTTCCTAAGAACAGCCTTAATTACTTTCCTTTTAAGGTTGTCGTTAGCTCCCCTCACATTCCAACTTATAAGCTTTATATTCATTGGACACAAGCAAGCTGGCTCCCTCTGCCCTGAACAGGGCATTTCTTCTTGCCTTCCCCCTCGTAATTAATGGAACATTCCAACCTCTTTAGCTCTCTTTCAAACTTTGATCTTTCCAATAGCCCTTTACTATGGATCTTTTCCCGCCTTTTCCTTATTTTACCTAGGAAGCTCAGGATTTCCTTTTCCAAACCATCTGTCGGGAAACCCAAGAAGAGGCTAAACTTCGCTAGGCTGCTTTCTTCCCAGCTTAGATCCTTTTCATCCCATCCTTCTCGATATTGAGATTGCCTTGCACTCCCCTCCGGTAAGCTTATCACATCCAGAGGTCCGTTGAACTCCACTATATCCCGACAGCCATTGATTCTCTCGGAGGACCCATCAGAAGCTTTGGGGCATAGCACGTTTTCCTGGCCGTCCCCCCTAAGCGTCCCAGAAAGGTCGTAACACTCCCCCATCGGAGCCCGACCAAAAGAAAAATAGAGCGGAGGAGAGGAAAGACCCGAAACCCTAGAACCCCGGGAGATAGACAAGGACCCGTACCTCAAATCCTCTTCCACCAGCGCGCGATCAGTAGGAGAGGGCAGGGCGGCTTCAAGCTTCCTAAAGGCTTCCTCCTCACGCCATCTTAGGAACTCGATCTCGAAGTTATAGCTGGCTGAGGAGACCAGCCCTTTGACTGGAGATTGGGAGCCCGACGGAGAGAGGTAATCCCTCTCCACGTCCAAAGGCCCTATGGGCTGGCCTCCAAAAGACTTGAGGTTTAGAGACGGGCCTAGGGGAGGCATTAAGAGAGCATGAGATCCAGAGGACGGCCCAACTACCTCAGCTGAAACCTTCTCCTTGCCCTTAGAGCTCACCTTACTAAACCCAGGCCCAAGCCCAGGCCCGTATCCTTTAAACGAAGAGCCTTGCAAGTTAAGATCCCTCGTCTTCTTCAAGCCCAGCGGGTCCACTGCGAGACTAGAGGAAGAAGGCCCAACAGAGAGGCGAACCACAGGGAGTCGGGTCTTTGGCCCGACTTGAAACCGGTCCACTGACTGACCCCTACCCCCAACGGCCACCTGCTCTGGCGTCCCATCAGCTGTCCGTGACAGCACCTCGGGCCCAACTCTTGCCATTTCTTCCACACGCTGACCGGCGCGTGCCCCACCATCACCCCGATCCTCACCTCTGAACCTCCCAACTGACTGCTGTTTTCCTCCCGAGCCCAGTCTCAAAGAGGGCAAGACCTCCCACCAGAGGCTAAGGACATACGTTGTATCCTCGGATCCAATCTCCAGCACGCATGGGAGATTTTCCCCATCTGATTTAACTAAAATCCTTGCCCACTGGAGTTCCTCCATTTTTTCCGTCAGTGGGTCAATCTCAACAAACCCTCCACACTCATCCCCCACTTTTCTCAAGATGGATGGGGTCCAAAGCGATAATGGCAAGCCCCAAATCCTTACCCAGATTTCATTCCTACATTCCCCTTCTTCCAGACATCCGTACCCTGGGTTCCATGGCTCCAGCCCTAATTGAACCCCTCCCATCTCTCTGTTTCCCGATGTAAGAACACGTCTGGCTTCTTCCACGAATTCGAATTCCAAAAGGGCCCTGCCCTTTTCCATCCTAGCCAAACCCAGCTTTCCTTTCAGCCTCCATGAGCTCGCCATCGACCACCCCAGGCTCTCCAAGTTCTCTCCTCCAGCTTCCATGGGGATCCATCTTCCAACCAGACAGTGTTCCAGCCTACCTAGGTTTCTACTGATCACTTCCCCTTTCACCTCCACTCTCACCGATGTCCTTCCTCTGCTCCACGGCCCCTTTCCTCTTTCTGCATGTAACCTCTCATTGCTTTTCTCCTTCTTCATGCCTTCCTTTCTTTCGGCGCTGCCAATCAGTTTCCGCAGGACCTCCGCCATGGCTAGCCAGCCCCCCTTGTCACCTCTGCCCTTCGGTATACAGATGCTGTATCTTTTATTTTCCGAATCTATAACCCCTACCCTGATGAAACAGCCTGCCCTATTAGCTACCCGCACCATAGAGTAACTTCTCCCCATCTCCATCCAACCCTTCTCCCATTTATCTTCTTTTCCATCCTTGACACACTGGTCCAAGCCCTCCAAGAGGAGTCTAACGCTAGCCAGCCCTAGCCGGACCCATGACGAGATCCCCCGCTTGCTCTCCACGATGAAGAAGAGAGTTTTGCCTTTTCTCTCCTCCACTTCAACCTCAAAAACCTTTGATTCCACTCCAAAGCTTCCCCCTTGCCGTTTTCCACGTCTCCCCACTTTACTTTCTTCATCAACGCCATCTCCATCGTCCTCGCTTTCTCGCTCGCTCTCCCGCTCTCTCTCTCTCATCTTTTTTTTCCGATGCTGCTTAAGATTGTGTTCAAGCAATTTCTAGCATTTCTGAGAGGTTTTTAACTGCTCCTTTATGATGTCTCAGCCTTTTCTTTTGATTTTCTCTCTCTTGTTCAAAATTTGAGTATCTTAGATTCTTTACTGTAGTACACATTTTTTTTTTGGCCTTCTTCAGTTACATTTTTTGTTGTGAACATGCATCAGGATTCTCCAAAAGATGAAAATGGTGTACTTAAAGCAGTTCAGAATGTGCATGCAATGATAGATAAGGAGCTAGCTGCAGGCACAAATCCTAAAAACATATTTGTATGTGGATTCAGTCAAGGAGGTGTTTTTCTCGTTCTCTCTTTTTTTCCATCTCTATCTCTTAATATATTTAAAACTGTTGTTTTTCATCCTAGGTTCACATACCGACTGGTAACATGCGAATTATAATGAGTTTACAGGTGCCTTGACCTTGGCAAGTGTTTTGCTATACCCAAGAACTCTAGGAGGAGGTGCTGTCTTTAGTGGATGGGTTCCTTTTAATTCAACCATGATAGAACAAATGCCAGCGGACGCCAAGAAGGTACTGCCTAATACTCCAAGGTTTTAGCCTTTTTTTTTTGGTACATTGAGTTGCCTTTTTGTCTCTGTTCATCTGAAATTATTGATTGTTGTCCCACTAGTAACACCTATCCCTCGAACTAACTCTCAACCAAATTTATTTTTCCATTTTATAAATACTTTATGTTGTGTTTGAAGTTTTTGCATGATCTAAGGATCTGTTTGTGAACAAAATGCAGACGCCTCTTTTGTGGTCACATGGTATGGCTGACAGAACAGTATTGTTTGAAGCTGGACAAGCAGGTCCTCCTTTCCTTGAACAAGCTGGTGTAAGTTGCGAGTTTAAGGTAATATATGCCTCACTTAAGTTGTCTCAAACCCCTCCCCCTATTCATTAAGTACAACTCACAATAAATTGGTTGGTTGTTTATTTTCAGGCTTATCCTGGTCTGGCTCATTCCATAAGCAATGAGGAATTGCGGTACCTAGAATCATGGATCAAAACTCGACTTCAGAGTTCTTCGTAGAGGTTTTTCTAGAATGACATTGCTGTCTACTGTTATCAAAGCTCCTTGCGTTTGAGCTGTTATTGGATGATTAATATGGATGAGACTTGATTTATCACATGTTCTTATGGTATACATAACTCTGGAAGGAGGGAGGCCTTTCTTTTAGCTTTTTCAACTTTTGCCTAGTTGTAATTTAGCATTATCATGAACTTTATGCAAACACACAATTATACTTTTGCTCATGCAAGAAGCAAATACTCTTTCCCCCAACAATCTTTGTGCTTTGGCTAATGTAAGAAGCACCCTTTTTATTCTATTGCTTTGGGTCACTTGTAAGATTTAAGAGATTCCTTCTCTTTGGTGGTGCATCCATCAACTAATTGACGGAATTTGAAGTAATTATTTTTTTCATGGGGAAATGAGAAAATATATTAAAAGTGCCTAAGAGGAGGTGTGCCAAAGTGTACACAATGTATATATGATATATGCCTCGTCTAGGTGGGACTGCTCAATATATTTAAAAGACCTCTTGTTCCTTTCCTTTGAAAGAGTCTAAAACAAGCACAAGGGTGTGGTTGTAGCCTTAAGATTTTTTTCTATTTCCTCTCCATAGAAGAGCCATGCCATCTCAAAAGGTTCCTTCTAACTGAAGAGTGCATCAAACCGCTCCAAAGAAAGAAAATATCATCTGTCACAACATACATGCTTTGGAAGAGTGGAGAAGCAAATGATTCATCGTTTCCTCCTCGTCTTTACACAAATAACACCTATTCAGCAAAGTTCACCTGTTCTTTTTGAGCTGATCAAGGGTTAGAATTCTACCTGAGTCACTTCCCAGGCAAAGAAACCAGTCTTCATTGTGTAAGTAATAATTTAAAATCCTAAAAACACTTTTGTTAGATTCAAACAAGTTTAGCATACCAAAACAATAGTTCGAAAATTGTTTTTAAATATGAAAATAGTGAACAAGTGTTTAATGGGTGTTATGAAGAACAATAGGTGGGTATTATTTAATTGGATCTGTTGATCAGGTATGGATATTAAAATACAATCTTGACTTCAATTATGGCTGTCAAAATTTTTTTTATGTGCAGATTATATTCCGTGTTTTTGAAAGCATGGAATACAATCTGGATTGGCTACCAAACAGAACCTAAGTATTTGGGTTTTCTGGGATGGATTAACCACGAAGATAAATGAAAGATTTCTCTTGAATAGGATGAACTTCTGGACAATCAGTGCCCTGTAAACTGTATGAGAAGTAGGCGGACAATTCCTGATGGGGTGAGACTATGGAGGGCTGTGAGGTGATGGAAGTCTTTTGGTAACCACCATAGTTTTGGACAATCTGCAATTGCAAGATACTGGAGGTTTGCCATGGTACCTTCCTCAATTGGCATCCATCTCACCTGGGGAAATGAATTGAGTTTGTTTTGGTGGGAAAGTGAAAAACATCGGGCAAAGGTTTTGAGGAAAAACTAGGTGGTGGGAAATGTAGACACCAAGAGACACAAAGTCACTGGGGAATCAAAGGGGCTTTGCCTGGAAGGTGACCAAATCAAATGTTATGTTGTAAGAGAAGATTAACCACAACTGGCCAGTTAACTTCTCAGCCATTTGATTTGATATATCTGCAGCCACCTTTAGCAATCCAAAATTAAGGGTGCTTACCACTCCCTTCTGTTGGTACATCTAGCCTCAAAGCAAAATAGAAGATTGAAACCCTAAACCTAGAAAAAATAAAAGGAAAAGCAAGTTGGAGGATAAATGCTGCAGCTGCTTTGCTTTTATGGAGAGGTTGACTCAAGATGATAGAAGTGAACAAAATTACTTAAAATACCTGATGAACCTGCAATCTAATGAATATTACAAAAGATGATATGATATTATTGATTGCAACTCTCCTAGGCCACACACACACACACACAAAAACACACAAAATCACCCAAAGATGTACAGTAACTAAGATCATACCTCACAGACCAAGGGACATTGGATGACAAGATGATCATCCAGAGCGTTGTTATCCCTTTTACACATTTAACACCAAATTGGAATGATTCTTAACAACAGTGGTCTTGCCAAAACCTCCCAAACACTTTTAAATCATGAGAGAGGCACCTTATTTTCTCTCTAGGACCAACTAGATTACTTTGTGAGTACCATTCACCAAATTGATAAGATCTGGAATCCTAACTCTCTCCCTCTCCTCTTAGAAACCAGAACAATGAGAGAAGCTTTCAGACTTTCCTCAAACTTGCCAGCCGCATGAAAAGCTTGATAATTGCGTCGCTGTGCCTGGGCTGTTAGGGCTCTCAGTCACATGGATAATTCAATGTGCTCATCAGCACCTGACCCTAAGATGTGGATCATCTAAGTCACATTAGCATGGTGTACTCCTCCTGTTGGAACTGGGGTTTAAAACCAAACTTCTCTTCAAGAGGATAGATGGGGCGATTCAGGTGAGATCCATCATAGATCTAACTTTCTATTCACTCATGGGATTCGGATTGTCCGGAGGGGGACCTGTTGGCCAGTAAAACTCACTAGGATAAGCGGTATCATTGAACCAAACAAAGCAACAAGCAATGAAACCAAGGTCATGAAGGAAAGGATGGAGTTTCCTGTCCTTTGTAGAACCTTTCCCTAATATCTAGGCTTGTGAAGATTTTGTCTTCATCCCATGCCCATGGTAAGCATCAATGATTTGATTGGTCCAAATGCTCCATTTCCTCCCCTCCTCTTTTGGGCATAAGGGAGAATTTAGTTTTATTAGATTGATGACAACAACTGAATAGGAATCTATACAGAAAATGTTCTGAGGGTTCATGACAATTGTCATTACATTGAAAACAGAAGGCATTATAGATGTAACCCGTGATGGAGGTAGCCAGGACCCATTTGTGGAAACTAATCATCCGAGCTTTTTGATAGGAATTCAGCCCCATCTTGTGAAATAATCGAAACCTCTGGAATATGATGAACTTTCCAATGATCAGTTCCTTGTAACTTGCATGAGAGGTAGGAAGACATCCTTATTAGGGTGAGATCTTGGAGGGCTGTGAGGTGATGAAAGCCTTCTGGTAACCCCAGTAGTCTTGGACAATCTGCAATTAGAAGATACCTGAGGTTTGGCATGGTACCCTCCTCAATTGGCATCCATCTCCTCCAGTTTTCCATTCCCAGGATTCGCAGTAGTGTGAGCTTAGGAAACCCTCCTGATCTACAGCATATTTCCGTGCTCAAAAATGCTGAAGACGCCAGTATCAAGACAAAAAGATTGGGAAGTTGTTGGAGAATGGGAAATGGGTCTTCCACAAGAAAATTCTTGAGCAAGTACAGAGTATGGAGGTATCTAAGAGAAACAAACCATTTTGGCAATCTGGTCATAGACACCTGCAGTTTTAATTTCTCGAGAGATGGTGGGGGCCTGGAAAGAGATTCTACTTGGGGTCGTTCAGGTGAACTGTCCGCTACCATTGTAAAGGAGTGCAAGCTCTTCATCTCCCCCAGAGAAACCCACAATTCTTCACTGTTTGTCTTATTCATCCCTCCAATGTATAATTTCCTCAAGTTGGTTAAGCTTCTCAGCTCTTTCAATAGATCCTCATCAGGTTCAACACCAGAGAGTGTTTGAAGGTTCTTAAACCACTTTTTTCCCTTGGGCATCTTCAAGAAACCCTTCTCTCTGTCACAGAAGCTTGCTATATGAAGATGTCTCAGCTGCTGAAGCCTATTGATTCCAGTTGGCAAACTTGTCAGATTTGTGTTTCTGATATCCAAAGTCTGAAGATTTCTCAAACTCTTCAGCTGCTTTGGGAGACATTTGATAAATGTGCCTCTCAAATTTAGATACCTCAAATGAATTAGGCTACCCACCTCACCTGGCAATCTTTCTATTGGAACTCCTTGTAACTCCAACACTCTTACTAGTTTAAGCTCCTCAAATATTTTCAGTAGGTTAGAGGATGACAATTCGGTTATCTTGAACATGAGAAAAGAGCGGAGTTTCAAGTTAACCATGTTGGATGGGAGATTTTTAGCATTGTCATAGATTGATAATCGACGCGGTCTTCCTTCCACTTCCTTGTCTCCAGCTGCTAAAGCGGCTCCAAACATCTCTTGCTTAAACATGTAGGCTGCAACATCTCGCATTTGGTCATGTACTCTACATGCTTTAACCACGTCTCTGGCAGGTAAGGTAATAGGTTGGATCATACTCCCACGTATAAGCTTCAAAAAATAATGATTTGCAACTTCTTCATCTGTTTTGCTCCTAGATTTTTCAACAAAGCCTTCAGCTACCCACATTCGGATCAGCCTTTTCCTCCCAATCTCATAGTCTTCAGGAAACAAACTGATATGCAGGAAACAATACTTAAGGTAAAATGGTAGGTGATTGTAACTTAACAACAGGGTTTTATGTAGCCGGTCTAGGCCACGGTCATGGTTAAGTTCCCAATCAAGAGTATCAAGAACATGCTGCCAGTCTGGTGCATTCGTACCCTTGCTTGACAAAAGCCCTGCAATGGCTACAATTGCAAGCGGTAATCCTTCACACCTATTCACAATAGACTCTGCTAGTCCCCTCAAATCTTCAGGACAAGCTTTCTTTCTCCGGAATGCCTTTTTACAGAAAAGTTTCCAAGCTAACTCATAAGTTAGAGGTTGGAGATGATAGATGTAACAACCATCTTCAACCGATGAAGCTATATCCTGTATCCGTGTCGTAAGTATGATCTGACCTCTTTCTTGAGGCAGCGCATGTTTCAATTCTTCCCAAATTTCAGTATCCCATACATCATCAAACACAATCAAATACATCTTGTCCTGCAGGTAGTTGTAGATCATCTCTTGCAACAGCCCCTCATTCATGACATCCATCACCTCCATGGCTGGCTCGTTTTTACTTTCTTTGAGTCCGAACAGGATTCTTTGGAGGACATCCCTTAAATTACAGGATTGTGATAAGAACACCCAAGAATAACAATCAAAATCGGTTTTAACTCTTTTGTAGACTTCCTTAGCAAGAGTAGTCTTGCCCAAACCTCCCATACCAAACACTGATATCACTTGATGCCGATCTGATTTTCCCTCCATTAACAACTTGACCAGTAGTTCAACATGAACCTCAATTCCAACGATATCATCCGCCTGGAAAAAGGGGGTAGCTGCACCAAAGCCTGTGGATGAGGCACACATGATTCCTGGTGTATTCTCTTGTGCAATATGCAACCAATTGTACCGGTCCCTTCTTTCTTTGACCTCCATAACCCGTTTCTTGATCTTCTGAATTTGAGAGCTGACTTGATGCCTGGTCTGAAGATGTTTTATGAAATTCCAGCGTGGTTTTTCCATTCGAATCAAAAACTCATCGATGATATCTTCAGCATCATAAACCAACTTCCTTACCTCCTCTGCCCATCTTCCAACCCTTTTATCCCTTTGCTGCGTCCTGTGGACATCCCTCAGGAAGGCCACCATGGCTTGTAGCTCGTTCTTGATCCATTCAATATCTTCATGAACTCCAGACAATAACTCTCTTTCTTCATTCAGCTGCTCACTTAATTTTCTTAAAAAGGAAAGAATCAGAGCTTCAGCCATTCCTAAATCTTCTTCTCTCAACACCCTCTGATGATTCTTACCCAAAACCTCAAAAATTTAGCAGGGTCAAGTCAACATAGGAAAATTCAGTGCATTATAATTTACGAATATGGTGGGGTCTCCGAGCTTTCTTTTGGATTCTTTCTTCTCTTGATATTGACATAATGGACCCAGCGGTGGGTCACAAAAGAATGAGCCTAAATGCAAGCCATTGGTTTACCACCAACCTCTGATCTTGTGATATGAACATGTGTGAGACAGTGTTTTCAGACTTGACTGATTGGGAAAATTCGCAGATGGAGAGGAAAGGGACCACGAAAGCAGGGAAATAGTCCATGGGTTGAAATATTCAATGGAAACACTGAAACAAGGGACAAGCCTCGAGGTAAGCACCCGAATGGCCTGTGTAAGAAATTGAAGAGTAATTTCCATGGCACTTCCGCACATGAAAATGGAGTTCTGTATTCTTTTAGGTTTTAGCTTTTATTTTCCAGATCGGTCCATTGCTTTTGCTTCTACTTTCAGTCAACTGAAATATGCTTTGCTCCCAGCTTAAAGTCTTGGGTATAACACTCTAGTTTCTACAGACCTGCATTCACTTTTCTGCAAGTGACTTGTTCCCAAATTTGACCATGGTGTCCAATCTCTGTTTCCCTTTTCTCCCATGCCTCTTTTTTCTTGGGAAAATGATCAGTCTACTTCACAAAGGAGTCCCAACTTGTATAAGATTCAAGTACAGTAGATCAGAGTGTGCATGGGGGATCAAGTTTATGGAAGAAATTGTCAAAAGGTTAGGATCTCTAAGGATATTAATTCCAAGAAGTACTGAAAACCATGGGGTCAGAAGAAGAAAATCTTTTATTCCAATTCAATGTTCATACTTTCTTTTACAAGCCCCTTTTTAGTTGATTTTGCAAATAATTAAAGCCAAAAAGAAAAAGTAGGAGACCGATCCCGGGATTGACACATGGAGCACTAAGCCCAGCCCAGCCCAGAAATGGGAAGCCCATGGGGCCTGAAATCCCTAACTGGCGAAGATGGAGACCGGTCGTGTAGGTCCCATCACATCACAACAGCCACTGCGACGCACCTACCAATCACAACCCTGCACCCGCGTCGCACAGGAACGCTCCTCGAGGTTCCTCACTCTCGTCACCATCTTCAATACCCAGAATAAAGCCTCACTCAGCGACCCTCCAGAGCTTCAACCCACCTACGCCCATGAAGAAGCTTTATCGCAAAGGCACTGTTCACCCTTCTCCGCCGCCGGTCATCTCCGACCAGCACCTCGCTTTTCTTCCTTCTGCTATCCTCACCCTCGCGGCCGCTCTCTCGCCGGAGGACCGGGAGGTTCTGGCCTACCTTCTGTCGTGCTCCGGCACTTATACTAGCGGCAACAGGAAGACCACCACCCAGAAGAGTGGGGACCATCCGCCCCTGTTCAACTGCAACTGTTTCAGATGCTATACGAGTTACTGGGTGAAGTGGGACTCGTCCCCGAATCGTCAGCTCATACACGAAATCATCGACGCGGTCGAAGATGGGTTGGTGCAGAGTAAGAACCCAAAGAGCAGGAAAGAAAGGAGGAGAAAAGGGTGTACTGGGTCAGATGAGTTGAAACAGTCCAAGCTGAGTTCGGGGAAGGACGAGCTGGGTCAGCCAGAATCGGTGGCGGAAACTAGTGGAAACGGCGGCGGCGACGATTGTGAGGGTTGTGGTGATGATGGAGAAGAAGGGTCAGAGAAGGGATCAGTGAGAAAGTTTGTGAGTTTTCTTGGAGAGAGGATTTGGGGTGTCTGGACCCAATAAGTTGGAGAAAAGGTGGGTTTCAGTTTTCTTCTTCTAAAAAAACTTCCTTTTATTCTGGTTTTTTTGAATCAACCCGATTACGATGTAAAAGAAAAAGGGGTTAGTTTTGATCTTCATCAGGACTTTGTTTCTTCAATATCCATATCTGCTTTCTATGTTAAAGCTCTCTGTATATATTCAAAGGAATGATGAATAGCTGGGTAGTGGCTTCCTCTGTAAAAATCAATTTTGGGTCCTTTTTCCTAATGAATTTTCTCACCAGTTTCACCGATCATATCCCTTCATCGGACGGAGCTTCTCTCTGTGATTTTCCTCATACCATGTTTTCTGGAGAAAAGGCCATCGAAAACGGCGACGTATCACTCCACATTCATTTCCAAAACGACGTCGTACAGAGGGTCACTCGACTCACTACCATTCCGCCTCCGCCGGAGATTAGGAAACTGGAACGGACAAATGGCGATATACCAATGTACCCCTGGAGGGTTCAGTTAAGGGAATAATACACCTCGTAATTATACAGGGTAGAATGGTCAGAGTAGAAAAAACCTGGAAGGGTAGGTGTCGCCATTGACGAGGTCGGCAAAAGTAGGCTTCGATTAAAGCAAAGGAGGCAAAAAAAGCCACCACTAAACCCTTGTTCTCAAACTCCTAGGCCATTTTTATGTCCGTTTTACCCCTCTTTAAACTGATATTTTACATTGGAATTTTAGAATGACCGAATTGCCCCTCACAGACCTCTTTAAACTGATTCTCACACTTTTGGTTTTTTCCCTTTTTTTTCTTTTCATGTAGTGGATAAAAGAAAATTGAAAACCTATCATGGAATATAATTGGGTCTGTCCATTTCAATGGAGATAAATGGTTTCATTTTATTAACAAAAAAAGACCAAAATTATGAAAAAAAGAGTGATTATGGTTTTTTGTTTTCTTTTTAAAAGAGTAGATTTTTAATGTTGTATCTTACTTATATTGCAAATTTGTACTATTTTTGGTATCTTAGACCCGATTGATCATATTTTTTAAAAATTATTTTTTATTCTTTTAACTTAAAAACAATTTTTAAAAACAAGTTTAGAAAACATGGTCAAACGTATTCATTTTTGTCTTTTATTTTTAAAAAATGGGCAAAAATAACTCTTATGTGTTATCTAAAAATTGTTTTTCACTTAATTTTATTTTTAAAAATTGTTTGTTTTTAAAGAATAATGATCAAACAGTGTTAAAAAAATTTTTAAATGGTTTTTTATTTTTAAAAGCAAAGATTTGTTTTTAAACCACATGGTGAAACATTGAATTATGAGAGAAAGAAATAATTTAAAATTTTTTGTTTTTTGGTTAGAAAATGATAAAAAGTTAGACAAATTTTGAGTTTTTCTAGTAATTAAATAATCTAGGGTAAAGACAAAGGTTTATACTACTCCATATTAATTTTTATGCCTTTTAAGCTACTTTTATTATTATTTTCTTCACTTTTTATTTATTTATTTCATTTTTTTATCTATTATTTTATGCTTGTACCATCCTCAAATTTAGGACTAGAATGGGAAGAAAGGTTTGCATATCATCCCATAACACAATTAAACAAAGGCTTTAAAAAGTAGTGACATTGGACTCAACCAAGGATTCAATTTAAAGCCAATAGAACCCCATGTCACAACTCTTTTGAGTTTGGCTTTTGGGCATACCATGGCAAGGTGTCCTTTGCTAAATCAAAGTACACACTATATAGTGCCTTTCTTTATTGCCTTCACCCACTATTTTGTCTTTGCAAATGCTTTCAACTTTCTCATGACATGCTCATCCCTTTTATTATACATTTAATACAATGGTTGTCTTTTGTCTCTCATTCAACTCCAAAAACAAGTGGGAGCCTTGCATTAATATTTTTGGAGTCTATACTCAATTTTCCTAAACAAAATGCCCTTCAAATTGGTAGTTTTCCCTTCCATCAAGTTTAGGTTATTGTCTTTAATACACTTGGGGTATGATATATTTGTTAAGAATTTGATACGAGGACAAGGGAGATGTGGGGTTGGTTTGGTCATGCATGAAAGTTGAAGATGATGCATGGGTAGTTTAGTCAAAAAGAAAAAGAAAAAAAAAAAGAAAAAAGGAAAAAAAAAAAAAAGGAATATTTTTCTTGCAATAAATTTTTGGACTCTAGCCTTTAAACTTTATCCCTTGCCACTCTATTTTATAACAAAAATGAAGTGGGGGTATCTTAGAAATGCGCATCTCATCTGCCTACTTTCTGTTTGGCCATTTATAAAGAAAGATAGGGAAAGGGGACAAATGGACAGTGGGCTCAAGTCTCTGTAACCTCAAATCAATATTCAATGATAATAATACCATGCTTCTCTGTACCACCATACACCCCTCCTTTTTTTCTTTTTCTTTTTTTTCATATTTTTGAGGAAAATAAATCCTCTAAAATGTCTGAAAGTTTACTTATTTTGAATTGAATGAATTAATTTGGTTTTTTTATTTTATTTTTATTTTTTTTAAGTGTGCACCAAAACACACTTTTTTCTTAGTCTTTTGCTCCCATTTCAATCTTTGATTCTGTCTGGGTCATGGAGGCTTGGTGATCACAAATTTTTTTATGTCAATGCCCAAAGGTTTAGGGATGTGGGGAGTCAACAGTTTTGAATCAACTTTTCTAAACATACCCTAATAATGGATGATTTATTTATTTATGGTTGGAGACTTGGAATGGGTCATCAGTCAAGAAGTGCAGTGTTGATTACTCTCCTCAAATTTTAACCCTTTTTGTAGTTTCAAGGAAATCCTTTTTTTTTTTATTATCATTATTATTTAGTATTGAGAGACTTGCATTGAAAATGTTAAAAGCTTATTAAAAAAATTGGGGTATTAAAAAAAATTTATGACCTGGAAAATTTAAAATTTTTAAAAGCAATTTTTAAGAACAAATGATAAATTTACATTTTTGTATAAATTTTTGTATTTTATTTTTAAAAACAGATAGCAAATTTATGGGGAAAAAAAGTCTTATTTTTATATTTTTATTATTATTTTTTTTTGTAATAAAAAGTAAAGCATCCTAATCCTGATTTTAATAAAAAGATTTTTCCAAAAGAGTAAAAAATATCATGGGTCAAATCCATGAAAGTTTGAAAAAAAGACTGATCTGGAATAAGTCCAAGAATGATGTTTAACTAGACTTCCACCAAATGCAGAATGTCCTAATCATTTTGGCTTCTTCTCCACTGCTAGTTGAATGGTTTTCCAACTTTGAACAGTGTGTGATAACTACATAAAAGGCCCTTTTCCTAACTAAAAAAATGATCTGGCCATTGCTCAGAAGCATACCAAACCCCAAAAACTGATGTTGAAAGTTTGAAAAGCAAGAGCCATTATCAAGCTTCACTAATGGAAGCATAATTTGGTGAAGACTTGATCAAATTGCTCCCTATTTTACGCTTTCATCTTGTAACGATTCGTTCTCGATCATATGGATGTTATCCACTCTATACCCAATAGACCCTCAAGCCTTTAAAATATGTCTATGAAGTTAAAGAGGAGCCTTATCTCTTAACACATGACTATAAACCAAATAGACAAATACCCATTACAGGGATCGACTCTGATAATATTTGAAATAACTCGAATTTAGAGATTGATTAGTACTATTTATAATAACTTGTTCATAATCGTGTAAATATTATCCATTTTGAACCCGATAAGTTCTCATTACTGTCAAATGCGTCTATAAGATTAAAAGGAGTTTATACGTATAAATTCAAAAAAATTTTCCTTATTTAATGTGATGTGAGATATTACAATCACTATCATTGAACTACGAAATCTTCCTCCCAGCCACTTAAGAAAACCTCCGCATGACCATGACTTTGATTAAGTCTAAAATAACACATCCTTTACTGAATCAATAGAACATTAGGAACATGGGGTTTATTGGCTTATCTGTTTATACATTAGGACAACTACAATGAGGAATTCATCAACATGGTCTGCTGTGGCATATAGCAATCTGTAAGAACTTTCTTTACATGCATCACAGTTTCTACCAAATATCAAACAGTTAGGATTAGCTTTAGGGGATTTATGGATTCATCCGCTGGACCGTATAGAAATGCCACCAGTCTTAGATTCCTGGGGTACGGTTACATTAGATGGTTGAGGAGAACAAGTATGGACAGATTATAATGTGGCCTGAAGGATTAGGGGATGATGCATGCCTTCCATTGGGGTCAGGCATGTACAGGTATTGATGAGCTCATGGCGACGCAGCCTTTCAAGCGTTCAAGAATGGCGTTGCGGTTCACTAGTCCTGAGTGGGAAGTGAGGGGGAGGCCCTCCTTGACACACTCGTCGTACTTCTCCAAGGCGGAAACAATGGAGCTGAAATCAGGCCGCTTTGAGGGGTTGGCCGCCCAGCAGCGCTTTATGAGGTGTGCAAGTGCTGGCTGGCAACTAGCAGGCAATGGTGGCCGAGCATTCTGCATAATGGAAAGAGCCAAAAGGGAATCATGCCCCATGTTCAGGACTAAAACATGGGAATTAGACAAAGAAAAACAGGAAAATTGAACAAGGGGCTCATTTGAGGAATAAGAAATATATCAAATCCACACGTCAGACACCCTGCATATCCCTTTCTTTCTTGTGATGCTATTCCCATACCTTGATGCCCACTACTGACCAACTGGGATGGAGGAGCCCTATAAATGCTAAGCTCCCAAAACCCCCCTCAGCCATGAACCAGGTGCAGAATCTGATACCAAATGTATTTTTCTTTAATTTTTTGGTCGTTGTGCCTGTGTTGTGGGGTGTGCTGAGTTATGTTATTAGTGGAACTTCTTTACTGTGAATTTTCTGAATCAAACTATTTCTTCCATAGATTGGAGATTTGGTATAAGGTAATGTGTTCTAATGCTTTTAAACCCGGCAATATCCATAGCAGAAACTCGAGCCTCTATGGATATAATCAATAACATGAGTAAATATTGATTAGGGTTTGTCCATCCATGGTGGCCCCGTTTTCTTTACAACAGGAAAGAAAATGACCCGAGGAAATGTAGGATTCTGCGGTTAGAGTCTGCTTTCCCATTTCGGGAAGTTTCCCTGACCAAGTACCAAATGACCAGTCCAAACAGAATGATAGTCAGCAGACAAAATTGGCAATCCATCGTGCAGAAGATACAAATACAATTGAGTTGAACCCACATGGAAAGGTTCTGTAGATGACACATGAAACTTCCTGATACATCACCTACAAGTGTAGGACATTTGTTGATAGTATTTCTCCTTATGATGTTGAACAAAACACGAATAGGCCTAAAAACTTTGACAGTTACTTTTCTCTAATCATAGGAAAGAACATTAATAAGGCCAGATTCCCTTTTCTATAGGATTGGTAAATTGACAATGTTCATGATTCTACTTCTCTATAGTACCACTTTTTCTAGAACTTCCTGTGAGCAAAAATCTACAAATTTTCCCAAATCCTCTTTTTTCTGAATGGCATTCCATGATCTATCCTAAAGTTAAGAAGATTTTCATGTATGGAACTATTAAAACTAAGAAGAATTCACATACTTCAACCAAAAAAAAAAAAAAAGAGGAAGAATTTGGATTGTGAAAGCAAAATTCTACTGACCTTCTCAGAGACAGCAAATGCAGCCTGCACAGGGGTCATTCCTTGAAATGGGAGCAGAGCTGTAGTGAGCTCCCACAGCACAATCCCAAAACTATACACATCAACTTTTCTAGTGCAGGGCTTCTCCTTGATCATCTCAGGGGCCATCCACCGGTAAGTCCCCGTGTTTCCTTTCGTTTCCCGACATTGTGTTTCCAAACAAGATGTACCAAAATCAGCCACCTTAACCCTCATTTCATCATTGAGAAGCAAGTTATTTGACTTGAGATCTCTATGGATCACCCCTTGTGAATGAAGGTACTCCATTCCCCGGGATATGTCAAGGGCTAACCTCAGTATTGTTTCTGTTGAAAGTGAGTATGGCTCTTTCTTGTTGAGATACATCCTAAGAGTCCCTTGTGACATGTATTCTGTTATTATACAGTAGACAGGGGGCTTTTGACAGGCTGCAATGAACTGCAAAGAAGCCGACTAACCAATTTAGAAACACAAGACTCTGATCTATATGTTCAATCCTTGAAATAGTTATCCACCTATGTACTTAGAGAAAAGGGATATAACAAGGAACCAGAAGGGATAATTGAAAGAATGAATTCGAAAAGCAGAGGAAAACAAATATACAAGAAGATAAAACCCGAAAATGCTTGAATTGGAACAAAGTCTTGTATGGGATTGGGAACAAGTTTGGAATTACCTGAACTATATTGGGATGAAAAAGGCGAGAAAGCAAGGCGACCTCAGACTTGAATTGCTGTTCAAGCAAAGCTCTGGTCTCCTCATTTTGGTTTGGAATCCTCACCATTTTCACGGCAACTGCTCTCTGCTTGTAAATTCCTCTGTAAATTCTACTATGCGCCCCGGAAGCGAACTTGTTTCCGATGAAGAGCTGGGAAAGATCAGCAGTCCATTCCTCCTGATCATCCTTTGAAACCTCCCAGGTGTCCAAATTTTCAGAATCCAATATCATGGACCATGATTCCAAGCTGTCAAATCTCTTCCTCTCCATGATCTCCATATCAGAATTCGACTTGGTTTTCGACGTGGAAGGGGATGGTAGCGGTTTGCTCTTCGGTTTTCGAAGGCGAAAACGGTGGAAACACGATGTCGCCATTGAAGCTCTGCTCCTGAATTGGACTTCTCTACCTTGAGAAGTCCTCTGCCCTCAAACGCCTTGTAGAAGAGAAAGGATGATATTCTATTATTGAAAAACAAAACAAAACAAAACAAAAAGATCAAAACGAACCGTCAAGAGGAGTTCTTCTTCTGAACGTGTGAATTGATTTCAGAAAGTGCATGAACTGATTCAAAAACATGGGTTCTGAAGAAAAATGGAAAAGGGAGATGGATTTTCATGAATCAATCCAAACAATCACAAAAGCAAGCACACCCCATCAAAATCCACCCACAGATAAACCTCCCAACACCTCTCCATTTCTAGATGACAACCCAGAAAACGACGCCGTTTTGCATGGATTCTCAAAACCATAACCATGTAAAAACAAGAGAGAAAAAATTCACACACAGACTAATCTATCGGGTTTCATGAACTCCAAGAATTGCAATGAAATGAACAGAAAATAAAAAATAAAAAAATTTGAAAAAAAAAAATCATGAAAATGAAATTTTTTTTTCCTCTCTTTTTCCCCCCGAAAGCGAGAGGAGAGTGCAGATTTTCACGGCTTTTTTCAAATATGGTGAGAGGATTAGGTTGTTTAGCAGTAGAAAGATGAATTCAAAGCAGAGATTTCAGAGGTGTCTCGTGATTGCTTGGCTTGAAAGTAGAAGGCAGAGAGAAAAAGAGATTTTTTATTTTCCTTTTTATTTTCTCCTTCAATCGAATCCAACTCTCGTAGCTTTTTTTTTTTCATCATTTAATGCTAAGTGGCCACAGTAGCAAAAAGTTCAGCAATAGATTAAGCACTTTTGGATATCTGGATATGCCTCCATCTTATTAATTTTTTATTATTTATTTATTTTAGTAGATACTATTTAAATTAATTTAATTTAATTTAATTTAATTTAATTTTCTAAGAATGAATCAACAAGTGGACATCACTCACACCATCTAATTGAAAATAGTGATAGTGCATGTTCTTAAGTTGTTTTATGGAATAACTTTGATTCTTTAATGATAATATTTTTCTTTTTCCTTTTTTAATAAATTGCAAATTTTAATTAAGAAAACAATAAATTTGTTAAATAAAAAGGCCCACTAAGGAAATATAAAGAATAAGACCATTTTAAGAATAAATTTCAATTATTTTCACATAGTTTTGTCTTCAACACAACAAATAAAACCATTGTTCATGCTTGAGCTTTTTAAATAAAATTTTACTTCTAAAAACAATAAAACATTGTTTTGAAAAAATTAATTTTTTATAACAGTTTTTGAAAATGTTGTCTAATATGTATTAACATTTTATTTAAATCTTAAGGTTATATTCAGTCCCAAAAAATGCTAAGAATATGAAAAATAATTTTCTCATTTTTCTCATATTTGGTTGTTTTACAAAAAATGCAAAGAGATTAATATATAATCAAAATTATTTCAAAAATTGATACATTGTAAAATTATTTAATTTTTATATTAAAGAATTCAAATAAGTTAAATAGATGTTAAGTAATATATAAAAATAATTTATTAACTTTTTTTTTTCCATTATTTCTCTCTATTTTCTTTCTTTTACATTTTTCTTTGAATTTTCCAAAAATCAAACATAGCCTAAAAATGTCAAAAAAAAAGTACCTATAAAGGAAAGAGAAAGACAAGTTAGAAAAAAATATATATATATATATATATGTGTGTTACATAAATATCTAATTTAAATTTCATTATGGCTATGTTTAGTTTTTGGAATATTTGAGGAAAAATGGAAAGTAAAGAAAATAGAGAGGAAAAATAAATAAATAAATAATTTTAAATTTAATAAATTATTTTTGTACTTTTCTTCAAACTCATTTTACTTATTTTTTTTTGTTATAGCAAGATTAAATAAATTATAAATAAATAAAATTTAAGATAATTTTAATTATATTTTATTTTATTTTATATTTTTATAATGTAATCAAATATGAAAAAATCATTTTTTAATATTTTTTTCTTTTCTTAGTATTTTTCGAGAGCCAAACATAGTCTATATATTTTTTATTTAAAAAGTAAAATGCCATATTAGTTATAAGATAAATAGGCAAAGAAGAAAAATTAAACATATACATAACGCTTATAGTAACTAGTGATTGAATGTGAAAAATAGTTATTTTTATAATAATAATAATAATAATTCAATGATACTAGAAAGAGGAAGAAGTATATAATATAATACAATAATGGCCAACTCTACATATAGTGGACTGGGCTTATGGATTATGTTCACCGCAATCTCCAATGGCCCCATGCATATCGCAGGGCTTTGTCCTACAAAGATCTTATGTTAGCTCAAGTCATTGCATGGTGGGTGGGTCCAAATTCAATTCTTCTTAATTTAATTAAAATATGAACTTAAGAACATGCCTAGAAACCATTAAGGCATAAAATAATCACTTTAGTGATGGCTTATTCTACGGCTATTCGGAAAATATTGATTCCATTCTAGAATCAAGGCATCAACCTTCTTATTTCTTGAGTGAAATGGGGTGCAGCATTTCATTCCCGGAACAAAGAATCATGCACCATTTTTTTTTCCTTTTCAAATGGAAAAAGCATGCTCTCCTGCTCTTAGAATCCATTTCCTACTGCTTTTAGAATGTACTTTTGACGTAAAAGTGTTTTTTTTTTTTTTAAATAAAAAATAAAAAATTCAATCTAATAACATTTAAAAATTAATTTTTTTTTAAATAATTGAATAAGCATTCATTAAAGAAGTATTTGATTCAAAAATACTTCTAGAGAGAATCGACACTTTAAAGGTTTATTTGACGGACAATATTCTCATTTTAAGTATTTTTAATAAAAATGTTTTCTGTAAAAGTGTTTTGATAAGAATTACCATCAAATGTTTTTTTAAAAAATAATATAAATTATTTTTAAATTTTTTTAAAACTAATTTTTGAGTTATTTTTCTCTAAAACACTTTTTAGGAAGTGTTTTTTAAAAACATGACAAAACATACTTTTTAGAGTCATTTTTGAAATGTTTTTATTTAATATATTTATTATTTAAAGTGTTTTTTTAAAAAAAATATATATTTTTGAAAGAATCATTTTAAGCATATGTTTTTTCAAAAATCACTATAAATGTTTTTAAATATTTTAAAAACAATTTTCAAAACCTTGTCAAAGGATTGAATTTTTTCTCCAAAAGCATTTTTAAAAGCAATCTCAAGCATATTCTTAATATTAATTCAATTTAATTAGAAATTTTGAAATTAAAACTTTTTGTTTTTCAGTCCATAATATGGACGGAAGTGGTTCTTTTTTAAAATAAAATAAAATAAAATAAAATAAAATTCTTGAAATTACTCCCCCCAACGCTCAGCTGAGAGCCAAATAATTTGAGACCCATTTGCATGCCGTCCTTCGCAAGTTAGGTTTGAGTTGTCTCTGTCCGCTGTGGTGTGGCTTTGGATGATGTAAAAAGGGAGTCAACTCTCTCACATCTTCTCCAAGCCCCCACGTGCCTTGTTCATGGGCCAAAGCCCAACCATGGCACCTTGGCGCATCACACATTTTGTCCTAGACCCAACAAGCCCTCATCACACCCGTCCTTCAGAGGACGGGCCATCACGTTAAATCGGAAAATTCTAGGGTATCGATTCAGTATCGACCGAACTTATAATCTCAGTCGTTGAAAGTGTATCATCAGATTGAAGCCGTTGGATGAGAGTATAAATATATAGAATCAAAGTACAAATAAATGAGGCTAGATACAAAGTGATAGGATCATGCTTTTTGATAGACACCGATGCGGCATTGTAGTGGGACTCACAATTCAGACGAGGGAGCTTGGGCTTGTGTGGTTTCCTAAACACAGCCCGAGAAGGAATGGGCTTGTGGTTGGGCCTAGGCAAATTTGGACTCCAACTTTGTAAAGAGGGATTCCCATATGAGGATGATAGAGATGAAGGGGTTGTGATAAATTAATTGATAATGATACTCTGACAAAGATGGTGATGGGGGGGATGAGGGTGATGGTGGTGGAATTGAACAAGGAGACATGTGGTTAGGGTATGGTAATGGGTCATAGCTGCCGAAGCCATTCAATGGATTGAAAATCATATTTCTCAATAAATTTTTAAAATATGTGGATATGAGAACTTTTTTTTATTCAATTATGAGATTATTGTTAAATTTTATTATTTATTTTCATGAGAAATTATTTAAAAAACAATTAACGACAAAACATTCTGTAACACCAAAATTTAGACATATTTGGATTTTAGATTTTCGATAACTATTGCAATATGTAATGGGTTATTTTTTATTTTTTACATGTTATTAATGCGAATAAAAAATGAGTTAGACTCTCTATTGGATTGTGAATTTTAATTAATCTTGTTGTCCTTCAGATAGGTTTTTTTTAGGTATCTTAATGACGAATTTGTCCCTATTATAATTTAACCCCTTTATGATTTAGATTTTTATTTTAAAGAAAAAAAATTAAAGTGCAACTATAATTAAGAGATGAGTAGGAGAATCACCACTGTTGTAACTTTTTTCTTTCTAGTAATTAATAAATTTGTAAATGTTGGTGCATTTCGTAAACATAGAAATAACATTAATCATTCAAGTACATTAAAAGTTACTTATTTTATGTTTTATTTTTAATTTTATTTGTATGTGATTAGGTTAACACTCACATCTTATATTTGATCATTTACACGCAATCAATGTTAAAGCTTAATTCTAACACAATGAATGATTTAATTACATGATGGAAGGACTAGAAAATAAAAAATTTAATAAAAAAATAATTTAGGATTTGATTTTAGAATTCTCCCATAATTTTAATTTTCTATCGAAAATTATTATTGATTTTTATTCTCTTTCCATTTGGCTTCACAAATAAAGAAAAAAATCAAGGATTTTAAAGAGCAATCAATCAATTGTATAAGTTTGTAACATAAAAAATAAAAATAAAAATAATAAATAAATAAATCTTGAGCCTAGAGATAAAGAGTGTGAATGCTACTAATAGCCCTTGCATACAAGAGTTGATGTGTGCATTATGGAGGAAGTGGGGTCTTTGAAAGGAAGCTAGTGCGGTAGATGTCCATGGATTTAGCATTGGGCCCCCAACTCCATAAATCTTCATTTGTACCCACAAAACCCTACTTAAACCCAATTCCACCTTCTCACTCCCTTTCAATGAATTCACATGGCCACCCTACATTTTAAGATAATTGATATGGGTTTATGGCTAATAATTGATCCTAATTCTCATTAACTCCGTAATAACGGTGAAATATCCTTGAAAAGTTAAAGGTCTGTTTGAAAATATTTTCATAAATAGATTTTAAAAAATAATTTTTAAGAAACCCGAGTGTAAAAAAAGCAATCTTCTTACTTTTTTCATTATAAAGATATTATACATTTATGCATAATAGTACAAGTTTTTAAAATATTTTCAACACTTTTACACAAAAACACAACTAAAAATATTCAAAATTTATTATTGATGTTATAAAATCATTTTCAGAACATCATTTCCAAACAAAACCTAATTTTATAAAATAAACTCGATGTGAAAATTAAAAAATTATTATTTATTATAAAATTTGAAATAAATTATTTCATATAATATTATTTTTGAAGTGAAGACGCATTTGACTAGGATATTAGAATTAATTGACAACAAAAATGAGAATTAATTTCCAATTTTAACAATTTTAAAAATAATAAGCATATTATAAAATATATATTTTCTCCTCCACAAAATTTTCAAGAGTCAACACTTTGAAAAGCTACATATCATTTGAATCTCATTGGTCAACATTTTCCCACCACCTTTCTCTCCGAAAGTGAAATTATAACAATCAGATGATTGTTTTAAAACGACATGGTCAATTTATGATGACGATGATATGATGAAAAACACATTTTATTGTAATTCCATCAATTAAACAAACCAATCCCCTAATACGCCAACTTAAAAGAGTCATTTTCTTAATAAAAACAAAATATCACCACCTTCCTTGTATAGAAGTTTCGAAAACGACATACTTAATTAATTAATTTTTTTTAAAAAAATGCATTTTTCAACGGATTTCCGAAATGGGCCCCCTTGACTGCAACTAATTGTGATTAAGAACTTTGAGACCCTCCTTCGCCCCATAGTAGGATCTCCACTGCCCTTTTTATAGATATGTTAGTTTTACAAGTGGCTGGGGGCTATGGTTTTTTTATTTATTTATTTTAATTTTTGGTTATTGGTGTGTCGGTCCATGGATGCCAACATCAAATCCACAGACACACCCAAAAATGAAAATCATGGACACGAATGCATCCATGTGCACCATGGCCTTTAATATGGACCATTGATAACCATGTATGGGCGGACAATTAGGAAACAAGTCTTCCTCCTTTAATGAAAAAGGATGATATGGGAAACATTTAAGCTTACGTAATTTTCAAAGCAAGAAAAGGAGAAGTGGGAAAATTACGATCTCATAAGTCGATCATAAGAGTGAAATGACTAAAGCACCCTATAAAATGATTTTTTTTTTTTTAAATTGATGTTTTATTATTTTAATATAAAATTAAAGCATGATTATATTGGGTTAGAAGCTACGTTTTTTTTTTAAACATTTTTTAAGCTCTTCAACTATATTTATTAGTTAATATAGAATTAGCTCATGATTGAATTGAGAAATGTCGTGTTCACGATTATATTATTTATATTATTTAAGAAACTCTTTGGATGATTTAAAAATAATTTAGTCACATATGTGCTTGACTTTTATTAATTAATACAAAATTAAAGTTATATTAAAAATAAAAAATATTTTTTCATCATTTAAAAAAAATTAATGGTCTAAGGGTTGGTATAATTATAATTATAATTATAATAATAATATAATATTAATTCAACCAAAGCCTAACCGATTTTAATTATTCATATGTGTGCTATCTATTTCATTTTTGTTTTCTTTTACGAGTGGTACCCACGCGCCGCCGGTTCGTTTCGGTAGTGTGCACTATTTGAGCTGACACAAGTAAAAACGAAATCGTGCTTCTTCTGTACAAGCGCACAAGGATATTTTTGTCCATATACGGCCAATTTTAAGAGCCTTCGTAGCCGTATATATCTCATGACCGACTTATATTTTGACGGATTTCCAATACTGACATTCAAATTGGTTGAAATTACATCTCCGGTCCCAATCTCTAACCGTCACTAATTGATCGGGTCTTGTTATGACAGGCGGCGGGACCCAATTATTATGAGTGCAAGAATCTTACTGTAGATGTGCCTGATGTGGACCGTAGATCTGCCGCTTGGGGAACACGCGTGATCGTGGGTCCCATTCATCTGATTCTGATGGGTTTGTTCTAGCCGTTCAAAACCCGTGATGGAGCGGAAACCGGTGGTCCGCGCAGCACCGGATTGTGGTGGCGACAGGGGCAAAGGGGTAATATCAAGGCGGGTGTATGCCTCAACTTCCTAAACTAATTTCATCACAGTGTAACCTCCTTAACAACGGACACTGTACTACAGTAGCGAGACAGGGGCACACACGTCATTATCACAAAAAACAGGGACATTCACGTCATTTCAAGGTTCACCCCCTCCGCCACTACTACCTACACACTCTCTCCTCTGCAACTGTATTTTCTCTCTCTAATGCACCTCTCCATTTCGCTCCCTCTCTATCTTCCTCTCTGTAGATTCTCTCTCTAGGTTATCAATGGGTTCGCGAATTCCATCGCACCAGCTCAGCAATGGCCTTTACGTGTCTGGGCGGCCGGAGCAGCACAAGGAGCGGCAGCCGACGATAGGGTCACGTGCAGTGCCGTATACCGGAGGTGACGTGAAGAAATCCGGCGAGCTTGGAAAAATGTTTGATATTGCGGTCGTGGATCCGTCGGCCGGGGGACCGCCGCCTTTGAAGCCCTCTCGGCACTCGTCCTCCTCGCAGCACACCAGCGGATCGGTCCGATCCGGCCCAAACTCAGGGCAGCTCCCGAAGCTCTCGAACTCGGGGCCGATCCAGAAGAAATCGTCCGGTCCCATGCCGCTGCAGCCAACGGGACTTATAACTTCCGGTCCGCTCGGCTCCTCCGGCAGCATCGGGGGGCGGCGGTCAGGGCAGTTGGAGCCTTCAGGTTCGATGGGGAAGGCGGTGTACGGTTCTTCAGTGACGAGCTTGAACGAGGAGGCGAAGTTCGGGTTCAAGGTGTCGAAGGCGGTAATGTGGGTTTTTCTGGTGGTGGTGGCGATGGGATTGTTGGTTGGAGCGTTTTTGATGGTGGCCGTGAAGAAGGCGGTGATTTTGGTGGCCGTCGCCGGGATTTTGGTGCCGGTAATAATGCTTGTTCTGTGGAATTATGCTTGGGGGAAGAGAGGATTGTTAGGGTTTCTGAAGCGGTATCCCGATGCTGAGCTCAGAGGTGCCATTGACGGACAATATGTCAAGGTTACAGGGGTAATTTTCTATCTTAAGATGATTTCTTCTTCAGTTTTAACCCCTTTTATTAGAAACATTCAAATTCGTTGCTGAGTTATATAATATATGTGAGCATACTCTATATAATCTTTGGTACAAACATATATCCGTGAACATCCCCGGATTATACTATAGATATGTGTTGGAAGTAGAATCAGTAACTGCTCGTTGTTCCTACGTATAGTCACTTTCCTGGAATGGATTCAGATATGGGCAATTTTAAGCATTAAACACAATTCAGTAAATAATGGCGGATTGGAGATTTTTCAGTGAATTGTTGGACCTTCCTCTACGCGACTCTAATAAACTGAGTGGGTGATGGGCAAAATGATGCTGGAAGCAAAAGTGGAGTCTCTACATACTTGCAGCGCCTGCAATTGTATGTTCTACAACATAAGGGAAGTGATCAAAAGGTTTTGATACGTGTAATGAATAGAGCTTAGCAAGCAAAGGTGTTGAGGATAACTTCTAGGTTGCATGTGCCAGTTAGGTTTTTATGGACCTAAATTTGCTTCTATTGGGGTTAAAGGATATAATTCCATCTGGTGTCTTCTTCCACTATTATAATAGGAATGATTGTGATGGGTATTGCATTCTCCTTAGTAGAGTGATCAAGTCTTCACCTTTACTTATTGTGCTTCTTTCCTATCATAGAGCTAGGGTCTATTATTTGGCATTAGAAGATTTAATATATTTTGGTTATTGCATTCTATGCCACCTAAAAAATGCGTATAGTAAATATCGATGATTTCAAGGTCAAAACCGTTTTATGAACAATCTGGCATTCTGTTCCCCTGGTGTGGTTAGCTGAATCTTGATGTTTCTAATGTCACTGCCTTTTTAGTTTTCTAACTGTATGGTAAGTTATTTAGCCGTATTCGAAGATTCTACACGCTTACATGGAATTTGGAACTTCAAATAATTAACTAGGTCATTGTAAAATTAATCCCCAAAGTTATGAGGTATTAGATTACTTTTTCTAAGGTATAAAGGTTATGTATCTGGAGCTGTTATATGTGGTTTTAAGCGATCAGAAATTGTTTAAACTGATTTTACAACTCCAATCATGGTAAGTCTTGGTTTTATTTGAGGAATTTGACTTGAAGTGGCCCAAATATCCAAGATGGGTGGCTTCAAAAGTAAACTGTGAATCATACTAGGTCAATATTCCTTCTAAAGTTTTTTGCTCATTTCTTTTTCTATACTTGTAAATTTTTTAATATCTTTCTTCATGTAGGTTGTCACCTGTGGCAGTATTCCACTAGAATCATCTTACCAGAGGATACCCAGATGTGTGTATGTGTCCACAGAGTTATACGAATATAGAGGCTGGTGTGGAAAATCTGCAAATCCTAAACACCGTTTCTTCTCATGGGGCTCTAGACATTCAGAGGTTAGTTCAATGAACTGTTAATGTTGAATCTGCCCTGTCTTAAACATTGAGGATCAAAGCTTAGTAACTGTATTAGTTTCAAATACTGCCTTGACATGGTAGCTAGGTTTTCAACTCTTGGAAAACTGAAGTGGTTGTTTTAGCTTTCTGTAAATTAAGATCTTGAAGAGTAAAGAACTGTGTTTTGTGGAAAACCATAAATATACTGATGAATTGTTTGGAGGTTGTGGTTTGATGTGTGGTTATTTAATTAATATAAACAATAACCATATCAACATGTTAATATAGCAACATATCACAGTAGAAGTATGCATTTGTGTGCTTCTTCAGCATGCAACATGTGTGGACCACATGCATGGACGTTGATATGATTCATTGGTACTTATATAGAGAAACATATTCTATTATGTTCATTATTTATGTTTGTATTGGTTTTCATCGGTGGGAAAGTGTAAGATCAGATGTCATGAATGATGAGAAAGGGCTAAAAGTTACGGGAAGATTTAAACATTTTGTGTGGGTACAGACCATAATTTAGCACATGGTGTAAGGCCCACATCAAAATGCTCTTTAAGGGGAAATCCACAGAAGCTGCTGAAATTTTAGCTTAAAAATTTCAACTCAAATCTTAACTCCTGGAAATGTTCTGCAAATTTCTGAATATGTTCGACAGTGTCATCTATGAACTGGTTTAATCAGTTGACTAGACCCTGAATGATTACCCAGACTTGCTAAACTAATTTTTTTCTTCACTCCACAATATTTGAGTTTATGAAGTATATCCATCTGTGCCTAAGAAATTTGAATGATGATTTACAAACCTCTTCATGCTTATTAGTCTTTTCTCTCCAATGTAAAATTTAGGATTGACTTTATGCAATATCCACCAGATATCAGATTTACAAGTGACAATTATTAAGTTTTGCCTGATTGTAAGTTGAGCATGTATGGTGAGAGGAATACTCATCTTTGCTCTGGATTCTCATTCATGCTTTTTGACATTCATTTTTGGTTCTTGATTCTCATACAGGATACATGTTCAAATTCATGACTAGCCTATCTAAAGAATATGGAAGTCTTTGACTGCTTTAACACTTTTAACATTGGAGGTTCTTTTGTAGGAGGCTACTTCTTCCAAAATTTATGCTTTTAGTCAATACCAAGACCTTTAGAAGAGCAAATACTTCACTTCTGTATTTCCAAGTGTGAATGACATGCTTGGGGTGTTTGGGCTTCTTTGGTATTCTTATTTATTTATTTATTTTCTCGGTTTTTACTTTCCCATTGTAATGGAAAAGGTGGGGGTTTCTTCAAGTAGGAAAAACAAGCCAAGCAGCTAAAGGAGCATATAGAGAGAACAACATATGAATTTTAAACTAATTAAGCTTTAGGAAGCCACTATAATGTTCACTCACAATTGCTCCTGTATTAGCCAAAAGGTCAGCTTCTGAGATTCCAAATCTTGAGATCCTATAAACTGGTGTCCTATTCTTTTTAAGCTCGAGAAGATGGAGTTGCCAAGGACCATGCAGGAGGTGTCCAGTCTAGAACATGGCTCTCGAGTTGATGTTATGGTGTTGGGAACCGGTTTTTTCCATTTAGGATGAACTAGTTAACATAGAAGGATATTCTCTTCCAAGTTTCCAACTATTTTGCAGATATGTTATTTACAAGTAGGAAAGATGGGACTGGTAGTATGGTTATGAATCTCTCAGTATATTGTAGTATTTCTCTCTGGCTCTGCTTGAATTTCTGACTATTCATGGAGAAATCACCTGCCCTTCTCTTGTTCACAGAAACATGTGGCCGACTTCTACATATCAGACTTCCAATCTGGGTTAAGAGCAATGGTGAAAGCAGGCTATGGGGCCAAGGTCGCTGCATTTGTCAAACCAGCAACAGTAGTTAATGTGACAAAGGAAAAGCGAGAGTTATCTCCAAGCTTTCTTCGCTGGCTAGCTGATCGCAACCTCTCTAGTGATGATCGCATCATGCGCCTCAAAGAAGGGTAAGGCTCTTATTGCTCTGTTCCATCTGTAACTTGGGCCTCATGCTTCTTCATCACATCATTTGTGGTTTTTCACTTACCTTCTAGAATGGAATCCTGAAACTGATCAGTTGATTTTCTTAGCCTCATCGTGTTCTACTTTCGTTACTCATCCATGCGTTTATGATTCTCTAGCAATGAGTTTGCTGGCCATATGTTGCTCATTTGAGTTTATGGAACTGAGCCTGATTGTTGGTTTTCTTGGAGTTCTTTCCCACTTTCCATGCATGTTGAGCGGAAGCAATTAAATTTTTCTATGATAAAATATTTCATGTCAGGTATATCAAAGAAGGAAGCACTGTTAGTGTGATGGGGGTAGTCCGACGCCACGATAATGTCCTCATGATTATTCCACCAGCTGAGCCTGTTTCAACAGGTTGTCAGTGGGCTCGGTGCCTCCTCCCCAGCTATGTCGAGGGTCTTGTTTTGATGTGTGACGATAATCAAAATGCAGATGTGGTTCCCGTGTAGATATGCCATGCCTCAACTTTCTTTTGCTACTGGATATCACGAGTAAATATTGAAAGGTTTTGAAAAAAAAAGGAAAAAGAAAAAAGAAAAAAAGCACCAAGACCACTCTTCTTCCCTTTCCAGGTTGTTTTTAAGCATATGTAAAGTGGGCCTAGTAGATGCAGAGCAGGAAGACCCGAAGAAGATGCATAATAAGCGAGGATAAGGTTATCTAGTCAGGCTTTTATTTTATATGCTTTGGGGGTTCTAATGGGGGAATCCAAAGGGGGGAAAAGTTTTCCTTCTCCAAGCAGATAGGAAAAAATGATGTATTGTGATGATGCTACACATTTTGATTCTAGCTGATTCCATGTACATAAGCTGCATGGGGTTCTCTAAAAAAGGGTTCCCGTTTGCGTATGCCAATGTTGCTTTTCTTCAGATACATTCAATTCTAGTATGGAGAGTAGAAGAATAATCAAATATTTATGTTTGTTCTTTCGTCTTCGGGGCAGTAATATTTGGCATGTATTTCTTTGCAACTATTTGATTCTGATCAACTCTTATCTTCATCATATTCTTCTACCGTACAGATGGTGTACGAAAAGCTAATTCCTACTTTGAAAGAAGAGGACATGTTTATTATTGCATTGAGAACTGTGCCGAAGATTGTCTTCCTCAAATCTTTATTATTATTATTATTTGTGTACTCGAACACCACGCCTCATCGCAAGACTAGTAAAAATCAGAGAAAAAAGGACTAGAGTCTAGAAGGTATTCCACCAGCCACTACCAGCGTCTCTCCAGTGATGTAAGAAGCATCGTCTGAAGCCAAGAAGGCCGTGGCTGCAGCCATATCCTCGGTGGTTCCAAGCCTGTTGAGTAGAGTTTTATCCTCGATGTTCTTCTTCTGCATGAAAGAATAAAATGAATTGAAATACCCAAACCCATAGCTAGTCCTTGACAAACTCCAGTATTGAAAGCTAGACACCTGAGTACAAGGCCAGAAATATACTTACAATCTCAGCATTTTTCGTGAGGAATTCGGCAAAGTGTGTTGGTACAAAACCAGGCGCAACACAGTTTACACGAGTGTCTGGGCCCATCTCAGCTGCAAGGGCCTAAACGCAGATCAAAGCAAAGTAAGAATGGAAATGTTCCGCTAAATCCCGCTCAATGAATGGTTATGATGGTGCGTGTGAATTATCAAATAGTAACTTGATTGAAGATTAAGCGCTACCTCATACATATGGAACACTAAATTAGAGTTTCAATTTTATTTTATTTTATTTTTTTCATCAAAATAAATATATAAAATATAAAAAATATTTTAAACAAAAGAGTTCATGGATCTTATGGCTACTAATATCTAATCAATTTAATACTTGGCAAGCCTGCGGGAATCAGGGAAACATCATATCAGCCAGCTAAAACAAATGTAGAACTTATAAGAAGTTGCAAGAATTATAAGGCATAGAACAAGTTCACAAATCATTCAATGACACTGCCACACTGGAAGTAGATTTTCATGGTTTGAGCAGATGCAAAAGCAAACACCTGATCTAAAACAAGACAGGGAGACGATCCATATTACCTTGGTAAGCCCAAGAAGGGCTGTTTTTGTCACTCCATACATAGCCATGGAAGACTCTGGCTGATAGCCGGCAATAGAGGAAATTAGGACAACCGACGAACCCTTTCTCAAGTGAGGAGCTGCCTCCTGCAAAAATAGGTGTTTGACATGTGGGTCAAGAATGCTAGAGAAACGCCAAGAAGGAATCCCAAGCGATGTGAGAATGGTTGAAGAGGGCTATCCACATGGACCCATTCATGCAAAACATGTCTCATGCTTACCCTATCCACAAAAATTGTGTCAATTTCATACCTGTAGAATGAGTATAGAAGATTTGACATTGATTTCCCATAGCTTGTCTAGAACCGATTCTCGTGTTTCCAGAATAGTATCAATAGAAGGGTTGGCAGCAGCATTGGACACAACCACATCTATTGCTCCGTATTTCTGCAATTTAACACAACAACAATTACTCATATCCAACACTTCTATTCTCACCATCTTCATGAATCAACCATTAATAACAAGAACACTCAAACTTAGCACACACTAAAGCCACTGAAAAATGGGCATAGGAGGTGAAAATTTTCTTTGGCTCTGTTTGCAAAGTGTTCTTGAAAAACAGTTTCTTAAAATAATTTTTAAAAACTGTTTTATAATATTTTGTAAACTAAAACTCTATTTGAGAATTTGAAATATTCTCAACCAGTTTTACATATTATTAAATATATTTAAAAATAATTTTTATATACAGTGCTTTAACAATTAAAAACAACAAAAAGAAAACACCATATTTTATGGTTTTGGATCATCAAATCAAATTTTCTAATTTTTTGTTTTAAAGAACAGAAATCTTTTTTCAGAACAGTCACTTTTGCTTCTCCACACTTCTTCATATGAAAAACACATCTTAAAAAACAAAATCCCAATTTTACATCATCAAAGAAAATTCATTTCTCCCAATTACACAAACATAAAAAAATAAAAAATAAAAAATAGAAACAACCCACAAAATACAAATAATATCTCTATCCAATGAACAGTCAATCACAAAAAAAAAAAAAAAAAGATAATTGGGCAAGGTAATTGCTCACCTGAACCGTCTTTTCAATCAGATTCTTCCTATGTTGGGCATTGGACACATGACAAACCACGCCCACCGCTTCAATTCCTTGAGCTTTGAGCTTTTTAACTGCCTCATCTACATTGTTCTGCATAAAGCCAATCAAAATCAAATCAATACCACCAGTAGGCCTTCCATGCTTGACTGCTGAGAAAATGGACAAAGGAAAACGAACCAGAAACTTTTTCATGGCCATGCTTGTTTAATTTAATATATTAACAAATCCGAAAGAGTGAAACAATCACACAAGTCAACCAAATATATAGTTTGTTTCAGTTCTAGAATAGTGAGCATCCCAAACCTTGTTATCGTACTTTTTTTTTTTTTCCTGCGTTTTCTCAGGAACCAATCGGTGTATACAAGAAAAAGCATTAATGAGAAACCGAATTTAAGTAAAACCTTGATTCACCCAACAAGTAGTCGTATTAGGATTGAGCTAAGAAAACTTCATGATTTCTTCATGTAAGGAAGACAACAATCTTAAAACCCCTAAAATGATTAATTCTTTTCATTTCCTTTCCCATCATTTTCTCACCGACCAAACGGAGGATACTTAAAAACACAAAAAGAATCCAAGAGTTCATAAAATCCAACAACCTCCGATGGATTAACATCTAATCTTCCAAGAGAAATAGGGAAAATGAAGGATTGAAGGGACAGCGACGAACCTGCTTGCGAGACGAGAGTACCACAGAGGCGCCCTCCAAGCCCAGCCGCTCTGCGATGCTGAAGCCGATACCCTGAGTAGACGCCGTCACAATCGCCACCTTCCCTTGAAATCTCTTTCCGATCTTCTCCATTTTTCCTCACTAAAACGCGTTTTTTTTTTTCCGATTCAGAGATTACAAACAGGGCACTATAGTTTGACCAGCGTAGGAGATTTGCCTACTGGACGGCTGTCCACAATAAATCTGCACCGTTAGATCATTTCATTCATCGGGATCCTCTCCGCCGACCAATACAAATATGAAATATCCCATTTATTGTTTCCTTTCCATTCTTGTCCCAGAGCGATTTAACCTTTTTCTAAAAATGACTATTAGAAAATAAAAATCAATAAAAGATAATACCAAAAAAGCAATTTCCCTAAGGATATTGTAAGTTTGTAACATCAGACATCCTTAGTCGGTGGTAATGTTCATATTGCCCAAAAATTTAGGCATCGATTATCCCAAACACAATATAAACAATAATTGAATTGTATCCACGTATGATATCAAATATTATCAATCCTAACAAAACTTTTCCAACTAGGAACAGTAAAAATAGCAAAACTGTCCCTCTACAAATAGCAAAAGTCCAAGAAAGGATCTTCAAATGCTCACAGATATGTTGTGGAAAACTATTCCACCTTTCTTCCAGCTTATAGTGGTGTATTCAGCTGCAACAACATGTTTATTCATAGGGGTTTCTGAAATTCTTCAGGAGCTCCGGAATATCATAGCCAAGCATGTCATCCACAGCTTGTATCATTTTAGGCTTCAGCTTCTCAAATTTATCGATGCTGTAGCCGTTCAGAACCTCCCTAAAGTGCTCCACATTTGGGAAGTCACCAGCTGGAAGATGGAACTCCCTTTGGATCTGTTTTTTTTTTTTTTACAAAAAAAATTTTGAGTCATAAACTAGTCTATTCATATATATACATATATATAGATATAGAAAGAGACAGAGAGACAGAAAGGTGGCAACCTTTGCAAATTCATCTTCAAGATTATCGGTCAGTCGCTGTTGTGCTTTAGCTTTGCCCATCATTGCAGGCATCTCCTTTTTGAGGTGACTGATTATATAGGCATGAATCTTGGCAGCTCTAGCTCGTTTTACAAATTCATTGATCTGCAATATACAAATGCTGTCAGAATTCTGCTTAACACACAGAAAGCAGATAAAAAGATGAGAATGGTGAGCTTACCCGACGATCACAAGCTTTTTTTGGAATATCTATCAAGTCTGCAAGAAGATCATCCTGCTCTTTCTCAAAAAGATCCTTCCCTATTGGACCCACGGCTGTTTCATTGACAGGCTTGTCATTGAATGAACTGCAAAAACCAAGAAAGGAAAATTTAACCCAGAACAAGCAGATTCAATAATTCAACTGAAATACTAGGTCTATATGAATGATGTTTCAAACAAAACCCAAAACCAGTTTGATTTGAGCCAAACAAAAAACCCAGTGTCCTGGATCAATAGGGAATCCTCATGGTTGACATTCTACCATCAGTCAATCCAAAACAAGGCATTGATGATTGGATATGATTCGGACTCCCTATTCTCCTTTTTTAAGTTCAATTCTGGGCCCATCACGCTTACGAAACAATGAAAGAGGAATTGGAAAAGAGTTTCCAATCCCAAGCTAAGAAATTCTAATATAAACATAAATACTTCAAAAGAACACGCAAAGCTCTTCATGGGTTGCAGGCCTTTAGTCCCAAGTACAAGGAGGTTTGTCAAAATAAATTACTTAGGAAAGAAAAAGAATCGTACCCAATATAAACTCGCACAACCTCGGGAGTATTCAAAACTTTCCCAAGTGACCACATCAATGCACCATAGACCCTCATTAGCTATAGTATAACAAGAAGCAATCAAGTCAAGAAATGCGGATCAATTGCTGGGAGAAAAGGTAAATATGCAGAGGAATGAAAAATAAGACGATAACAGTTGTAAATCCTACTTGTTGTGTATCGACTTGATCAGCTTTGTTCAAAACTACACGTATCTTGTCATCATTACCACGTAGAGATGCAATCACACGCTTAAATTCATCACTGATATCAAGTTTGTGGGGATCGAAAAGAAGAAGAATGAGATCACATTTTGCTGCAAACCAAGATATTACACCAGTGAAATCATAGCTTCTTTGTGTTCTCTGCTTTTCTCCAGATAGGACCCCTGGAGTGTCCACAAAGGTGATGTGTTCTAGAAGCTGCAAGTTTATAAGAGAAAAGATCATATGCCAGTGGTGGTGAAGAGTTAACAATAGTAACAATCAAAATATTCCTACTCCTGGATTTATAACTCACAGAATGTGGCATCTGGGAACACTCAAATTTTGATAAAAATGCCCCTCCAAAAGTTGTCAGTCCATTGAATGGCATCTCTGCATTAACTGCAATGGTATTTCCAGGAATGCTCCTTTCATCAGGTCCAGACTGAGAACAAGTACACAACAAGTTACTAAAAACTGCATTTGATTTCACAGAACCTCAAATAATCAACAGATATGGGGAGAAATAGGAGAAGAAGATAAACGAAGACATCTAAAAGAAAAGCAGTGCTTGATTAAATTTTAGTAACAGGATGGAAACATGAAAATGATTTTATGATACCATGACAACAACAAAACGATCAGTAGTAGGCTCTGGTCCAATGTGAGCTCCTATCCAAAAAGAAGGAAATAGTAAGCCAAGAAATGAAATTGTTCTCAACTAGTTGTAACTGAAAAAGGGAAGAACAGAAACAGAAAGTTTACTTACCTGGGAAATTACATCCGAGTAAATGTTTAATGAATGTAGTTTTCCCAGTTGAATACTGACCCAAAAGCATAACCATGGGTTTGGCATCAAAGTCGCTATGTGTCTGCAAAAGAAAAAATAAAAAATATTTGCATACTCTCAAATAGAACTTCTGGAGCTAGAGTCAGAAATCTACGAGAACAGAGCATACATAATATCACATTTTTCAGAACATGTGTTCCATAGGAAAAGGGAGAGACATCTCATCATTAACATATTTAGGCATCTCATCACAAACAAACTAAAATACTCAGTCCATCTTACCAATAAGGGAGAAACAAAATCATTATAGCGATAGGTGACTTCCAATGGCTTTAACTTTTCATTGTATAGTCTCTTCAAGCCATCTATTATTGATGTAACGGAATTAAGAGGTGCCTACAAAAGAAGAGAAGAGGAGAGAATATCTGGTAAAACGACCAAAAGGAGGACATTTTTCAATACATACATAAGAACATCTTCATGGTGCAAGGGCAGATTCATTAAAATGGATAAATAAAAGAGTAGGTGAAGAACTAAATTTGACAGTTATTAAACAGAAAACCCCACCAATTTTTTTTATAATAATAATGCTTATAATCTTCCATGTTGGAAAAATGCCCATAAACGATATGAAAGATTAAAATCACTAGGCAACACAATTCTTACTTTCTTTACAGATTTTGAGGTGAACCAAGGAGCTGATGGTGATGGCTGTGGCCTAGAATCTCCTACAACATTACCAGTAAACTGATTGTAAGGAAAGAACAGTTAAACCAATCTCAAATTTACCATTGGAAGATAAGAAATTTGCTAACCATTTAATTCAAGCTCGCCATTATTTGTTGAGACCTTATTTTTCTAGAAGAAAAAGAACAAGGAGAAATTCAATAAACTTAAAAAGGACATTTGAATAAATAAACTAGTGTAAAGATAAGAAAGAAAACTTACAGCTAGTAAGGCATTCAAACCTTCCATTGATGGAGGTTCTAAATTCTCCAAATCCACTGTAATAAAGGAAAGATGTAACAAGTCAGGTTAAACAGCAAGACAAACAATGTTCTACAAGTGTTTGTTAACTGAAGCTTAATCCTTAAATCCCAATCATTCCCTTGTGTATGGCAGTGTGCAAACCGCCTTTGAGCAAAGTTCAAGATAAGGTTTCCATCAGAACATTACCTTTATGTCCTAATGCCTCACTTCAGAGTTTTTTTGTTTAAGAAAAAATCATACCTTGAAGGTTATGATCTATAAAAATAAGGTCCCATTGCCCCATCTCATGCCTCACTCCTTTAAATGCATGTACCGGATGAATAAACCAATTTAAAAATGCATAACAAGGGCAAAGCTACTTTTTTGTTTTTTGTCAAAATGCCAATCTATATTAATTGAAATTTGTTGTTCAAATGCTCATAGAAAGAGAAATCAAAACATATTATCCTGCTTGCCTGTAGTTTTAAGGATGTCCGAAGTAATCTCATTTCCTGCTTGCGCCAGAGAAACCAGCTGTTCATTACCAAAATAAATAAATATCGAGTTCTTACAAATTAGTTGATATAAATACAAGAAAGAATGTTGAAAGGAGGACCTGCATTGCAGTGATGAACTCCCTGAAACCAAGAAATCCTTGTCGTTTGGAATCTGCAATAGCCCAAACCTTCAACAAACACAAAGAATATAAGTTTAAAACAACTAGAACCCTGAAACTAAGGCAAAGGGGTGGCAAGGAAATAGATCCCATCATTAAATTCAGCAGCCACCAAACAAAATTAAAAATCACCGGCTGATTTCATTTCCACACAGAGTGAATAGAACTATAATTGAATGTGCATTCTGTAACAGGTACTGAACAATGGAAATTCAAGCAAAATCAGATTATCAAATGCTTAAAAAACATGACAATCATTTGCGCCCTATTTCTCTTTCCGTGAAAATTTTAAATTCTTTTATTTTTTAGTTCGGAGGATTAAAACAAATGAAAAAAATAAAATAAGGAAAATGGAAGAAAATAGAAGTTAGATTTACAACAAGTTCCTACATATTAAACATATTATTCATCTTCTCAACCTGTAAATACAAAAGAAAATAAATGAATGCTTGAGAAAACATGTTCTAATCACAATTAAATTATCCATGGCCTCAAGCAATTTCGAGTCCAGAACCGATTTGATTAATTGATTAAACATCGATCAGTATTATAACCAAATAATTCATCATTTCCGCCTAAAACTCTTTTGATTCAAAAGCCCCAGTCACCTATTTGAAAGCAATAAAATGCCGATTTTAAATACATATATATTCGAAGCAAAAAATAAAATAAAACAAAACTGGAGAAAAGAACCTGTTTGAGTTCCGAACGGGAAAGGTTGGACATTGCGAAGAACTTTGTGGCATCATTTCCAGTAAAGCGTCCATCGTTATCTAAACAAGTACACAAATAAAAGCAATGAGAATGGAATGAGAGAGGGTGTTTGGTTAGTGAGAAAGGGAAGGAAAGAGACCTGAATCGGCGTAGTTGAACCATTCTTGGTAGATCTTTTGGTTGTGTTTGGAACACGAACTGATCGGAACGGATGCTATCTCCATCGACCAACACAGAACGGTTGATGATCGGCGGGTTCTCGGAACTTCAGGATATTCAAATTTTGAAAGATGAATTAACAGATAAAAATGCTCTGTTCTGCCCCCATTTATAACAGTTTTGGCGCTCTAGAAAGTTATACTGCCAAGGCAAATTTTCACACTCAAGGTAAAACGACGTCGTTCGTTTGTCTCTAAGCACTATTTCTTTCGTTTATTTGTCTTGACCGTTAAATATAAAAATATAATTGATTACTCAGTAAATGTTTTTTAAAATAGTTTTTAATTTTTCATTAAAAAAAATAAAGGAAACATGTTTTCACAATTAAAAATCATTTTTTATTTTCTATTTTTAAAAATATTTTTTAATTGTTTTATATTGTTTTGTATAAGTTGTTTTAAAAAATAATTATATAAACATGTAAAATAATTAAAAATAAAATATTAGATATAAAAATTATTTTTAAAATATTAAATATAGATTAAAAATATTTAAATTTTCAAACAAATTTTGTTTTTATAAAATAACATCCCAAAATAATTTTAAAAAAATTATTTTAGAAAACAGTTATCAAATAAGCCTAAAAATTATATATATATATGAGATTCGATTTGTTGAAAATATAAAGAGAAACATTAATATAAAAAAACAGGAAAATTGACTAAAAATGTATAAAACAAATAAATAAAACTTTATAAATAATAAAATAATTAACAATACATATATTAAATTTATTTATTTTAAAAAATAATATAAGTTTTATATCACCATATACTAATATTAGATAATAAAAGAACACACATTGATACTACGTCACATAATAATCAATATGGTTCTATTTAAGTATTTTAATTTCTTCTTATAATTTATCATAAATAAAAATTTGTTTGAATTTATCTAGGTGTTATTTTCGAAATTTTATATGACATTGAAACATCTGTACTCCTCTTTTGATATTAATTTCCCGAATATTTTGATAAAATTATATAAAAAATATCATAAATATTTTATTCTGTATGTTTAATTGATGATGTCTTATCGAAAAAGTACATACATTTTGATATTACACGGGCCATAATAAATAAATAAATGAATAAATAATGGGATAAAAAAATGGAAGTTGAATTACCTAGATGGGTTAAGATTAGCTGTTGGCTAATTTAATTAAAGTTGTAATTTAAATCTTGTATGTATTTGAAGTTTGAAATCTTGAGCGGCATCTGCCAACCAGGCCATTTGGTAGGCCCACATTTGCATCTAATAATTTCATTCTAAGGTGGGCCACTTATGTCCCAGTCAATCAATTGCCATGAAGGAAAAACCCACCAAAAAATAAAAAATAAAAAATTGGCCTACAACCATCAATTCAAGTAGACCCAGAATTTCAATGGTACCATAAAATATCAAAGCTTAGTAATTAATCTGATTATAAGCCATTTAAAAAATATATATATTTGACTCTTCAATTTTGCTTTATTAGAGGTCATGTTTTTTAACTTCAGTAAAAATTAAAATTGAAGGCAAAATGATCATCTAGAGAGCAATGATATTATTTCAAAAAAGTATTAAAAGCTGAATTCAAACTAAGCCTATCTAATAATAAATATCAGACAAAGGTATATATAAATATAAAAGAACAAATTTATTCAATAGACGATCCTTTGTCAATATGCTCAGAAAAAAAACTGAATAATAATATGTATGAAAATGTGTCTTTCTTATATGAAGGGGCTTGAGAAGCTAAGGCCGTATGCATCAGTCCCTCCCCGGCGAAAAGCAGCAACATATCTGCATTGCAGCTTGAGAACATGATTAATTTATACAAGGAAGCATCAAGCCAAGGGTAAGAAGATAAAAATGGAAAAGAATATTAAGTTCATACCCTGTTTGGTTTGCAAGAAAAAATTGAATATAAAAGGGTAACAAAAACTAGAATTGGCTTTCAATTATTATGATTTTGTTCAGATATTATTCACTTTAAAATCATTGACTTACACTAGTTATGAAGGCATGATATCATGGTGTAGGTCCACCCATGTTGATATTGTCTGTTTTGTGTCATGAGTCTTTATAACTTTAAAACATATCTATATAAATTAGATGAGTCGTTAATTATAAGTATTAAAGACAACTTCTTTATGTTGGTATTACAATCGTTTTTTTATATAGGCACGACATCCTCGTCATGGTAGTGAGGTCACAAGTTGACCGAACTTTCATATTTCTAAGTGGGAATTGATTTTAATAATTTGTCATGACACATAAATGCTATCTATTATTTATTTTGAGTTTATTAATTTCTAGGAATTTAAAACATGTTTATAAGGTACAGAGGAATCACTTGATAAAAATGACAGAAAAAGCTCACTTCAACATTATTGGATTGAACAAACATAAGATCAACATAAACCATGAACTAGTGATGCAAACACACCTTTGATCTAGAGGAAGAATTTTGATGCTTTTTCTGGCTGTTTGAATAAGCACTTTGTGGTGGGGGCACTCTTGGAAGCGTGGTAGCTGCACCTTGTCTTTCCTGTTTGACCTTGTTGAAAATCACAGTAAAACCTTCCCCTGAAGTAGGGTCCGTTTCATCCCAAGCACCAAATTTGGGCACTGATGCCACTCTATGAGCCTGCCAACCCAATACACATAAAAACCTGAGGCCTCTAGTTAACCAGAGGTTCGAGACAATACTAAAAGTATATTAGTTCACCTAAAAAGCTTAAATTGTTAGCCAATGGAAATAACTTACATGATCATCAGACGGAGGAGTTCCGATGCTTTTCAGTCTAGTATGCGAAGGTCCTGGGACCGAGGGAGAGAGGCTACTACTACCACCATCACTGAGCTGGCTCTTCTTCCGGAGATGGGAGTAATCCAAGTTGCTTTTCTCGCTGCCAGATTCAGAGTTGATGCTCCTACTAGTACCCCCACTCCTCTGCTGATGATCAGAAGGGCTTCTCCGGTGAGAATTCAGCCTCCTGCGCCCCTCTACCTGGTTGTTTTCTTCTGGGGGAGACTTCTGTGGATTGAGATGATGGGGAGGAGTGGCTTCACTCCTCCCAAATATGAAGGCTTCTGGATTCTCCTCAGGATCGTTAGGGTTTATCCTCAATCCAGTAGGACCGGTTTTCTCTTTGCGGGCGTTGTCGAAGTAGGCTGTGTATGGGACATTGTCATTGTCCCAGTTTCCGAACTTTGGAACATGGGATCTTGCTGCAACCAACTCATTTGTAAGCATGGCCCATCACAATATAATCAAACATTTGATAGTTGAAATTTCCATTAAATTTTTGTATCTAATTGGGAAAACTCTTGTTAAATTAATTGCTTTTAGCTGGTTTAATTCCATGGCGGATGAGTTCTGTTCAGACTAGAGCTTCAATTAATTAGTTTCACGGCTCTATTAACTTTTCTCAACCGTACTAACCTCAAAAGACAGCATTAAATGACTCCAAAGTCTAAACCTCCAACAAACAACTACCAAAGAAGATAAATTCATTATTTCATGACACCCATCAATCCAGAGAGCAAATAAACACCACAAAGTCAGAAACCCAGAGAGATTTGAATCAAACAGATGGCAGGCATCACATTAAAGCAAATGAAACAGTGGAAAACAGAGCCAAATTCTCAGAAACCCACAAGAAAGCTGATAGTGCTAATTAAAAATAAATAAAAAAGAAGGAAAGAAACACTTACAGCCATGAATAATCAAATGGGTGGGGAGAGATTTTCCTGGTTTTTTTTTCCCAATTCAAGTCTGGTTTGGATTGGTGTAGTGGAGTATTAGCTTGGTTTTCAGTGTTGTTTGGACCCGGAAATCTCGAGAGGTGAGCCTGCAGCTGCAGGCAGATGAGGCAGATGATTCGATGATTTCAATGCTTCAAATCTGAAAACAAACTGAATGGAACATCAATCTATATGAAAGCAACAAATCGGTTGTTTTGTCCCATCTTGCAGCAACCTATTACCATGGCATTTCCTCATGTCTGTTCTTGAAAACGTCCATCGCTAAGAAACATGAGGAACAAGCCAAAAGAAAGGAAAACCCATGACAAATATAATAATCAGCTTTTATATTTATTTAAATTTATTTTTTTTTTGGAAGAAGAAGAGAAAGCACTTTTAGCTTTTTTAGGCGGGTAAAAATTGTTTTTATTTTACTTCTATAAACTATTTCTAAAAACAATTGTGAAATTTATTTTTAGAAATTTAATTTTTATGTTCAAACTTAATGAAAATACTTTAAATTTATGAATAATTTTCATAATATTTCATTTTTAAATAATTTTATACAATTTCATTATAAAAAAAAAAAATTTAATTTCTTTTGTTATATATAATCAAATATTGTTTATTCGTGAAGATACTATATAAACATATATAATACAAAAAATGTTAACGTATGTTTTATCTTTTTAATTATTTTTTATAATATTCTATAAAAAAAATAAAAAATATTTCAAAATAAATTTTAAAAATAAACTATTCTTTCTCAAAAATCCAATAATCGAAAACCCTTTTGTTTTTGTTTTTTCTGTTTTAACAACTGAAAATAAAATTGATTTTAAGAAAACTATTTTTAAAAAGGGTGTCCAAATAATCCCCCCTTTTTCTCTCTAATTTGCTTTCTTCTTAATTATTATATCATCCTACTTGGCTCACGAGAAAGCTCTCTAGAAATCATCATAAATGCATACTGATATCCATCAATCCCACTGCTCAAACAGGACCACTCGCAAGTCGTAATCACATTTTCCTAAGATTTTTGATAAATTTATTGTAAATTAAAAAGAATGTATTTATTAAAAAAAAAAATGGTAGTTAATTTTTTTTTTCTTTTTTTTTATTTTCTATTGTCATCATGTACTTATGAATGAATATGGAAGAAGAAAAAATAATAATAATTAATAAATAAATATTAAATGAATGTTGACTTGAGTGTGATGGTAGATAAATGCTAATTGTGACACTTTTTTTTATTACTATTTTTATACCTAATTATTGGATACATTTAATTCCATTAAATCACCACCTCCCACTCAACTTCCCAAGCAGCCCCAACAACCTCTTAAACTCAGAACACCATTTTAGATACCTCTTTACTTCTTTTATTTTAGTGAAAAAAGACAACATTCATATGGTAAATATTTAATTAAAATAACATTTTACGAATCTTTATATTAACATCCTTGTTAAATCATAAACTATTTTAATAGAATTACCAAATAATTATAAATGTTTTTATGTAATCTTAAAAAAAAAAAAACATTAACTTCTCAAAAATCAATCCAAATAAGACCATAATAATTATAAGAAATTAAACTCTTTAATTTTGTGTGGTACAAGGATTATTTGCCCTTTAAATTAACGTCTCACAACTACCCAATCACCTTTCTGAAACTTTGAAAAAAGTCAGTCGAACATATCTGTCAGGTAACCAAAATTAATTATGGTCAATGGGGTAGGTAGAGTGATGTAAAACTCCTCATTTTCATCTTTCTTTCCTGGTAAAAGATATATATACCTGTCTACCAAACGCATCCTAAGTTGTACATGACAAACTCAAATGAAATGAAAAGGCTTTTAAATTTTATTTAATTTATTTTTTTATGCATTTACAAAAATTAAATGCTGTAATGGACATTAGGTGAACTCCCACCAGATTATTAATAAGATTAAGACAATAGAACTATTAGTAAGATTACGACAGGGTTTGTTGTTGAGATTGTTCCTTGAACTAAACAAACTCTAACCATCAATATAAGCTCTTATGATACAAGCGCAGTCAAATAAATCAAAGCTCTGTTTTATCCCCATTTTCACTTAAAAATAACTGTAAGTTGAGTTATATTTAATAATAAGCCACAGGTGAGATGCGGGCCTGGCCCCAGGCCAAGGCATTATAAATAAAGCAAACCCCTCACAGTCCAAACATGTAAACAAGCAATTAAGCAAGCAAACAACCATTTCTTCTTAAGAGGAAAGAATGGCTGAGAAGATGGTGTGGGTTCATGGGTTGGTGGTCCTGGCTCTGATCATTGCCAGACCGGCGGTGGCTGCGGTGTCGTGTGGTGACGCTGTCTCAGCTTTGATCCCTTGTGGATCGTTCTTGTTGGGCGTGGGTGCACCTAAGCCTAGCAGTGAGTGCTGTGCCAGTGCTCAAAACTTGAACAAGTTAACAACTACTACTGCAGATAGGAGGGCTGTGTGTCAATGTTTTGTGAAGAGTGGCCCATCTTTTGGGGTTAAGCCTGCCAGAACCAAGCTCCTTCCTTCACTTTGCAAGCTCAATATCAACATTCCTGTCAGCCCCAATGTTGACTGCAACAAGTAATCTCTCTTTTTACAGACTATGACCTTTCATTCTTTCGGATTTAGAATTTTGTTATTTGGATTTGGAATTTTTTATAAAATTAAGAGTATTTGTTCATAATCTCTTATGATACTGTCTACTCACAGAGTTTGAATTTGCAGGGTTCAGTGAAACGTGGAAATTGTACTAAGAGTGACTATGATTTGAAGAAAATTAAATAAAAGTTGGTGGAGTGGCAGTGTGGAGAATTTTGTGCAAAAATTAAAATATTGTAGTTTGTTTGTTTCCTGTTGGATCATAGATATGTGGGAGAAGGACAAAGATTGTAGTATGGTATCTAAAGAACTCCTTTTTCTTTCTCTTCTCTTTTTCTTGTTCTCCTAGACCTGTGTTTCTTCTTTCACCTTTCAGCAGTGTTCCCAATAATTCATGAGATGCAGGAGTTGAAGAATGTAACCCAGATCCCAAACTATGTTTTATTTGAGATCAAGAAAATGAGACTATGCTTGGCTTCTTAAAAAAAAAAATTAAGGAAAATGATTTTATTATGTTTGAATACTACAAAAAAAGGCAAGAAAAAAATACTACAGAAAAGAGAAGGAAAAATGTTGAAAGATTTTCTCCTCATTTTCCTTCCTAACTGAACGAAGTTTCAAGAAGATACATTCCTCAATAATCTAATTTTCTTTCCGTCAACTTTTCTATAGACTACCAATATAAATTTTTCTCACCTTTTTTTGTCCTATATTTTTCTTCTCTATTTTCTTACCTCAAACTTTCTAGACACCAAACATATTGTGAAGGATTCAACAAAGTCACAACATGAAAATTAAGAACAAAGATAAGTGTCACTTTCCATGGAAAATTAATAACCCACATATCAACTCACATATTAGAATATATAACATGATAAGTGCCATATGACCTAACCGTGGCCCTACTTCTTCATGTGGTGTACTGTGTTGGGGCTTTGCAATTAACTACCTACTTTTGGAGCATGGGCTTCAAATGCATTTATATTACATTGAGGGATTTATAAATGGGATGTATGCAGCAGTACAACTGCCTTTTTACTATTCTAAAAATTGTATATATGGGCAAAGGATACACATGCAGGCCTCAGCATTGACACTTGAAACAGCATTAACTATTCAAGCAACCAAATGCGACTCAATAACAATATAACATCCATATCTTTAAAGATTTGATATCGCAATTTAGTGTTACTATGATAAGTCATTGAAACCTATTTATATTTATTGAAAACAATCAAAGACTATATCATTATTATTGAAGCTTTCCCTTCTAGAAATCAAATCCATTTGATGTTCTATAAGCAAAACCATCCTTGAACACATCATACATTGAGGTGGTGTACTTAGGAACAAGGTATGTGACCCAAAAAAACAATGACAAAGAAGCACTTACAATTTCTTTTGTGTGTGTGTGTGTGTGTGAGCATTTAATAACAACTCAAACATTGTCAAAAGATCCGGGGTCCTGATTCCAAGGGATAAAAGCAGAACCAAAGAGAATCTAACATAGGTTTAGTAACTCACAGTTTAAGATGAAGATGTCTTGCTACTGAAATCTCCAAATGCGGTGAGGAACATCTGATGATGGGTGCAATTGGACTTGACTTCAGGGACAAGTCGCCTCCAAAATCTAATGAAAAATTATCACTGACTGTTTTTTGGACAAATATAATCAGCATTAACTATCCTGCAATTTTCCAATTACTGATCACATCACATAGCTCAGCAGTTACTGATAGCCCTTCCAACAGCAGCAGCAAGAAAAAATAAAATAAAATAAAATGGGAATAAATGAGATTATCTACAGCGTCACTTTCCTGATATTGAGTTTTATTTCTTTGAACTTTATGAACTAAGCATTTGACGGATGCCAGGATCCTAAGTCCAAATTGCCTGTTGATTCTGGTGTTCCCCAATATTTACAAATTTCTCTAATTTTTCTATAGATTTCCACATTTACACATTAATCAACAAAAATATTAAAATGTACTACTGTTATTCAGGTATTCAGCAATGCTAACCCAGAAAAATATTAAATTTCTTAAACTTCTTTCTGCAAGTTTCAAAATGACACCAAATCTTCTGCATCCACAACCATAGTTGATTTAATCCAAGCTTGCTCCATATCAGGATGCAAATGAATCACCCTAATTGTGAACTACTCAGTGAAGCCTGACTCTGACACGATTCCAAATCCAATATGACCAACTACACAATTAATTCAGGTCAATAATGCAGAATTATTCTATTTGGATCTATACATATTGAAAGAACTTAATTGTTTTCACCAGCAGAACAACCAGAACTTAATACCTCTTCCTGCCACTTTTTCTTTAGCACCACCCCTCATGCAATAATATAATTGCATGTAGCACATCAACTACTATTTTAAGTGATAAGACTGCTGTTTTCCTTTGTCAAATTGGTAGGTAGAGGACAGACGACCCGAGTAAATGTCAGCCCCACAGATATCCTGCTGTCAAACCAACAACAGGCATAATAAATATAAACCTACATGATTTGTATTTTTTTTTTTCCCCATTGTCAGACTATCCTCAGATATTTAAATGGTTTCAATGAGTTGCTCCACAGGGTATCCAGCGACTATTTACATGGACCATGTTTACTTTAAGACAGCTATAAAAAGAATTTAAAGTACGTTATGAATGCTCACCTCACCCAATACCCCACAAGAACAACAGTCCTTCCTCTTTTTCTTTCTCCTCTTTTCTCCATTTCTTTCAAACACTGTTCATTTCCAGGGTAAACAGGACCCATGTTCGCTTGAAAGTATAAGATCTGCAAATATAAAGCTCAAAATCATATGGAACTCGATGCCAAAACTTCAACAGATGGCTTCTAACCATTGCAGGGAAAAAAATCCCTGTGGCAGCAGGCTGACACTATGAGATCATAACATGGTCATCAAAATACTCAGGCAAGGCTAGCCGACGGCCTCACTATTCTAGATAAAAATTCACTAGCAGTAAAATACTCACCGTATAAGAAAACAAAATAAAAGTATTAATTTCAGAGTCAAACATAGAGTGACGTAAACCCAAAAGAAAGAATTAACACATACAACGAATCTTACCAGAACTAAGGCATCTTCATGACATAATAAATCATAATTAATTTCAGAAGCAACCTATCGAAGAAAACTTGGGAATCAACATTATAATTCCATTGGTAATAGAATCCATATCCACCACAATCATCATCTAAATATCAGATGAAAATTGATACGAAGAGATTATTTTTCTGTTATTTAAATTGAGCTTCACTGGGAAGCCTGGTATCTATTTTTCCTTCATTCCCAGTCATACAATGTATTAACTTATAAATGACCTAATTAAAGTTACTAAATTAGTTACCAAAGAACATTGCGAGACAGTTTAGCACAAAGAGCCAATGGAACAGGGGGCATTTTCCAGGTAAAAATTTAATATTGGATCAGAACCCTCTCTTGTACATGTATTACAAAAAGATAAAGGTCAGCTGAACAAGAGCAAGATGATAACCTAAAATGAAGGATGGTCTTGTAACATATGTATTTCCTAAAACATGAATGCTTGTTGGCTTATTCATGTTAAGTATGACATTTTCAACATGATGCATGCTCAAGTGACACTGCACAGATCTCATTCCTTGATGCTAACTAAATTTGAATCTGTTGAACATCAAAGTGTGAGAACTCAAGGTGGAACATTAAACAAAAACTTGGATGTGGTTCACGAGGATATAGCTGAATATGATAAGTGCATGTGGGTTTCTAACACGACATTTCCAGCCACTAATATCCAATAGGACAACTGGCAATTTGCACACATATGGAACCCAACCAAGCATGTGGGTGTTACATAATCAACCAACCTCTTTTCTGACAACATTAACTAACATTAATTCAGATATGCTCTCTCTCTCTCTCACACGCACACACACTCGAACACACAGATTCTTACAGAGCTGCAGTTGAAGTCATTTAAGAGTGTAAACAAACAACTCCACTCTAAAGCTTATATATAACCATGTCTGTGTTGTTTTGTTCCATTCAACACTCAGAAGGCTTCTATATTGAGCATAATACAGGAAGACGCATTCTAAGATTGAATAACTAGGATGGCAAAGAAGATAGTGTTTTCTAGGTGGATGTTGTGTTTGTCAGTAATTCTTATGCTGGCAATTCCCACATCAGGGATAAATTGCGGTGACGCAGTGTCTGCATTAATCTCTTGTGAGTCTTACTTGCTTGGGATGGGAGATCCCAAGCCTACCTTGCCATGTTGCAACAGTGCACAGACTCTGAAGAAGATAGTTGTAACCAAGCCAGACCGCCAGTCTCTGTGTGAGTGTTTCATGCAGATTGCACCAACTCTTGGTGTTAATTTTAAAAGAGCTAATCAACTTCTATCATCCTGCAAGCTCAATCTGAACATGACCATTACCTCAGACATGGACTGCAAGAAGTTAGTTCTTTCTCTCTCATCCTTACACACATACATATACACTCATAAGCACAAAACTCTCTCTCTCTCTCTCTCTCTCTCTCCCTGTTACACAGACATATATACATACATATGCATGCAAAAACACAAAATTCTCTCTCTCACACACACAACACATACATGCATGCAAAGTGCATGTATGCATTATGTGGGAACAACATGTGCACATATACACAAAAAGAAATTTCGTAGCTTTCTGGCTTTACAAAGTTGATAAAACTTAAATTTTTTTTTGTTGTTATTTTTTATTGTCTTTTGTTTTTGCAGGGTTTGATCCATTCCCAAGCTAAAGTTTCGGTAATGGGACTGCTACTGGGTGTTTGTTTTTGGTTTATGCTTATCAGTTCATTTATGTATGACAAAAAAAATGCTTCTGCAATCAGAAAATGGTTGGATTGCGAGATAATTAGACTTGTGTTTTATTTCATGTACTAGTTCATGGTCATGATGGAGCTAGGAGAACTTTACATAATAATGGTCAGATCAGTAAGATGCTAGCAAATGTTGGACTGAAAATCATTATAATGTGCAAGTTGAAGTCTCTCTCTTTCTGTGTGTCCATGTGTTGGACTGCATCATTGGATTCTGTAAGTTGCTATGATACCCATAGGTCACAAATTCCACGGGAAATTAGTATTCACCCTTCTCTCTCTCCCTCCTATTTTATATCTGTCGTATGGGTGTGTGTGGATGGGAACAAGGATCAGTTTCCTGTTCCCATTAAATAAATGCTTCAGATGCTGGCTCTACAGACCAGTTCCCATCAAAGGGATCCAAGTGATCATCCCAGGTGGAGGCAGATGATTTCCCACCGAAACTGCATATCTGGCTCCCCTTTGACTGGATTTTGAATGAGCAAGAATGTGGGGTTAGAACTTCCTATTTCTTAAATTGACTTGTAGAGAGCAAATACAGATTCTTGGAATTCAGCTGCACTATTTTTGGTGGGTTTGGTAAAGAGGTTTAAGTCATCGAGGCACAAGTTTGCTATGAATATCTAATTCAAACTGATGGTTTTGTTGATCCATAATTCCTGACATGGGACATGCATAAGAGATCGCTGAGTTTTATCGTATTTTATTTATAACAGAGGCCAACCTTTCATAGTTTCCATCATATGCAAAGACTTATTGAATAGATTGAGCATAAAGACTGACCATGGGGCAAATAAAAAATAATGCCTACATAAAAAATTGAAAACGGTGTAAATTACAGGTTTGTACGAATTAATAAAAAGCAAAAATAATGACAGTGGAAGTGATAAAGCCATGAAACTAGGGTTTTGGCCCTCTTTTTTGGAATGGAATGCCCTTATTTTTCATTTATTATTTATCACAAAAGATGGAATCAAATAGTATTTAAGTTCTAAGAAATGTGATTTAATTGGAAGGTAAATATTTATTAATGCAAGTATCCACACAGCCATCATCTTCTCTACTCAAAAGCATTTTCTTATTCTCCTCCAAATAAAAAAATTAAACAGTATCTTGATTATATTTTCAGGTCCAGCCTACAAAATATAAAAGATGACCATCAGACCTTGGTTTCTATCCACACCAAATGAGTAATACCCAGTGGTACCCTAATTCAGTCATTCAAGAAATATGTCAAGACAACCAGTTTAATTTATAAATCCTTCCCATAAGAGAGCCCTGAATCAGTCATCAACATTAGATACAATACCTCTGAACAAAGTGTTCAATTATAGTTGTATGATATAATGATCATTTTATTAACTTCTATGACATATGGAAATAAAATTGCATATCAGATGTCACTTACTGTTCAAACAAATTTAAACTTAAGATGTAGCCAAGAATTGCACAAACAACAAAGTAGGAATGCTTAACATGGTCACTTAAGAGATTCCACTGTTTGGAACCTGTATTACGAAACCCAAACCATATAAATAACCACTGATTTATATATAGAAACTCTTATGCTTCCAATTATTCTTTCATCAATGTGTAAAATTAGAACTCTTACCTCAGTTGATGACAGGGAGAAAAACAGTGTTCATATTGTTTCACAAGCACATATAGGATGATAATTCCACATAGCTTATCTGAAATGAATAAGAATTTTTTTTAGCAACACCATGATGACTATAAGGTACAATCAAAAGAGGCTACCTGTATCATCCAAACCATATTCTTCACATGTGCAACTTCAGTAAAATAAAGTGTTCAGATCATAAAAGAGTAAAAATAAATATCTAGCAATCCCATTAGAAACAACTGATTTAAACAGAAGGAAACAATTACATTTTCTTTTTCTTTTGCTCAATAATTTAATCCCTTTGAATCTGAATGCTTCCATAACATTCCAGAGTCAGCATATTTACAAATTGGCTTAGTCTTCCTATCAAAAAGAAAATTGGTCTAATCAGCTAAAAAATAAACACAGCAGAATAGAAAAAGGTTGTGAATCCTGACCATCCCATCAACCAGATATATCTATTCAAGTAAGACTCACAATTCAAAAACTTCTCAACAGACATGTTAGTAACAGATCCCTAGCCTTAATTGAGTCCTTCAAGGCTCAGATTCTGCTCCAATAATTCATAAATTCTCATCTCAATTGGACCATGTTCTCCATCAACCACACAGAACTATAGTCCTAAATTTTCAATGCATTGCTAGAATTAACAACAGAATTATCCATTTTCCCCACTGATCCAACATTAAACTTTCTAGTCACTCTGTTTTCCAAACAATGTCAAGTTCAGATCAACTCAACTAAGCCAAATAATTGTAGAATGCTCATTTGGTTGGAGGCATTTCTTGTCTCTTGTTCCACGTACTGAAAAATCTAAGATCAATTTTGTGATTTTCATTATTTCCTAACATTTTCTCTGGAATCAAACAGAACATACAGGAAACATATTCTCCAAGAAGAAAAAAAAAATCAATGAATAGATGAAGTATAAGCATTCTAAAATCTGCAAATGAATTAATGTGTGAATTACAATCAAGAGTGATTTTGGTTTGCCCTAAACTCAATCATGAACCCCATGAACAAGAAGAAAATCAATACAATACAAATATATAGAGAGATACATACCTATTCTCCACTTTTCTCGCTCAACGAAGAGAGAAGGAAGAGCAAGATGGCGGAGTCACCGGTGGGCCACATAGCTCAGTGCGTCCCGCGTTCTACGAGAAGGGAGAAACGACGCCGTTTCGTCATTGTTCCCAAAACGGCAGCGTTTCAGTGCTCTCTCGTGTTAAGGTCTTGGCATGATGGTACTTCCTAGATATTGTGAACTGTAGCAGCGTAATATTGAAAATTAAATTCCAAATAACTATCTAAAAATAATTAATATTTTATATTATTTTTTAGTCAAATATATTATATTTAAACATTTAAATACTATTTTTTAATGATATAAGTATAACATTTGACCATTTTAAATACTACATTTAATAGATGAATATATAAAACTTAAATTATTTTTAAAAAATTCTTATTTTATGATTATTTTTACATAAATGTATGAAAACATATTTTTTTCTAATTACAATAAATAATTTTTTTTTTCAAATTGTTAAGTCATATCCTTGCATTGACTCACCTATAGTTAATCTTTTTGAAAAATGTTAAGATGTAGAAAGTTGTAAGTAAGAAACACCAAATCTTGTATATAATATATATTATTTTAATGAAGGTATAAATAAATAAAAGTAAAATAGCAAGTATAAATTGTTAGAAATGTGTCTTAAATTCTTTTTTAGAAAATACTTCTTTTTGCAAAATAAAAATAAAAATTATATAGAATATTTCTTAATCTTATATATCATCATAGATTTCTTATAAAATAAAGAAAATTAATAGAAATACTTTTATAAACATTTTAAGTTATGAGGGAAGAAATAAAGATATAAAGAAAAGCAAGTGACACTCGATAGATATGAAAAAGAGTTAGAGACGCTTAATGGGGTAAAAGGGTTCATAGTTCATGATGACGACGCTTAATATTCTTTATCACATAATAAAATGTTTTCTTTCATTCTTAAAGGTAAGTATGATTAGCCGAATCATATTTAAACCTTGTGTACTTTTTGTATGATTTGTTTTATTTAATTTTTATCTTCTATAATATTCTTTATCATGTAATAGAATGTTCTCTCTTATTTGTAAAGGTAGGCATGATTGATTAAATTATGTTAAAACCTTGTATTTTTTTTTATGTGATTTACTTTATTTTAATGTTCTTTATTTTAATATGTTTGTATTGACGCACGTATGTAACTTTTTAAAAATATTTTCAAAATTTTACCAAAAAAATTTATTTTTCTTCAAAAACTCCACTCAAGTAATTCTTTGCATAGAAACCAATAAAATGTTTTTAAAGAGGTCTTTTTTATTATTATTATTTTGAGCCCTTTCGGAGGCAAGCCAACTTGTGATTTTACATGTCGAATGCCTCTCTTCCGTACGCTTTAAGTGGAAAGCTTTTTATCATAAGCAGTTGGAAAAATTCATCAACACAGAATCAGAAATTTCACTTAAATTCTTGAAGATCCGTGGTTACAGTCTTCTACTACAAATCTATAGTTCTACTGGGCATCAATGTATATATATATAGAGCAGCTAGAACAGGGACATTGAGTCCTTTCCTCCATATGTTCCGTGACCAGCTCCCTTTCATTAAATTTATAGATCTAAGAAGTTGGTGAGAATTAGATCTTTCTGGTTTTTCTTGTGAACATTTTCTTCCGGTTGGACTCGGGTTGGTCGACTAAAATGCAGAAAAGTCTATATTTCACATGAAAGTTAAAGTCCCCTCAGGAAGGCTCTAACTGAATGGCAGTATCATGAGAAAAGATCAAGGCAAAGTGCCATAATCACAGGCAGCTACTGCTTTCCTGCACCCCCTCCATCTGTTTCCCTTGTGAAGAGCCTTTAGCTTTTTCAGTTTCACGCCTTTTTCATTGTCCAAGCTGTATATGTTAAGAGTGTGTGTTGTGAAGTAGGTCAGTAGTTTTCAAAGGAACATCAAACAGGATACTTTCAGAGCTTCATTCAACAATGACACGATGTCCTTTTCAAGTTTTACAAGTGAATGATCACAAAAAGGAAGAAATAAAAATTTGAATCAATAAGGAAAAAAAAAAAAAAAAAAATCGTTGTCTCTTCTCTGTAGTAAAGGAAAGCTCAAGAAATACCAATTGTCTTGCTGAGTAACCAGAGCACAAGAGACATCTCAACCCCAAAAATGGTGTGCAGCCATGTCCTGTCCAGCATGAACCCGAAAACTGTAATCCCTGCTCTGTTGTTCTCTAGATATGTCACTGCAGGACATTCAACCCCATTTGATGATTACTATATATCATAGTACCAAACTGCTTAACAAATTAGTAGTTTGATTCCACTCACCTAAAGCTTGCCTCTTCTGGAAGGAGATGGTATGTGCATAAATTGGGATCATTTTAGTATTATCGAGAACATCATCTCCATCTCCTTCTTCGTCATCTGATCCCCAATTAGCATTGACAGGAAAAACTTGGGCGGAAGCAGCACGAATAGTGGGAGTCTCACCATCTGTTGCATCAAATGTGTCGACGGTTGCACAGACGTGCCACTTTGCAGCAAGGCATGTCACTGACTGTGCTTTGTGTGTGATCTTTGTTGCGCTGCGCAGGCATATGCCTAGCCCAGTCACCAGGCTGATGGAGCACAACTGCAGCACAAAACCAAAAGAATTAGTACTATAAGAAGCAGCTGATTAGCGGGGACTTGAGGAGTGGAGACTAGAAAATTACTGCTAGTTCTCCAGCCTTGTATATTGTCACTTTAGCACTGGACCTGGTGGTGATGAGCAGGGATGCTAGCTGACTTGCTGTGACCAGGATCAAACTGGATAAAATAAACACCCGGAATCTGTGACTTATGATCCTGAGGTTCCTTCTGATTCTCAAATGTTCCTTCAAGACCGACCCCACCTCAGATTCTTTCTGGAAAACCTGGGCAAAGTCTTCCAGCCTGAGTATCTGCATATGGCAGATCAATCTGAAGAGAACGCAGACGAGGAGGAAAATTGCGGTCCTGTAAAGCCATGAACACAGCTCCAATGTGCAGGCAATGGCGTGACTCAGGTAGATGTTACCAAAATAAGGTATTTGAGTGGCTCCTGTGATGTACCACCATATTTTGTAGGCAATCTCCACAGCAAAACAGGGGAGGACAAAAAGAGACAGCAGCTTCATTGATCTCTGCAAGGAAAAAATATTATGCTGTCAAAAAAATGATACATTATTCCCTATAATCTAGGGTTTGATTGATTGAGAAATACGCCATTAACAAACATCTCCTTAAAGCAATGTTACCTATGCTAGGCTTCAAAATCTATTAATTATTCTCTTTATGTTGTCCTAGTGTGGGACATGGGTTATTGGCTTAAAATAGAAGTTGATTGTTGTGGACTAAATCCCAAAAACCCACTTTCCGATTCATCAGTCAGTTCATGGAAACCCACTCAAATTCAACAACAAAGCTACCACGCATGAGGGTCCTGCCAATTCTGAAGAACTGGGACCCTAAATGCACTCACATTTACTCAGAATTCAAACTCGTATCAAAGAAAAAGGTGAAGAGAAACATACATGGAGCTGCTGTGTATACCCCAGTCGAACCTTTTCACTCACATCGCAAAGCTTATCGAGGAAAAGCGACCTCCGGAGCCCATACTTCTTTACAAGAGCAGACAGGCTGATGAATGAGAGAGCGGCAAGAGAAGAGAGAGACAACTGCACTATCGCATCATAAGGCCTTGTGTGCTTGTCATCACAGCTGGAGCAAGAAAGAAGGAAGTGGGAGAGGATTGGTACGCCAATTGCCAGAACAAAGAAGATGGACCATGAGAGGCCGGTCCTCCACAGATTGGACTGATCCACACACACCCACTTAAGGCATGATCTGAAGCTCTGCAAGTCACCTCCTTCAAGACCCAAGTACCCGGAAAATGCCTTGTTGCTTCTCAGGAAAAACTCTCTCTCTTCTTCCATTCTTCCCGATCATAACAGCTCTGCAAATGATCAGGTGAATTTGAGAAATAATTGTTTCAAGTTTCAGCACTCAGACGACAAAAAACAGTCTCTGTTTTAAGTACAGAAAAATATTAGTACTTGAGATAGCTGCTGGAGCCCTGCGTGTAGCTGTCGTGGCCAGTGGGCAGTGGCCAATTGGTTCTTTCTGATGTGAGTATGATGAATATAGTCTTTTCGAAAGTCTACTCTTAAAAGCATCGGTTAGTTCTCAAGGGACATGTGTGAAGCATGAAAGCTTTTAATGCATTGGCCAATCACTCACTCCTTTAAAATTTACATTATTCACTTATGATTCAACAATGTGTATAATATTTTCATGAATATAAGTTAAGAAAATTAGATTATATTTGAAAAGTGTTTTAGAAAAACAATTTTAAAAAATAATTTTTGAAAACTATTTTTTTATGATTTGTCTAATAAAAAGCCTGAAATATTCTAAACCTCTTATTTTACATATTTTCAAATATTTTTAAATATAATTTTTATATGTAATACTTTATTTTTAAATATTTTTTATATTTTTATAATTATATTTCAGAATACAAATTAAAATGTTGTATTTTTCTTTTAAATAAATTTATGAAACCAACTTTTTTAAAATTTAGATTATTAGTCAAAAATACAAATAAAGGAAAAAAATGAATAACATCACAGATGACTTGCAAAAGTGGTTATGTGATGCAATGGATTAGTGGTAACTTTTTTATGCCTACCAAAAATGCAGTAGATACCTATAAATTAAGATACAAACCAATAAAAGCTTAGTAGTTTGTACAAGCCATTTGACAACCACACTCCTGCTATGGCACCAGGCTTTCCTCTGTTCCTTTAAGGTCAAACGGGGGTGTAGGTGGCGCTCAACGAATCCAACAGTGACGGAGAAGCCACGGTTCGGACGTGAGCGACAGTGATAGGCAAGAGCCAAGAAGGCCTCCGAGCGGCGGCATGTGGCCTGTGCTTTGGAGCCTTTCTACGCGTAAAAGACGGTGATGCTGACAAGTTTCATCTGTCACATTAAAAAAAATTATAAAAATAGAGAACATGAAAGCCCTTTGGATTACAGCTAAACTTCAGGAACCTACTCCATTGAGCTGATGCCAACTTGGCATTATGGCATACGTGTTAGGATGAGTCATCAGCTCCAGTATGTTTTTATATTTTTATATTGGAGGTCCTTTATTTGATTATTCTTTTTTTATTATCACTCCTCACTCAATATATTTTTTTATTTTGATTCCTCATATTCCATTGTTGGCTACGTGTCCTCTTTTTTACCGAGAAACATGGGCAGTTGGTATTCTTATAATCTTGTAATGTTGATGTTTGTTTTATTTGAGACGTTACCTTAATTTTCTCACCTTATTAATGTTGGTTTAAAAATTACTTTATCATAGGCGTAGTTTTTATAAGAAAAATGCTTCCAAATATTAAGAAATGATTTCTAATGCTTGTATAATTGATGTTGTTTTAAAAAATATTAAGTCCCACTTAAATGACTTTTGAGAAGTCAAAAACTTTTTTTTTTTTAAGTTAAATAAAAGGTTTTTTATATTTATTTGGTTAATTTTATTTAAAAAATCTTGTGATTAAGTAAGTACGTGATAAAGCTTAATATTAATTACTTAATTATTTAAAGTAATTTTAAGTTGTTGACATAAAACTTATTATTTATTTTATTTTTTAAGTATTAATGTTGTTTAATAAAATTGACTTAAAATTTATTTTAAGTTATCAAATTAACATGTTTATTTTTCATTATCATTAATTTTAATTAATATTTATTTTTATTGATCCTAAACAATAAATTTGTTTATTAAACACCATACTTAAATGTTTTTAATATATAACCTTAAGATATTTATTATAAAACAAATCATGGATAAGGAGTTACGATTGTTAGATACATTCTTATTTCTTATCATGTGTGGATAAATAAAATAAAATTATAATTATAATTATAAATTAAAAATGAGTTAATTATTTTGACTTAATATTTAAATTTATTTTTAACTTTGAGTCATGATATTAAGTTTTTTTACAAAAAAATAAAAATGTTTAATTTATTTAATAACTTAAATTAAGTTATTTAGTAATTAAATTAATTTACCAAATGACCCCTAAAAAATGAACTTAAAATAAAGTCACTAAAATTGTTGCCTCTTATAAAAATTTTATTTTAATTTATAAAAAAAAAATTAATTTACATTTACTAAAACTTTTATGATATTAATATTGGTTTTTAAATATCATGGCTTTAATTTCAACTTCATTTTTTAGGAAGTTATTTTAATCGAGAACTTATAATTGTTGACACTTTTTTAAATAAGCAATTTTATTAAAAATATTTTTACAAAAATTCATGAGTCTTTAATATTAAGACATGGTTTGGTAACTATTTTTTTTGATCTATCCTAGGAGAGGTAGCAGTTTGCCTGGGGCGATCCTCGCCGGGTCATGCCCGTTGTTAGCCGTGGATAGGCGTTTGTTAGGGCGATTTGACGGTCAGAGGTGATTACCTGATTGGGTCTGTAAATCTGCTATTAGGCTCTAGATTAAGAAACCCTAAGATGAATTCGATTTTCAGAAACATGTCTAGGAGATCCACAGATTCTCAAGACACTGTAGTTAACAGTGAAGAGATTAATTATCCTAAGATCCAAAATGATTTAGATAATTGGAAATTACCCAAGGTGCCTAATCAAGAAATTTATAAGAAATGAACCTTCAGCTTTTTCACAGACTACACCATTAAAACTTCTGAACAGTCAGTAACCCTGGAGCAAGAAGATCAAGTCATTAGGTTGTTAGATAGCAAGTCTATAGAAAAGCATAAGCGTGATAACTATAATTTCATACACTTTGGTATGATTCAGGTTGCAGCTAAGCCTTTGACAAGGTTAGGTTTAAACACCTCAATTGTCATGTGTTTAAGAGATAATAGGCATCTCGATTATCGAGATTCTATTATTGGAGCAGTCCAAGCAGGATTAAATGCTGGTCCTGTTTATTTCCAGTGTTTTCCTAACTTCACCGTTAGATTAAAAGATGCCAACATCTTAGATTCGGTAGTCCTTCATGTTAAGACTCATGGTTTTAAGTTTAAGGCAGGAAACAGTCCTGTTTCCATCATAATCAGGTTCGCCTATAAGAGCATGACTACAAGCGTTGGATCTGGAGCATTGTGTACCAGCCCCAAAGGTGAAACCACTCTTTTCCATTCAGATATGCTAAGTAAGTCCAATTTCATAGTTCCTAAGCAAATCATGTGGAAGGATGTTGAGTTTCCTGAAACTTGGCATTTTTCTAATGCTGTTCCAGCAATTGAGCAAAGATCTGAAGATATTGAACAAATTGTTCAATATCAGGATGGAGGAGGAGATCTAATTTTCTCCAACTCTTTCCGTCACTCTAGCATCCCTAGATTTTCAGATTTTGAACCCTCTAGAGCTTCCACTTCTTCTATCCCTGTAAGAATCTTCAGGACAGAAGAAGGATCTTCTTCAGCTAATCCTAAGAACATTAAGCTAACTGGTGTTAGGAGTCAAACCAATTTGGCTAGACCTTACTATACAGTTGATCAAGAGTCTACCCAAGATTCTCAGCCGGTTGATAATCAGGAAGCATCTCCTAATGTGTCTCCCACATACTCCCAAATGATTGGCACTGTAAGTGAAAGTGATGAGGACTTTGAGATCAACAAAGACCTCTTAAGGAAAGACTTCTATTCTGAAGCCAACAAGGAAAAACGTGATTGGTTCTTTAGATCTGTCCCTAAGGTCATTAGAACCATCTACCAAGAAGAGTTTTACTCTTACTTAAGACAAGAAAAGAAAAACATTAAGTATTGGATCTGGTTTGAACTCTTCAAACAAGATGATCATCCAGATTATCCCTGTAAGCGTATTAACGTCATAACCAGCAAAACTAAAATATGGAAAGCTAGTAAAGAAACTGTCTTAGAATCAATCTATTCCCAAGAAATCAACTCTAAGAAACAATTAAATTTCATAAAAATTGATCCAGAAAATACTAATCAACTAGATAGTAGTGGTGAGGAGATCTCTTGCCAAACTTCTAGTGACCAAGCCAGTTGTGTTAAAGATAGTTGTGATTGCATACCAAAAACCATTAATGTTATTAATCAGGAGCAAGAGTTAGTCTTAGATGTTTTAAGAAAGGTTGAAGATGAGAAAACCAAATATGATCTCTATGATATCTTTAAGAAGTCAGTCAGTAAGCAAGAAGTTAAAAGGACTGATAATCCTTATAACTTAAATGATATATTTACAAGATTTAGCCAGCAGCCTACCCAGAAGATAACTATTAAGGATCTTCAAGAAGAAATCATGCAGTATAAGAAAGAGATTAAGGATTTAAGACAATTCTCAACTTTTGGTTTAACTGATCTCCAAGGACAAATTAATAGGATTATTGTTGGAAATCCTATTAATAACCCTGATAAGGTTCTTGAATCTTCACAAGCCAATGAGGAAGAAGCAGATGCGTACTTGAATACTGTTAGTAAAGTTATTTCCCAAAGGTGGGAAGTCTCCGTTACTATAGTAATCAAGAATAAATTTGCTATTGATCTTATTGCTTTGATTGATTCAGGTGCATCTTTAAATTGTATACAAGAAGGTTTAGTACCAACACAGCTTTATGAAAAAACTAAGCAAAAACTGTTTGGTCCTAATGGAAAAAGACTTTTCATTGAGTATAAGCTATCTGATGCTCATATCTGCAATCAAGGTATTTGCATCAAGCAAACTTTTATTTTTGTCAAAGATCTCAAAGAAAGAGTTCTTCTTGGAGCACCCTTTTTAAGCTTTATCTATCCTATGTGGGTAGATGATCAAGGTATAAGAACCAAACTTTTAGATAATGAAATTCTTTTTAAGTTCGCAAGCCCCCCAGAAGAAAGAAGCATTAATACCTTAAACCAGGTAATCCAAGCTAAAGAATATCATATTAATCTCTTAAAACAAGAGATTAGTTTTGTTAGAATAGAAGATCAGCTAAGTGTTAAGAAAACCCAAGAAGCAATAGAAAACTTTAAGAAAAGGATTATTGAGGAAGTTTACTCAAGCACTCCTAATGCTTTTTGGCACAGGAAACAACATGAGGTAGAATTACCTTATGAGCCGGATTTTAGTGAGAAGAATATTCCCACTAAAGCAAGACCTATTCAAATGAATAAAGATTTATTAAGCTATTGTGAAAAAGAGATACAAGATCTCCTTGATAAAAAGTTAATTAGGGCATCTAAGTCTCCATGGAGTTGTTCAGCCTTCTATGTCCAGAAACAAGCTGAATTAGAAAGAGGAACTCCTAGATTAGTCATAAATTATAAGCCTCTTAATGATGCACTAAGATGGATTAGGTATCCTATTCCAAATAAGAAAGACCTCTTACAAAGGTTAGTCAAGTCTAGAATCTTTTCTAAGTTCGATATGAAATCCGGATTTTGGCAAATCCAGATTGCTGAGAAGGACAGGTATAAAACAGCCTTTGTTGTTCCCTTTGGACATTACGAATGGAATGTAATGCCCTTTGGTCTTAAAAATGCACCTTCTGAGTTTCAGAATATCATGAATGAAATCTTTAACCAATTTTCTGATTTCATTATTGTTTACATTGATGATGTCTTAGTTTATTCAGACTCTGTTGAGCAGCATTGGATGCATCTCAATAAGTTTGTTCAGACTGTTAAGCATAATGGCTTAAGCCTTTCCGCCACTAAGATTAATCTATTCCAAATTAAGATTAGGTTCCTAGGACATCACATTTTTCAAGGAACCATCACCCCAATTCAAAGATCCTTAGAATTTGCAGATAAATTTCCTGATGAGATTAAGGATAAGAAACATTTGCAGCGTTTCTTAGGAAGCCTTAATTACGTTTCAGACTTTATTTAGGAGTTAAGCCTTATTTGTGCCCCTTTGAGACAAAGACTTAAGAAAAATCCTGTTCCTTGGGATGAAAATCATACTAAGATTGTCAGAACGGTTAAGTCTAGAGTCAAGACTCTCCCTTGTCTAGCTTTAGCTGATCCTAAAGCCTTTAAGATTGTTGAAACAGATGCCTCTGACATTGGGTTTGGGGGAATTCTTAAACAAAAGGTTAATAATCAAGAAAAGTTGGTTAGGTTTACTTCAGGAACCTGGAATAAAGCTCAACTCAACTACAGCACCATCAAAAAAGAAATTTTGAGCATCGTTTTATGCATTTCAAAATTTCAAGATGATCTTTTAAATCAAGAATTTTTATTAAGAGTTGATTGTAAATCTGCAAAATCAGTTTTACAAAAGGATGTTAAAAATATAGCTTCTAAGCATATTTTTGCTAGATGGCAAGCTATTTTAAGCAATTTTAATTTTCAGATCGAATATATTAAAGGAGAAGATAACTCAATTCCTGATTTCTTAACTCGTGAATTTTTGCAGGATTCACTTGATCATGGCTCCCAAAAAAGACAAACAGCCCCTTAAGAAATCCCCAGATTCTATGAAAACCCATTCAAACCTTTCTGAAAAATTCATGCCAATTTATTATGACCAAGCCCCTTGTCCAATTAATTCAAGCTCTCCTAAGCATTCCTCTTCCAGGAATAAAACCAGTCTAATTTCTTACCACTCTGTGGAAGAACTCCCTCACACACAATCACTTTTTAATCCTAACCATGATCTTATCAAAAGAAATTTTTACTTGCAGGAAAGATGTAAAGCTCTGGAAATGAAACTGCAGAATTACCAAGCCCTTTTTTCCCCACTGGAAAAAAGTGAGAATTCACAGTCTACCCCACTGGTAGATGTAAGAAATTTAAGTGAGGAAGAGTGGAATTATCTTAAGCTAAGAATGTATCATCTCAAGAAAGAAAATATCTACTCTCTTAAGCAAGACCAAGAAGATCTAAAATTTCTGATCTATGAAAAAGCCAAAGCCTCAGCAGAAGAAAGACAAGTTTTCATTTCTTCCTACCTTCAAGATCTTCATTATCATCTCTCAGCTATCCCTGGCCTCAAGGTTCCTGGTCTAAAATTTGTCAAAGACATGGAATATGATGGCTCTAAGTTTTGTCGTTTTATGGATGATCCCTTTTGTTATCAAAAAGGCATCAAAAAGCTTCAATGCAATTGCAACAGAAACTTCACCATCAGCAGGGTCTGTCTTGACTTACAGTATTACCAGCCAATTAGCCGAATATTTAATGGTGAAGAATTATTATTAACTCCAGAAAAGCTTTTGGATCATGGTTTGGTCTATCAGATTGTCTGCTCTGATCCTAGCCAACTAAGCGGATTTGGGAGAAAAGTTGCTATAAGCCTATCTCTAGGTTTTAAAGTAAACAAAAAATTCTCTGAAGCAATCATTATCAGCAAAGCCCCAGAATGGATTTCAAATGGAAGTCTTATTCCAGCTCAGCATCTGATTTCAATCCACTACCAAAACAGAAGACCAACATTACTATCATCCGATCTAGAAAGGAATGATGTCTGCGCTGAACCCCTCATTAAGCAAATCAAGCATTGGAGAGCCAGAATTATTAGCAGAGACTTTGAAGCCTATCCTAAAACTTTAGGAGGATATCTTATTACTGCAGATGCTTTCCATAAGATATTTTGCAGTAAAAGAACCGATCCTCTTCCTTTCAACTCTGACACTGATGAATTCAAGCTCTTAGAAGAAACTCGAAAGGAGTACAGTCATCTTTTTGATCCTTTCCCCACCAACAGGTTAATCAGACAGCCTGGCAGTCAACCAAACAACTAAGCAATCAACTTTTCAGTCCTCTCAGCCGAAAGCACCGACAATTGTCCTCTCAGCCGAAAGCACCGACAAAAGCAATAATTTGGCCGACCGCTACAGTAACGGTCAAAGGGTAAATAGTAACGTCGGTTACTATTCACTCGTCACTATTCACCACTATGCAAGATTCCTTTTTGGCTATTTAAGGAGTTTTTCTCCTCTCTTTGGGGGCAGAGAACAAATTCCTCCCTCTTCTCCCATTCTCTCCTCCTTCTCTCTAAAACCTCTCTCTCTCTCTCTCTCTACCATGTAAGCCTTTCTCTCTCCCTTAAGCCTTCCCCTTCTACCTTCTAAACATGTAAGCCTCAAGCAAAGCTTTCTTCAAAGCTTTCATCCTATCTCCCCTTGTAAGATACTCCATCTCCTTATGTAATCTCATATATCTATGTAATTTTCAAGTTTCAGTTTCAAGTTTTATCTTTTAATTTTCAAGCTTTATGATTACCGCCTACATGGCTGGTTCTTGATTTTGTTTTCTTTTTGTACCGCCTCCATGGCCGGTTTTATGCTTTATGTTTGTAGAGCCGCCTATATGGCCGGCTAGGTTTTAATTTGTGTTCCTTTCCTGTAAATTTATTTGATTATCATTTTGGTTTATTTCCGATTTCTCTAACCCCTTTTGAATGTTGGCATAATTGCATCCTTTCATTGCATAGTCTTAAAAATATAAAACAAAAAAAAATTATCATCTTAAAAACATAAAACAAAATTTTTTCAAGGACCATTTTTTTTGTTATTTTTAATTATTTTAATTATTTTATAAGAGCTGTTTTATAAAATAATTATATAAATATAAAGTCTGGTTACAAATAAAATATTATATATAAATTTTATTTTTAAAATGTATTTAAAAACATAAAAGAAATAGTTTAAAAATATTTCAAGTTCCAATACACATCTATCAATCATTTTTTCAAAGATTGTTCTTGAAAACATTTTGAATGTATTTTTATAATGCTTTGTATCATAAAAAGTAATTTTTTTAAAAAGAAGTATGGATTAAATGCTAGTAAGAAAATCAATTTAAGTGAAATTTAAAAACAAATTTTTAAATATCATCAAACACCTACTTTTTACGACAAAAATTGTTTTAAACATTAGGAAATATTTCATTTCCTTTTTTACTTTTAAAAAATTATAAATTATTTCATTAAAATTACTCAAACCAAAGGCAAAACCCTTTTCAAGTTATTTAAGAATTATAAATACTTTAATTAAAATTATGGACTTTAGTAAATTTTTACTTTGGCATTTATTAATATCATGATTTGTGAAATGTTAAATCTATTTATTTTTAAATATTAAAAACAGTTTAAAGATTAATTATTATATTTATTCTTATTTTATATAATACAATAAAAATATTCGATAAACTAATAATTAGAAAAAAAATAATTTAATATATTTTCAATTATCTTAAAATATAAGAATTTACTTTAATAATAAATATTTTTTAATGATTCATTAAATAATTAGCTGAAAAATTTGGAAATTAAACAATAATTAGGGTCTTTAATTATATTTGGTTGCCAAGAAAATATTAGAAATTTTATAAATTAAGTTTATTAATTAATTAGGGTGTATTTTCATATTTATGTTTTATGATTAAAATCATTGTAAAATAATAAAGTAGAAGGAAAAAAAATCAAAAAAAAAGAAATAGAACGTAGGAAGAAAACAAAATGAATTTTTATTAGAGGTCTTCTCTTTATAGGGAGTCCTAAAAAGATATACATTATTATGAATAATCATTAACAAGTTCTCACAATCCGATAAATTCGCATATTTTATAACAAAAATTAATTTATTAATTTAAAATTTTTTAATTTGGAAAATAACATAAAATATCAGTTTTTTTTTTTTTTTAATCTTTGAAAAATAATTGAAAATTTTTATTATAAGTGTGAACTATGTTTGCAAATTTTAATTAGAGAATTTTCTTATAATTGATGATAGTTATTTTATTCCATTATTAAAAAAAATGAACAGATCTAAAAATATCTTAAATCTTAAAAATAATTTTCTTTCGTACCTAAGTTTAAAAAGAAAAATAAAAGAAAGACCAAGTTTAATATTCTACTTTACTTCCTTATTAAAAACACTTTATTTAAACCTAGATCATTGGTAGAGGCAAATTCAAACGGGCCTCATATTGGATCAAACAAAAGTTTCAAAGTTGGGCCATGGTCGGGCTGGGCTCTATGGTCCTTCGTGGGCCTTGGGGTCCAAACAGTCCACACGCAACGTAACCCTCCTCACGGACCAGTAGAATCGGCTGCGACGACGGGGAATGTGCGCCGACCGGCGCCGCCCTCCCGCCAATTGCAAACGAATCCTCCGCTAAATATCCTTTGTCTAATAAGGACAAAACTTCCGAATATTTTCAAAACACAACCCATTTCTCATTCTTCCGCACTACCACTTGCCAAATCCATTTTTGCTGCTTACTTTCCTCTCTCAACTTCTCTAAATTCAAGTTCGTTCTTCAATTCTCTGCAACGACGTCGTATCGAGAGGGACGATGGCAGCTTCTCTCTCATCGGTAGTCTTTGTGGCATCCGTACCGTCGTTGAAGGCAAAGAAGGGTAGACACTTAGGTTCCTTCAGCTCACAAAACCCTTTTCATTGCAGTCCTCTCTCTTCTTCTCGGTTCCTTTCCAGGTATTTTTCCCTTTTTGGCCTTTATACGGTTTGTTTGGTTGCTGAGAAAAAGGTACGAAATGGAAAATTCTTAGAATTTGAGTTTGCTTTCTCATTGTTTGTGAGCTGAGAAAGCTGAAAACCTCGACGATTAGGTCATGACAAGTCAACTGTTTGGCTTAGCTGAGTTCAATTCTCCTTATTTGATGACCGAACAGCATACAGCTTGAGGGCTTATTCATTTATTTTCTGTCTCTTTGTTTGGCGAGGAAACTGAGGATTTAGAGTTTAGGTATTGGGTGTTAAAATTATAGCGTATTTGATGAAAATCCTGAAAAATATGTTGATTTTGGTTGTTCTTATCGACTTGTTCGAAGTTGTGTTAGAAACTCTCTATTTCGTGAGATAATTAGATTGAATTTGAATCAAATTGTGCTTATTATAGATTCTTCATGTGTATTGGATAGGCAGACTGTCAATCTGGTAATACTTGTTGTCAAATTTCTGCATGCTGGAAATTTTGAAATGGGGGTTTTGATTAGTTGTTAATTTGAAGTTTGGTTTGAGCAGAAAATTTCATTCAGTTCAAGCCACAATTTTGCAAGAAAACGAGGAGAAAGTAACTGTGGAGGAATCATTTCAGTCAAACAGTTTCCCTGAAGATGATGGTAAAGGATGCAGTGGGGCGCCACCAGACAGTTCATCATCCAGTGTCTTGAATAGATGGGTTATCAAGTTTGAGCAATCTTTCAATGTCTTTCTAACGGTAAATTTTCTCATTCTTTTTTATCCGACTTGATTGACTTCCGACTTCCACTATGCTGTATGTAAAGTAAAATTTATTTGTTGAATTGCAAACTTTATCTCATAATCTATGCCTAGTATTCTGTAATTGTGTATGACTAAGTTTTTTTTTTCCCTCGTAGGCTCCTTTTATTTTGGGCTCACTACCTTATCCAATAACCTAGGCCTAGATTTTTGAATGAATGAAAGTGTTGGCTGTAATTTGGGCCGATGATTTGATGTGTAATTCAGGATTACGATTGTCTGCTGGAACCCATGATAACTTGAAGCTTGGTTATATTGCTTGCTTGATGTTTGGATGATAGACCCAATTCTCAGTTGGGTGGAAGGCTATATTGAGAGTGTTTTAGTTTTAAAGCCCTTTTCTAAATTCTACATCATTCTATCTATAAATGATAACCTGATATCATGTTTATAAGGTTCTTATAATAGATTGTATGTCTTCACATTGCCTCTTCTTTTTTGTAATTTATAATTTGGGAAATTGAACTACAAAACGATGACACTTTATTATTGCAAACTATGGCCCTATGTTTTGAGAATCTTTACGTAGTCTGTTTTCTAGCTACCATGTACTCAATCAATGCCATACCCTTAGCTTGAGAAAGTGGGGATTTGAGGTGCCTGTTTATTCATTTTCATATTCCTACTGGAGTTCACGTTTTGGAATCTTGGAGCTGCTAGACAGGCATCTGCCTCTTGCAGAAGTTGATACTCTGCGATTATGGTTTAACTCTATTAACCATTCCAGGAGTCCGTGATCAAGATACTTGACACGTTGTATCATGACCGAGACTATGCAAGGTTTTTTGTACTGGAAACAATTGCAAGAGTTCCTTATTTTGGTGAGTGCTTAAGTTTCTTTATTTCCTCAACTGGTTTAGCCCTTTGGAAGGGTCTCACGATTTCTTTGGAAAAATTTTATAGTGTTTGGCCATTAAAATGTTAGTAAATGGTCTTGATACCTAAAAATTCTGGTATATACTTAAAATCCTGCTAAACTTTTAATCAGATCAAACTTGATTTTGCATACCCTCCCACACATCAAACTTTATCTGTAGCCATCTAAAATAGGGTAACATTGATTAATCCAAACTGACCAGTAGTAGGAAATGGAGATGCTCCTTTATTCTTTCGATATGTAATCATAGTTTTAGTGAATGCATGGAAAGGTATGCTCAAATTTTCAATCTCTTCACATATACATAGTTCCTTTAGACGAATTTATTAGGTTTTGCTAAAACTTTGGTGTTCGATGTTACTCTATGACATTATACAATATTTTTTTTTATGAGTAAAAGTATTGTATTAAAAAAGAGGCGCTAACATAGTGGCCCAAAATGTACAAGAGAAGGAAACTCATCCGCTTACAGCTGGAACAAAAAGGAAAACCGTCCAAATAAGATATACAAAAAACAACCCCTCCCTCAATGGGATCCCACCCAATCTATAAAAACTATTAATGTTGAAGGATCATCTTTTATATATAGTTTGGTCTTCGACCAAAATATATACACAAAAGAAGTTTTCAGCCTTTGCAAGGACAACACCCCATTTTCAAAAGCAATTCTATTGCTAGCCTTCAAAACATACCAAAACAAGTATAAAGGGCCCGCTTTCCATACCACCTTGCTTTTTGCCCACCCAAGTGCCATTCCATCCCAAGAGGGTCTCCCTTACCGAAGAAGAGAACACCCAAAATACACTAAACAAGGTAAAAACAGTTTCCACACCTCCCTCATCTTTTCGCAATGGAGGAGAAGATGGTCAATAGTCTCCTCATGAGCTTGGCACAAGAAGCATCTATTTGCTAAGGCCCATCCCCTCTTTTGAATTTGGTCCAAAGTTTCAGCTTTTCCCCAAAAAGCTTCCCAAGCAAGGAAACTAATTTTTGGTTGCACCCAAGAGTTCCAAATTATCTTCAATGGGAAACAAACCGATGAGTCTGACTCTAAGACTTTGTAAAGGGACTTTACCGAGAAGTTGCCATCTTTGGACTCCAACCACCTTACTCGTCGTCCTCATCCAACAACACTCTTTCCCCATACAAGCGCCCTACCTCAACCAGCTCCCAAACATTGAAGGGCCTAGTGAAACAAGGGTTCCAACTCCCCCTCTCCTCCTCTTTCCTCACTTGCTAAAACAGTTTGCATATCACTCACCCTAGCCTCTTTGGATGCAAAGAAATCAAATAAAGAGGAGAAAGATTCACAAAACGAAGAATTTCCACACCACTTATTCTTCCAAAAGCTCACCCTTTGGCCATTACCCACCACAAAAGAAATTCTAGTGTTAACAAGGTGGCTAAACTTCCTAATTGTCTTCCATAACCCTACTCCATACCCCTCCCTAACCTCCTAGGAACATCACCCACCTCGATCCTCCCCATATTTCCCCTTATAACTTGGTTCCAAAAAGCCTCTCTTTTAGTTGCAAAACGCCATGTCCATTTGCCAAGGAGAGCCTTGTTGAGTAGAGTGAGGCTCTTAATTCTCAAACCCCTTTTTCTTTAATCTGTGCAAACTGTCAACCACCTCGCTAAATGAGGTTTTCTCTCTCGAGCCCTACCTCCCCACAGAAAGTCCCTTTGAATCTGCTTAAGTCTTATTCTAACAACTCTTGGCAGATGGAGGATGAATATGAAAAAAATATGTAGGTTGGACAAAGTACTACGAATCAAAGTGATTCTCTCGCCCTTAGAGATATATTGCCGCTTTTACATAGCCAGTCTTTTATGAAATCTTCCCTCAATACCATCCCAAGCTGTCACAGAATTAAAAGAGCCCCCTAACAACATCCCCAAATAAGTGGACGGAAGACTTCCCACCTTGCAATCCAACTCACAAGTCAAATCATCTACGTTCTCCACCGTTCCCATCGAGATTAGCTCACTTTTATCCAAATTAACTTTCAACCCACAAATTGCCTCAAACCACATCAACAACCAGCACAAAAACATCATTTGCTCCTCCCGTGCTTCACAAAAAATCATAGTATCATCAACAAACAGCAGGTGGGAGACCTTAACCCCTTCATCTCCTCTACCTCGCACTTGACAAGCCGATAAAAGGCCACCACAAACTGCTCTCTTTAGAAGATAGCTAAGGGCTTCCATTGCTATCACAAAAAGGTAAGACGAAAGCGGGTCTCCCTGCTTTAGGCCCATAGAGCTTTGAAAGAAGCTTGAAGGTGTTCTAGTAACCAAAACAGAAAACCTGGCTGTGGATAAACACCATTTAATCCACCTTAACCACTTATCCCCAAACCCCATTTTCTCCATATCTGTAAGCAAAGAAGACCACTCCACATGATCATAGGCTTTTTCAATATCTAACTTACAAAGAATCGCTCTTCCATTGCTTTTCAAAATCGAGTCTATTACTTTATTCGCAATGAGCACTGCACCCAATATTTGCCTACCCTCCACAAACGCATTTTGGGTCTTGGAAATCACCTTAGCTAACACCCCCTTCAACCTATTAGCCAGCACCTTGGCCAGCCAATGTTGTGATTAGCCAAGTGCAATTTTTTTAAAAATAGTTTATTTTATATTATTTAATGGGACTTGTGACATTGTTCTGTTTCATTGCAGCCTTTATGTCTGTTCTGCACATGTATGAGAGTTTTGGCTGGTGGAGAAGGGCGGATTATCTGAAGGTGCATTTTGCAGAGAGCTGGAATGAAATGCATCATCTGCTTATCATGGAAGTACTGTTCTTACTTCAAAATTTTGACCTTAATCATATTTTCAAGCTTCCTCATTTTTTTTCTTTGTTTCATTATGGTGTGTCATCTTGGAGAAGTTTCATCAATGAATTATGATGGACGTTTCTTTGTTTTTGCCATAATTTATGCTAGTCTTGTCATGTCGGTGTCTATATTTCATCCAAATTCTGTTTCATGGTTAGAATTTAGTCATATCTGCAAGTAGGAAGTTCTAGACCATTTCTAGCTTCATCGTTGTATTATTTTCCTACCATTTGTTATGATGCAGTCTTCAAATTGCACCATAGGTTTGTTTTTTTGCAAATTTTTTCTTAAATATTTTGCTCTCTTGCTGTTTATATAATAAAAGGATTTTATTGCAGGAATTGGGGGGAAATGCTTGGTGGTTTGATCGCTTTCTTGCTCAACATATTGCAATCTTCTATTATTTCATGACAGTCTTCATGTATGTATTGAGCCCTAGAATGGCATGTAAGTATGCATTTCTGGTTCTTATTTTGTGGTTATCTATTAATTTATTTGGTAGGCAAAGGAACAATTTATTAAAAAATGCTAATAAACAAGAGGGCAGAACTTGACTACACAGGAAGTATAGAAAGGTTGCCAAATGGAGAGAAATAGGAACAGGAAACACATTACTGCAGTTCCACCTTATCCATAAAATCAAGCACAGATGAGCATTCTGTTCCTCCACAAATATCTGAACCAAACAAAGTTACTTTGACAAAAAACAAAAATATTCTTTAACAATTGAAATTGACTTCCCCACTCCTTCAAAAGTTACTTTGATTCTTCTTCTGCTAAGTAGTCTAGAACAAACATAATGAGGCTAACCTGTAAGCTTTTCTGTGCCTTTTCCCTAAAAAAAACTGCCTCATCCTAAGAAAGCATCTGTCACCATAAAAGGGAACTCCCATAAAGAGTGAGAATAATAGGTACCAAAACTATGATCTACACCATAATGAAGAAGTATACGAGTGGCTGAGTCATTCTTAGACAAGCAACTCTAGGTAGCTATGGCTCCATCTCTTCTCCTTGGCTGGTCTAATGTCATGATTTTTGCCCAAAAAGCCTCCCAAGCTTGAGCGAAACCTACCTTTGGAGGAGCCCGAGAATCCTAAACTTCTTTGACTGGAAAAAGATCTCCAAAAGCTAACTCCAAAGAACTATAATAGTATTTTTCAGAGAACTTCTGTCCTCGTTCAATTTCCAAACTGACTTGTCCTCATAATCTCTTTTGACCCTTGTATCTTGGATTTGTGTAAGGATAGTTTCAACTATTTCTACCCCAAATCTTGAAAAACAAGGGCTCCAATGTGCAACACCTCCCACCTCCTCCCAAATTTCCACTACCCATTTGTATTTTATGGTTAATGTTGGTTTTTCCCTCTTCCTAGAATCATGTCTCTTATTGCCTATTTATTCTATTGTTTTGAATGGTTATAGAAACTAAGGGCCCGTTTGTATACTGTTTTCAAAAACAATTTTGAAAAATAGTTTTTGAAAACTGTTCTCAAAATTTTGTAAAAAAAAAGTCTGTTTGGAAACTTAAAATGTTTTTAACATGTTTTTAATATTTTTAAATATGTTTTAAAAATGATTATTATTGCTAGTATTTTATTTTTAATCATTCTACATATTTGTATAATTATTTCTTAAAACAATCTTCAAAAAACAAGTAAAAACAAGATAAAACAACTAAAAGATGTTTTTTGAAAACATTTTTGTTTTCTGTTCTTAAGAAAAGAAAACAAAAAACTTTTTTTGATTATCAAAGAGTTCTAAAAAACTGTTCTAAAAAACAGTTCCCAAACATGCCCTAAGTTTATTTTCAAGCCCACAACAAAATTTTTCTAAGAAACCTTTTTAAGGTTGACCTCTAGCTAAGTGATCATTTTGTGCTCTTTTATTATCCTCTTCTTTAAAACCATTTACTGCATCTACAATGTATTTATATTTGAATGAACATATACCCTAAATTACCTAACTGTTGTCTTTCTAAATTCAACACTCCCTTCACCAAAAATGTGCATGGAACCTTGTGAAAGAATGGGAATGAAATAGTGACTGGAGGCTTAGCCTATGCATTGGTAGCTACCATACCATAACCTCATGGATGAAAGCATTTTGGACATTTCCTTCATTGTTCGAATATACTGGAGTGTAATTTTTTTATGCTGAAAGATATGAATGAATTGTCATGTACATGGACTGTATGGCATTAATTATTGGATGCTGATTAATAGACTCTCTTTTATCACTCATGCAGATCACCTTTCTGAATGTGTGGAGAGCCATGCATATGAAACTTATGACAAGTTTATCAAGAGCCAAGGAGGTAAGACTTGAAGAGCTTAAGTTTTGGCAACATGAAAAATGAGACTAACATTAAAAATACTAGATGCCAGAGTACATGCAACATACAGAGGGGTTAGCCTTCTGACCATTATGTCATACCCAACATCTTAGAACATGCCAAAGGATCCAACTGCATGATCCTAACGTCCGATCATTTGCCTAACAAATCCCTTCTTGATCTCCTGTTTCAACTTTGACAATCCTAACATGGCCTGTCCATGAGTATAACATGTGACCCTTCTGTTTCATTTGTAGATGAGTTGAAAAACTTACCTGCTCCCGAGATTGCTGTAAGGTACTATACCGAAGGTGACTTGTATCTGTTTGGTAAGTCCATTTGTTACCACCTTTGGTTCTTTCTCTTCTTAATTGAACTCTCGGTTTAGCATTTCCTTTTATTTCTTTCCAGATGAATTTCAAACTGCCAGAGCTCCAAAGTCTCGGAGGCCTAAAATAGGTAACAATCAAGTCCTGAGTATGGCTCTTTGTGGTTCATAGTTTACTTTTCCCTATGTAATATTTTTTTTTTGATAAGTAAAAGCAATTGTATTAAGAAAGCCTGATGTACATCTTAAAGTATACACGATGTATACAAGGCAACAAGGCCAAAAAGAAAAGGAATAGCAAAAAAATCATCCCCTTACTTACAACCCAACCAATCAATGAAATCGAAAATGGACCATGATGTACAATCTACATACACCCTAACCCAATCCAAAAACATGTAATAAAAAGACTGTAAAATAGCTTCATCCGCTAATTTAGTATCTATAAAGATTCTTCTATTTCTCTCCTTCCATAAAGTCCAAAATAAACATAAAGGGGCTGCATTCCACACCTTTTTTCTTTTCTTTCCAACCAAGGAGTCATTCCACCCAAGAATGGTTTCCTTGATAGAATTGGGCATAACCCACTGAACACCAAAAAGAGCAAAAATAAGGTGCCAAATCATAGCTGCCTTGAGACAACGAATAAGCACGTGATTTGCTGATTCTTCATCCTCTTTACACAAATAGCACCTGCTGGTAAAATCCAACCCCTCCTTTTCCCTATGTAATATTTTAATTCCCCTTCATGGAGTTGAAGCTGAAAGTTGCTGGAACTTCATATAATTGCTTTTCACTAACTATATTGGAAGATTATTTCATTTACACAATTTATGATATACTTGAGTTGGGAAATCCAGAACCTAAATAGTCATCATGGATATGGATGAACATGAAGATAGGATTGCAAAACAAAATTTTTCCTAGGTTAGAATAATAGATTAATCTGTCTAAAATAAATTGTTCACATACTAGATGCTTTTTTAATCATTCCATTATATGCAAATCTTGGAAAATATTGTGATTTTGATTTAATGGGGCTGTTTTAATTCTACTAGTTGTTATTTTTAGCAAACTACCACCATAACCAAATATCAAATTTTACTTAGAATAGAGAAGCCGAGAAAGTGTTTGTACACTTGCCATATTTTGATGTCTAGTTTTGCTTGAGCTTAAATAGCAATGGAACATAGATTTCAGGAGCTGATATTTTTCATGAAATGATTGAACAACCTTTACTTCGAGGTACATACCTGCAAGTCTGCACCTATTGGAGGCTTAGAGCTTTTCTCTTTCACATGTTGGTGGGGGGAAAAAAACACGAACTCCCTTAATTTGTTAAGTTATTGTTATCACCTAGTCTTCTTCAGAACATAACAATGGTTTCCACTACAAATTCTACTTGCTCCTCTTCACTATTTTTTCCTTTCTTTCAGAGAACTTGTACGATGTGTTTCTGAATATCAGAGATGATGAAGCAGAACACTGCAAGACAATGAAGGCCTGCCAGACTCATGGGAATCTCCGGTCTCCTCATTCATATCCTGAGGATGCCTTTGATGACGAGTCTGGCAGCATCCTGCCTCAAGCAGACTGTGAGGGTATTGTAGATTGTATAAAAAAATCAGTTTCTTCTCATTAAACAAGACACAGACAATATAGCAAGAGAAGACTGATACAACTGATTCACCAACATGGCAAAAGTTGTCAACATTTACACAAGAATATATATCAGAATATAGGTTTTTTTTTTTTTTGGGGTTGTTCAATAAATGTGTTTCTGATCTTTTAATGTCATGTTCAACTATGATAGGCTGTTTATTGATGAGCTCCAACTACCTCTTAGTGAAGAGGTTGGAAGTTTCTTATTTGACATTATTGTTCAGAATCATTCATAAAGCATGATATTGCTTTTACTGGATCCTGCTTGTGGTTTTTAGTCTACCAGTGGGGAAAAGATAGGAAAATTTCTTGAGTTTTCTGGTGTAAATTGATCTTGAGATCTCGAGAATCTGGTAAATTATGTTGTAGATCTACTTTTATATAATGGGTTTTCAGGTTTTCCCACATTTCCTCGTTTGTTTGTTTATGACTAGCAGAGAAACATGAGTGGTCTTTGTGGGAAACAAAGCTAGTGGCGTGTAACATGAGTTGAATGCAGCTGGTGAGTCCAGATTATTGCTCTGACCAAAATAAAAGAAAAAGGAAATTCCAATGGAAAGAGAAAATGACAAGGCTATGTTTAGTTTCAGAGTAAGGGAAGGAAAATAGAAAAGAAAATTGTAAGCAAATAAAGAGAAAAATGATAGAAATTTTCATTTGTTTGGATGTCCCTGGAAAAATCGTTTCTTCACATTCAAATAAAGTTATGTTTTTTATCATTATTTGTCCTTAGCCAAAAAGGAAGTTGTCCTAAATGCAACAACCTAGTGAACTTCCAGAATCACCTTGAAATTTAATTTTAATTATTAAAATTGATTTTTAATCATAAAAATGTAGGTGGGGTGTGATTTGACTTTCGGTCGGTTTCAAATTTAAAAATAGTTTTTAATTTTTGACTTTTCGCTTTGACTTAATAATTGAAGGCTACAAATTTATAACTTATTATATATATATATTAAAAATTAAAATAAGGGTTTATCATAATGTTTAATAATTTTAGTGCTTTGTAGCCTGTAGGTGATGATTCCAAATATTGGTTATTATTATTATTTTTTTAATTTCCAAATATCATCGGACGGTTCTAATCACAAGTTAGAAACATTTTTTATCGTACTCCCAAACAGGCCCCTAAGCCTGCTGAATGAAGCAAAGACAAAGCAAATTTGGAAACGACGCCGTTTAATATATTTGTATGAATCGTATGGTTGCGTCCCTACGAGCCACAGGGAGGAGCGTATAAACAAACGCATTTATCGAGAAAACGAATCAAAAAAACGCCCGCCCAACGTGGGCCGTTTCTACCCTCACAAAAATCTTCTCCTTTCTCTCTCTCTCTTCACCTTTTCTCTCTCTATGAACAGCCACTCACTACACAGCATTTCATTTCGTTTTCTTCTTCTGTACGGAAACAGTAGGTTCATCCCTCCCTCCCTCCCTCCCTCCCTCCCTCCCTCCGACCGCCATCACCAGCAGAAGAAAGAGGAATCTAGAGAGAGACAGTCATGGGGGACAGCTCAATGGGCGCTCTGGTCCCCACCGTGAAGCCGCCGGAGCCTGCCGGATCTTCGTCCGTGGCCGTGACTGCACCGCCTCCACCGCCACCTCCGGAGCCGGCGCCAGAGGAGCAGGCAGAGGTCGCCGCCGCGGAGGCCGCGGAAACCGGAGTCAGCGAGGTTGACAAGGACTTGCTGTGTCCTATCTGCATGCAGATCATCAAGGACGCGTTTCTCACGGCTTGTGGCCATAGCTTCTGCTACATGTGCATTGTGACTCATCTCAACAACAAGAACGATTGTCCCTGCTGTGGTCACTTCCTCACCACCAACCATCTCTTCCCTAATTTTCTCCTCAATAAGGTCGGTCAGTTTTTTGTCGAAGATTGTTGTGATAATTTGTCGGTCTGCTGAATTTTGGGATCTGTTTATGGTAATGCATCGTTTAGTTCCCGAGAAAATGCGGTGAAAGAGAGGAAATTAAAATTTGGTGTCTTGGATTTTCATTGCTTGAGATCCGGACGAAATTAGAAATTACACTCAACCAAGCCGGATAAGATCAACTATTCAGCTTAGGTGAGTTGAGTTTTTCCTTCTTCGGAACAAAAGCAAGAGGAATCGTAAGAGACAAAAGTTTCTTTTCTAATATTTTCTCAGAAACAAACGGATGGTAAGGGAAACTCTTGTGGATCTTGTATCCTCATGAAGTTTGATCAAGTTGGTGTTTTAATTTTTCTTCTTTATTGTTGTTTAACTGTCAATTTAGTTTACTTATTAGACAATAAAATTGCGTTCAATTATCTTGTTACTGTTTTCCTGAGGGGTACACAATACCAGAGATGGAGAGAGCATTCTAACGTGCGCTGTGTTAGTGTTTGTTTAGCGCGGTTAATATCTGCTGATGGCACTTGAGATATTTTATGGTTTCTATTACAAAATTAGGAATTATATTTTAATGTACATTATAATTTTAGGGATAGTCTTTATTCATTTGGGTAGGATTTTGCAGCAATTCATTGAGGACTTGCTTCAGTCTCCTGAAACAATCAGCACTTTATGAGCTGCTGTTTCTTTCCTTATGCATTCCCTGAAACATATAATTAAATTATCATAAGTACCTTTGTTGACTATCGAGTATTATTATCCCTCAAACTTCACAAGTATGAATAAGGAAGAGTGAAATACCCCACCCTAAAAAAAAAAAGAAAAAAAAAGGAAAAGAAAAAAGCTATAGGAGAGTGTCTTGATAGGAATCATTAACAATTTCAATTACTCCATTGCGGTGGTTCTTTTTCACTTGTCTGAAGGCTATTGCTATTGATGCTGATGTTGAACTTTCTATAACAAATCTGAAGGTGGTAAAGGAAACAAAAATGAAGTTTCTGTTCTCCTGATAGAATGAGAAATGCCGGGATTGTGATGCATTACTGACAGAATAACATGTTTCAAGAAAAAAAATGCTATTCAGTTTGAACAGATTTATTGAATAGCATTGCCAACAAATTCATTAGCATTGTGTGTAATTTTTTATAAAATTAAGGGAGTTTTGCTCATGAGTGTGTCAATAACACTATTCAGTGAACCTTTTTTGTCTGCATCACTTTGTTTGTTTTCTTGATATCTTTTGCCCAAAGAAAACCCTCTTAGTTTGAACCAAAGTCAACAAGCATTTCATATTACCAAATGTCATATTCCCCAGAAAATGGTATTAAAACCAAAATGATCTTTGAAACTGGGTGATATTATATAAATTATTAACAAATAAGATATCAGTCACAATAGGAATTTTTTTTTCTAGTCCTACTTATCCCTGTGGCATCCTCTTAACCTCTATACAAATTCCAAATGGCCACAGTTTAAGGGGAGGGGAAATCTCACCTCCATTATTGAGAAGGTATCTGATCCAATCCTTGATTAACCTTTAGGATTCCCTATCAACATTTCCAACCCTGCATGTCCTCACAATCCACTCTGCCTTCCCTTTAAGCTGAGGTGATTCACTATACATGTGGCTAAACCTCCTCTATACTAGAGCTTACTATAAAGAGACAATAAAGTGTGTATATAAATATTCTATGTAGACACCTTTCTGCAACTTTACTTTTGGTTAATTTTCTCACATGTGCCCAAACGATTAGGGTAATGTCAATCACCTGATGTAATGTCTGGATTCAACTTCAATGTTGTTTTTTTTTTTTTTTTAAATAATTCTAAAGAACACACTACTCTCTTAATTGCCCATCCCATGAACAAATAGGTATGTGTTCTAAGTTTTTTGCAAAATTAGGGTAATTTGTTTGTTAGAGGGTTTGTTTGAAGAACTTAGTGTTACTCTAGGGAAAAGGAACTCTCCTCGTTTGTATGTGACTATGTATGTCTAGTTTAAACTGATATGTGGATATTTAAGTACTAAATTTAACTCTGAAACATGAGGCTCTACTACTTTCTGATTGCCTTCTCTTATCTTTAAAATTATTAGCATCTTGAAATTATCTACTTTGAAAGGTAGGCTTATGTCTAAACTCTCTTCATAAAAAATTTCAGTTTTTAAGGAAGACTTCTGCTCATCAAATAGCGAAAACTGCAACTCCTTTTGAACATCTTCGCCAGGCACTACAGCAGGTCAGTTATTATATCAAATTTGAAAATTTTGCAAAACAAACTTGTAATTGTTCTTCTGTGGGTTAGAAAGTAATAAAATCACCTATTTTCCAATTTTAGTGCACAATAACTTCATGGTAACAATATTTAATGTATTACTCCATAGGGAAAGACTGATATATCCTCTTGCATAACAGGCATGATTATTTTCAATGAGTCCTCTTGAATGGACTTATTACATTTGAGTGAATTTTGGAGATCTCCTACAACTTAGGGTGGGATCAAGGCTTACATGAGATGTTTGTCTCATGCCTTGAGGCTTGCTTTACCTAATATTTCAGGTGGCTCATATATATCTATATATCACTTGCTAAGAGTGATATTATCCTTGTGTAGCAAGGTGATGAATTTTATTTCTTACTTGAATTTGATTATGATCACTCACATTATTTAGAGCACAAATTTTTGGTTATAAAAGGGAGATGACTCCAATATATGATCATGAACGGTCATGTACTTGCTGCAACTTTTCCATTGATCTTTCAGGATAACGGGATTTTTCGCCAGTTAGAGCTATATTTAGTGTGTCATTTTTATTTCTTCTCCTAATGTATTGGATCCAGATTCGCTTAAATTTTGCATTTTACCACCCATGTATTCATGCTTTGATTTGTATAGAGTGTGACTTGCTTGTGATTCTTAGACAGGGTTGTGAAGTGTCAGTTAAGGAACTAGACAATCTGATGTCTCTGCTTGTGGAGAAGAAGAGGAAAATGGAGCAAGAAGAAGCTGAGACAAATATGCAGATTCTGCTTGATTTCTTGCATTGTCTAAGGAAGCAAAAGCTTGAAGAGCTCAACGAGGTTCTTGAACTTGAACTTATTTCTTTCCAGCAGTTACATTTTCCCTCTTTTAAATTAAGGATTGGTTCTCTTCCAAGTGGAAGTGGTAGCATTTTCTTGTAGATATACACTGGTAAAACTGGAGGTAGGTGGGCTACTCATTGGCGGGGTTTACCTCAAAAAGGGGAATAATACTGCCAAGGATCAAACTATAGAGGATATTTTCCTTCTTGTTTTGATGTGATCTTTTTCCCTGTTGGATGACTGCTTTAAGAATTTAACCAAAAAGATTGTTTCCTTTTTAACTGCACCAGATTTAATATGTATTAATAGTTTTCTTTTTTTATTTTAGATACAAACTGATCTTCAGTACGTTAAGGAGGACATAAATGCTGTAGAAAGACATAGAATAGATTTATATCGATCAAGGGAAAGATACTCGGTGAAACTGAGGATGCTGGCTGATGATCCTATTGCAACAAAAGCATGGCCTTCATTGACGGATAAGCATAGTAGTGGAATTATCTCTAGTGCCCATAGTACACAAGGCCGGATGGGTGCAGGTAGTTCACAGAACAAGAAAGCTGATGTAAAGGCTCAAGTAAGTTCTCATGGATTACAAAGAAAAGATGCTTATAGTGGGTCAGATTCACATGTTACTCAATCAGGGCTGGCTGTAGCAAGAAAAAGGCGGCTCCATGCACAGGTTAGTATTCTTGTGAGATTTCACATCCACTAACCTGGCTGTTGGTTTGAGTTATCAGATAAATATTTATTTTAATAATCATTGATATCAACTTGAGAATATCCAAATTTCCCACTGGTTGGATCAGAGGATGACCAGTGAGCATGCAAGAAATCTGGACCAAATCTATAAATCCTTTGAGATTTCTTTCATGAAATTGGTTTCTGTCTTTTGGATGGCTAGAAAATATCCTTGCTCATTTTTTATATCCTTAGTGCGCTTGATGGTGCTATTATGCTGTTGACCAGCTTCTCTTATTGCATGTTGTTGAAAGACTAATAATGACATTAAAAACCTATTGTTAGAGATTAATTGTTCCAAACATGTTCATGTTGCGATCTCTTGTAATAGTTCAATGACCTACAAGATTGTTACTTGCAAAAACGGAGGCATTGGGTGCGGCAACAACATAAACAGGAAGAAAGGGACACAAATTCTATTCGAGAAGGTTATCATGCAGGTCTTGAGGATTTCCAATCTGTACTAACTACGTTTACGCGATATAGGTATATATATTTTGATCATTTTCTTCCACTATTTGTTTTTAGTTCCACATTCCCGTTTCCCTTTTAGGAGCCTTCTGTGATGTCCTTATTGCTGCTTATCTGCATTACAAATTTTCAGATAATTTCTTCACCCTTTGTTGCTTACATCCTCTATTTGGTTGTTTGAATTAGTCGGTTGAGAGTCATTGCTGAACTTAGGCATGGGGATCTTTTTCACTCTGCCAATATTGTGTCAAGGTGCGTTGAAATGCGTTCTATATTATTTAATTACAATTATTTTTTTAACTCCCGAGGTCAGAAAACTTTTCTTGATGTTACTCTTTTTGCTGTTGTTGAATTGTTAATTTGCATTCATCATATTAATTGTACTTTAGTAAATAATGAACAAACTGTTGAGTTTAGTAATTCCCATATTTTCTTGCAGTATAGAATTTGATCGTGATGATGAATTGTTTGCTACTGCTGGAGTTTCACGGCGGATCAAAGTTTTTGAGTTTTCCTCTGTAAGGGTTGCACAACATATGCTGCTTTCAGATAGATTTTGTTATTGCACAATTCAGCTTGATAAATCTTTAAGCCTAACTATTTAGTGTGAGCTACATGAATCCTGTTTAGCTATTTAGATCTGTCAAAGGATTTACTCTTCATTGAGTGCTTGAATCCTGGGCTGTGAGTCCTTATGGTGCCACCAACTTGATGGGAAGAGTTTTACTTGGTAAATTTATAAAAATATTTCCAAGAAAATATCCAGGACAAATTGTTTATGCTAGTAAATTTACAAATTATTTCCAAGAAAGGCTTTGGGGCAAATGACTTACGATTCCATTCATTGTGTGGTCCGTTGCTGCCTATACTCAAATTCCAATGACTCTGGTATGAGTGCTGTTCTGTGCTGCTTTGTTACCTTGTTATAATGTTCATAAGCATAGTTGCCTAGCTAGTTTTCTAGACTATGTGGGTGCAAAATTTATGATATTCTATCGAATCTTTAAATTTGATAATGCATTTTCATGCGTTTGATATGGAAAAAAATATACAGTTACTTAATATATCTGTATTAACTAAGCTGTTTCCTGAACAATAGTTTTTTTCTTACTTGTATTGCTATGGAGGTTTTTCATTGCTTTGGCTGTTGATCAACTGATCACATGACCATTTAATTTGGAACTTTCCATCTTGCCTTACAAGCATTATTCAACTGTCTATGCCTAAAATCTCTTTACCGTGACCCCTTCAAGTGGTGCTACTAGCTGATGATTATCTTAAACAAAACATGTTTCAGTATGTATGTATTATCCTTGTGTCTTCTATTGAGAGTTGCAAGTGTTTGATTGGTTTTTAGGTAGTGAATGAACCAGCAGATGTGCACTGTCCAGTTGTGGAAATGTCCACTCGATCAAAACTTAGTTGCTTGAGTTGGAATAAGTACACAAAGAACCATATAGCTAGCAGTGATTATGAAGGGATAGTAACTGTTTGGGATGTAACTACTCGTCAGGTAGAAATTGTATCTCTTCTCTTCTGTTAATCTCAATTACATCATATATGCACAAATGTTGATCTGCATTCACAATTTTCTAACCTCTCAATGATTTCGAGTTTGTTCACTAAGATTCTTTTTCTTCTAGAGTGTGATGGAATACGAGGAGCATGAAAAGCGAGCATGGAGTGTTGATTTTTCGTGCACTGAACCTTCAATGCTTGTATCCGGCAGTGATGACTGCAAGGTAGTTGGAATTTGAAATCTATGGGAAATGGAACATTGTGTGATCTTGACATATACACTGAAGATTGACTATATTCCATGTATGGGTCACATGTGTGGGGGAGTCAAGGAAGAATAGGACCATCTCTGAAGCATTTGCTAGCCATGTTTCAGCACTCGGAAAGAATTGAGCAAATAGAAAACGATTAAAAACCATATGGAGACCTAGGCATGGAGATTGTTCATATATCTCGTATATTTTGGTTAATCTTAGCTATTGAGAAACACAAATTATTCCTTAAGAAGTTGGTTACATCTTTAAAAGGTAACTTAGTAATATTATTCCTAAATGAAGCCAAATTGACACTCTTGGAAGCAGAGCCTTAGGTTAGCATGAATACTAGCAAAGTCCATTATGTGTCAGGTTTCGTTGTGATATCTGAGATTATCCTGATAAAATAAAAACTTTTTAGGATATAAAGCGTCTTGTCATGTACTGACCTGAGCATAACTTTGTAGTGCTCATCTATTATTGGAGGTTGAGGTGTCATTTACACTCTTTGAGGTATGAATTCTGGTTGTACCAATGTGTTTAGACTTCACAGAACACACAACCTCATTGTTGAAAATGTTTTCCCTTTTGCTTTATAAGCTGACTGGATCAAGATAGTCTGTTTTATAGTGTCCTGAGTCAGAAGCTGAAGAATCTGAATTTTTCTGGATTAGCTTTCAATGTGGCAAAATAGAATTACTAAATTTCTTTATTACGAAAGCATTTCCCTTTAGCCTGATCTTGTTCTTTCTTCCCCTGCATTACATTTTGATGGGTATGTGGTATTTTTAGATTCTCAGTTCCCATTTGAAAACTTGTAATTAGAGAGTGTGGAATTTTAGCAGTAAGCTAACTCTGATTGATTTTTCATTTTAGATGAGTTTCAGTGTGTATCTCTGTTCTATGTATCAAACAGGTCAAAATTTGGTGCACAAAGCAGGAAGCCAGCGTTCTTAACATTGACATGAAAGCAAATATTTGTTCAGTCAAGTATAATCCTGGATCTAGCATTTACGTCGCAGTATGTATTCCCAACCTTGATACTTCTTGTTCTATTGTTCCCTCTAGGCACAAATGTCTATAAATATATAACTATTGTAAAGGAGGTTTGCACTTAGACACGCTCTTTCTATTTCTTTGTTTCTCATTTAATGGAAAAATAATAATAATTCAACCTAATAAAACTTATCAGATCATTTTGGGCATGTATTTGGATAAAATCCATATATAACATTAACTATTGGCATTTTGCAGGTGGGTTCTGCAGATCATCACATTCACTATTATGACCTGAGAAATATCAGCCAACCACTGCATGTCTTCAGTGGGCATAGAAAAGCTGTTTCGTATGTGAAGTTCTTATCTAACAATGAACTTGCTTCTGCATCCACTGACAGCACATTGCGATTGTGGGACGTAAAGGAAAATATGCCTGTAAGTTATTATGTTTTTATTGTTTATTTTGTTCTATCCCCGCATTATAAATCCCTCCGTATGGTGATACCTGCCAATTTTTTTAGTACGTTGACCATCCATTTTTGCAAAATCTTGTGGAAATTACATATGGTACGAACAACTAATTCATCTCAATTCCTTTTTCATAATTTTTCTTAGGTTCGCACATTTAGAGGGCATACAAATGAGAAGAATTTTGTGGGTCTCACAGTAAACAGCGAATACATTGCCTGTGGCAGTGAAACAAACGAAGTGTTCGCGTATCACAAGGTTACAAAATACTTCAAGAAGCTACCATTAGGCATCTAGTCCCAAACTAATCCAATTTTTGTGTTCACTTGCAGGCCATCTCCAAACCTGCAGCTTGGCACAGGTTTGGTTCATCTGATTTGGACGATACTGATGATGGCACAGGAACATATTTCATCAGTGCAGTGTGTTGGAAGAGCGATAGCCCAACAATGTTGACTGCAAATAGCCAAGGAACGATAAAAGTCCTTGTACTTGCTGCCTGAACGGTAAAAGAGATAATAAATTTTAGAACTGCACCCCCCTCCCCACCCTCCACATGATTTATGAGGGTATTTATTTGTATATAATCATCATTCATATAGCTCCATAGCTGCTTACTTCTTGTCAAGGGCTTTAACACAATCTAGGACTTTATACTTTTGCCTTTTACTCGGCCTTTGCAAGTGTATCATATGTTACCCAGAGACTCAAATGTATTCTATTTTTGGAATTTCAACTAGAATTGTAAACTAAGTTACCAACATTTTTCAGGGAATCATCACTATCTTTTGATTACTGATATCCTTAATGGGAATGGTGATTTTCTGAAGTCCTTCCAGATTGTATGAAGAATGCCCTCCTCTTTGATCCTGTTGGGAGCTTTTCTATGCCTTTTTGTTTTCTCCATTGTTGTTCCAGAATTTCTTTAATAGTGCGATGTGAAAATAGTGTACAGCTTTGGTACTGGTATGAAAATTAAACACGGCAAATGCCAGATTGATTTCAAAGCTTTTATCAGGAAGAGGAAGAAGCATAAACGAAAAGGTACACACTGCCAACCTCAGGTCCCATCGCAATCCAAGGATGGGACCTAAGCCGAAAGGCAGTCCACAAACTTGAGTTCCTCCTAAGTATCAATTTTTGAGATGCTCAACCAACCATGAATTCTCTGATTTTCAAGGTTTATACCGAAGTAATCCATGTCATCGAAGCTAAGTGGCTTCTATTCAAATAGCTTCACTTAGACCTATTAAAATAAAGCAATTCTTTTATTTAATTATAACATAGGTTGAAAAATGATTTATATATTTTTTAATAAACGTTTAGGTCACGTTAGTTATTAAAAAAATATTTTAAAATAAATTTTTATATTTAGAATCTTGGAAGAAGTGTATTGTTTTTCTTTTAAAAAAAAATTCTTTTATACATGCATATATTCAATGTTTGAAATATCGATAAACATGCATATATCGGTATTTGGATTTTACGGTGTTAAACCAGAAGATGTAATTAGTTAGGATATTCTTTTCTCTCTAGTCTTGTAGCTCTACGTTTACAGTTAGTTAGGATGTGCATCTCCTGATTGTATATAATGCCTACCCTGTTATTGTAGAAACACTGAGATAAATAATATCAGAATATTTCCTCTCCTCTCTTTCTGTTTCCCTCTGTTTTTCATCTCCTCTCTCATCTTGGTATTAGAGCCTCCATGGCTTCTTTCAAAGAAACCTCCGCATCACCTTCTGCTAGCACTGTGAATGTGCAAAACCCATTATCTCAGTCAAACAACCTCTCTTCACCAGTAACCACACCCTCTTTCTCTTTCCCGTCTATGAATCAACCTCTCACAGTGAAGTTGGATAATGGGAACTACCTTATCTGGAAGAATCAGCTTCTGAATGTCATCATTGCTAATGGACTCGATGATTTCATTGATGGATCTCAACCTTGCCCTCCTCGATTTCTTGATCTGCAACAACAAATCCTCAATCCAGAGTACTCGGTCTGGCAGAGATACAATCGGCTTCTGATGAGTTGGCTGTACGCATCCTTGTCCGAAGATATAATGGCTCAGATTGTTGGGTATTCAATAGCTGTGGAGATTTGGAACGCCCTTAATCAGATTTACTCTGTCTCTTCTATAGCGCGGGTTACCGAGCTTTGCACCAAGCTTCAAACGCTCAAGAAAGATGGGCTCTCAGCTGGTGAATATATTCAAAAACTCAAATCCATTTGCAACAGTCTTGCAGCAATAGGAGAACCAGTTTCTAAGAAAGACCATCTTATCTATTTGTTCAGTGGATTAGATCGTGAGTATAATGCTTTTGTTACCTCCATTCAAAATCGATCTGACCAACCAACTATCGAGCAAATCCATAGCTTATTGCTTAGCTATGACTTCCGTCTTGAACAACAAAACTCTGTTTCTCTCCATTCTGCCCAAGTCCATATGGCTCATCTGAACAAGAAACCTTATAAATCAACTCCTCAACCTACATTCAATCATATTCACATTCAACCTAGATACTTTTCTCCACCTTTTAAGCCAACCACTAGTCAATATCAACCCAACATTTTAGGCAAACCTCAACCTCACCACAAATTCCCAGCTCTGTAATCCTCCAGAATTTTCTTACCCTGCAATGGCTTATCCTGCTGCTACGCATAACACTGTTCCTGATACAAATTGGTACATGGACTCAGGTGCTACACATCACTTTACTCCGAACATCAACATGCTTGACACTGTGACACCATTTAGTGGTTCAGATCAGGTGACAGTTGGGAACGGTAAGCAACTCTGTATCTCAGATCTTGGTACTACAAAACTACCATCCTCGTATTCTCCTCTTGTTCTACATCAGGTCTATCACACTTCAAAAATTTCAAATAATCTTATTAGTGTTACGAAATTGTGTTCTGATAATAAAGTTTTTGTTGAATTTTATGCCACTCATTTTCTTGTCAAAGATCAGGTTTCGAAGAGAGTTCTCCTTCAGGGTCAACTTGATAATGACTTATACAAAGTTCAGTCATCATGCTCTCCTTCTGTTGTTTCCTTTCCTCCTCAAGTTTTCATAGCCAACATCAAGGATCCAAATCTGTGGCACAAGAGACTAGGCCATCCAGCTTTATCTATTGTTAATCAAATCTTGGATTCTTGTAACATTACTCGAACACAGAAAATTCGTTTTAATTTTTGTAATTCTTGTCAATTAGCAAAGAGCCACAAGCTTCCTTTTTCTCTATCTCCATCCATTGCAGTAAAACCTTTTGAGTTAATTCATACAGACTTATGGGGTCCTTCTCCTGTTCGCTCTATTTATGGTGCTTGTTATTTTTTACTTTTCATTAATGATCATACTCGTTTTACTTGGTTTTATTTGCTCAAAACAAAAGATGAAGCATATCCTACTTTCCTCAAGTTTCAAGCTCTCATTGAAAATCAATTTAATACCAAGATTAAGGTTGTCCAATCTGATTGGGGAGGTGAGTTTCGATCTTTCTTAATACTGTTTTCTAATTTGGGCATTGTCCATTGTTTATCGTGTCCATACACATCACAACAGAATGGGCGGGTTGAGCGAAAAAATCGCCATGTGGTTGAAATGGGATTGTCCCTTCTTGCTCACTCGGGTATGCCTTTATCTTATTGGCCTCATGCTTTTCAAACTGCCACTTACCTTATTAATCGTCTCCCCACCCCTGTGCTGCATCATCAATCCCCTTACTTCGCACTATATCACAAACTCCCAGCTTATACTCATCTTAAGGTTTTTGGTTCTTCTTGTTTTCCATATTTGCGCCCTTATAATACCCATAAACTCCAATACAGGTCACTGGAGTGTGCTTTTCTTGGTTACAGTTCACACCACAAAGGTTATTTGTGTCTTGACATTCATTCCAATAGGGTGTATATTTCTCGCCATGTGATTTTTAATGAAGATTCTTTTCCATTCAAGAATTTGTCATCTTCTCCCTCTCAGTCTATTTCTTCTTCCTCTTCCTTATTAGTTCCTCTATCCATTCCATTGCCTCCCCTCTCCCCATCTCCCCCTATTTCTCCATCTATACCTCATTTTTTTCCCTCTACTTCTGTGTCTCCATCTATTCCACCTTCTTCTCCACCTCCTCCTTGTGTGGACCTGCCTGTACCTTGTGTGGATACAGATTTACTTGCTTCTTCTCGCACTCACAATATTCATCCTATGGTGACCAGGTCTAAGGCTAGTATCTATAAGCCTAAATTGCTGTTGAGTGTCTCCACAGGTTCTCTCACTGAGCCTACTTCCTTTCTTCAAGCTATTAAAGATCCTTCATGGAAGCAGGCCATGGAATTGGAATTTGCTGCCCTTCAGCACAACAAGACTTGGCATCTTGTTCCTTCACCTTCCTCAGGCAAGGTAATTGGTTGTAAATGGGTTTATAAGCTAAAGCTCCAACCTGATGGCCAAATTGAGAGATACAAGGCCCGCTTAGTAGCTTAGGGTTATCATCAAACCAAAGGTATTGACTACTTCGAAACATTCAACCTTGTTGTCAAGCCTCCTACTATCCGTATTGTGCTCAGTCTTGCTCTTTCACAGAATTGGTGTATTAGACAGTTGGATGTTTATAATGCCTTTTTACATGGCGACTTGGCTGAAGACGTTTTCATGGAACAACCGCTTGGATTTGTTGATCCTCTCTATCCTACTCATGTCTGCAAGTTGGATAAGTCTCTTTACGGCCTTAAACAATCACCCCGGGCTTGGTATACTAAGTTGAGTACCTCTCTGCTACACTTGGGATTTGTTACTTCTAAGAATGACTCTTCCTTATTTATTTGTCATTCTTCTCATGGGGTACTTCTTGTTCTTGTCTATGTGGATGATATAATCGTCACTGGGAGCCACTCTACTCAGGTTACTCACCTTATCCAACAGTTGCATAATAAGTTTTCTTTAAAGGATCTTGGTTCTTTACACTATTTTCTAGGCTTGGAGGTTCATTGCACCCCTACTGGTATTCACCTCAGCCAAGCAAAGTATATCACTAATCTCCTTACCTGGGCTGCTATGTTGGATGCCAAGCCATGTCCCACTCCTATGTCCTCCAACACAAATCTCTCTCTTCATGATGGAGTGGCTCTTGAAAATGGTTCAGATTATCGAAGTTTTGTTGGTGCCCTTCAGTATTGTACCATGACACGCCCATATATAGCTTTTGCAGTAAATAAAGTGTGTCAACATGCACCATCCCTCTGATGTTCACTGGCAGGCTGTTAAACGTATTCTTCGGTACTTAAAGGGCACATCTCATTTTGGTCTCTTCCTACAGCCTTCCTTTGACTTCAACATCACTTGCTATACAGATGCCGACTGGGCTTCCTGCCCCCGATGACAGGCATAGCACCAGTGGCTACTGCCTCTTTCTTGGCTCCAATTTGGTTTCTTGGTCATTTTCCAAACAAAAAGTGGTCTCCCGCTCCAACACCGAATCAGAGTACCGAGTGGTAGCAAATGGGGCTGCTGAAATTGCTTGGACTAAATCTCTTTTTCGTGAACTTTCCATTACTCCCACTCGACCTTCCCTCATTCTCTGTGACAATATCAGTGCCACATACTTAGCTGCCAATCCTATTTTGCATGCCCGCACCAAACATGTGGAAATTGACTATCACTTTGTTCGGGAACGGGTTCTTCAATGCTCTCTCTCTGTCCAGTTCACACCTTCTGATGATCAGCTTGTTGATTACATGACCAAGCCTTTTTTCACACAACGTTTCCTCACTCTACGCTCCAAGCTCACTGTTCTCACTAGACCAATGAGCTTGAGGGGGGATGTTAAATCAAAAGATGTAATTAGTTAGGATATTCTTTTCTCTCTAGTCTTGTAGCTCCACGTGTACAGTTGGCTAGGATGTGCATCTCCTGATTGTATATAATGTCTGCCCTGCTATTGTAGAAACACTGAGATAAATAATATCAGAATATTTCCTCTCATCTCTCTCTGTTTCCCTTTGTTTTTCATCTCCTCTCTCATCTTACGGAAATATTAGAGAAATATCCATAGATATTTTGATAAAAATATCAATTGAATATAAATGTTTAGAAATTTTTTGAAAAAAATATTAAAATAAGGAAGAATACACATATTAAAGTTATTTTATAAGTGTAATTGACATAAGTATGATTAAAGATAATATTTATCAATTTTTTATAAAAAATTAGCTTAAATTTATTTATTTAAAAATTTTAAAATACTTTTATTAAAACTTATTTTATTACATTTTAAATAAAAAAATTAAATTGATTTATACAAAATATTTTATGTGAAATTTAATTTTAAAGATTTTATTACAAATTTGTGGTGGCAACTTTTTCTTAACATTAATTTATTTAAATAATTTATCTTATCAAAATAATTTTAATTTATAAAATATTAGAATTTCATTAATTTTTTTAATATTATAGCCATTTTTGAGTAAAATTACATTTTTAATATTTTAAAATAAAATATTTAAAATTAAATAAAATTACAAGGATAAATATTTAAAATATTTGTTCTTTACTTTCGATTTTTTTATGAAATTTTGGTTTTTTACAGAAACATCGACGATATATCACCCATATTTTTTATTTTTTTGGCAAAAAATCTTATCAATAATCCATTGTCGATTTCGCTTCGACCACCTTCAATATCGATGTTTCCACGAAATATCCTTAAATTTTAATCCTTGCATATATTGTAATAATTGTTTTATTTTATTTTCCTCAATTTTTTTTTTGGAAGCAAATGTAATTTTGTTTGAATCAATTTTTAAGAAGTTTATATATTTTTTTCTTTTTTCTGTTTTACAAAAAAGCAAAAAGTCAAGTTTTATTTTAGTTATATGCTATTTTACGTTGAGTTTCATTTTTATTTTTTGTCATGTAAAGTTTCAACATCATTTTTTTAAATAAAAAAACCATGGGATAATCAATTAAAAAGGATGAAATCTTCCCCACTTTGAAAAATTAACCCTTCACATTTTTTCAATATAAAAAATATCAATTTTTGATAAAAATACCCTCATCTTTTTCTTGCAAAAGTAATCATTTCTTTTAAAACACACATAAATAATGAAAATGTTGAAAAATATTTATGTCAAAAATAGTTACTCTTTAAGTTCAAAAATAAGAAAGATTAGTTTTACAAATTTGGGATCTCTTCGTCATTTTTAATCAATTAATCTTAAAATCATTCCAAATCATGTCGGGAAAGATAGAACATGTGTTAACACGCGGGCGTATGTGTTGTCATACCATATTTGGAGGTTAAAAAGACAATAGAAGAAGATAAATTATTTTATTTCATTTATTATAAAACATAAAACAAAAATATATGCTTTTAATTTTTTTATTTTACATTGGAAAAAGATGTGTGGAGAAATTAATTAAAGTATTAAATCAAAGCTTTTTCCTCGTCCACTTTTCTTTTGTTTCCTCATTTTCCCCACTCCCCCCTCCCCACACTTGGATTTCCGTTATGCCAAGTGGAGCCTCCAATTTCACCTTTTTTTTTGGCCTTTTTCCTTTTGCTTTTGCTCTCTCATTTTCCAGTCAATGATTCACCATTTCAGTTTTCTTTCTTTCCACGACACTCCCTGCTCACTCATCACGCACTGCGCATGTTATCAAACGTCACCCTCCCTTTCCACTGTGTATAAAAAGGAGGACGAGGCGAAGGAGAAGATGCTCATTCCTCAGATCCTCTTAGATTCTGAAACCCTGATGAATCCGGGAAAATAATCTTGAATTCTCTTCCTAAAATTCAAAGCTTTCGCGCCAAAAAGAAGTCATGAAATTAGAAAGCTCGGAGGTCGAGATCTGTACGGCGGTTGTCGGAGCTCCATCTCCGACAGGGCAGATCTTGTTGGCGGCTAAGGTTCAGGGGAGCGGCGATGAAGCTGATAGAGATGGAGAAGAGCTGTTCGTGCCGCCTCTGAACTTCGCGATGGTTGATAGTGGCGTTTTCAGGTCTGGTTTTCCCGATACTGCCAACTTCACCTTCTTGCAGACGCTTGGACTTCGTTCGATCATGTGAGTGAATCGCTATTTTTCTTTTTTTCGGTTATTGTTTGTTGTGAACAGGTGTTTTGATTTGGATTTGATATGTGTGTGTTTTTAATGTAGATATCTCTGCCCTGAGCCTTATCCTGAACCGAACATCGAGTTTCTCAAATGTAATGGAATTCGGCTCTTCCAGTTCGGGATCGATGGATGTAAGGTTCGGTTTTGTTCTTTATTTAATTATTTTAAATATCGATTTGGCGTTTGATAATGCGGAGAAGCTAATCGAATTACTAGTATGAGGTATATGGTATTGGAATTTTGATTATCGATAGTGGAAAAGTTGAGCTGTTATTTTGAATTTTGGTTGAAGATTCGATGTTATGAAGTTCCAAATCTGGTACTGATTTCTAGAAATTGATAAGTTTCTGGTAAAGCATAATCTCGTATGTGGTTCGATTGCTTGGAAATTGAGACGGAGATGAGAATCGAACTCAGTTATTTATACGGCCATATTTTGTGTGGATAAAGCAAAATATTTGTTAATAATTTCTTATATTCCTGAGATATATTATTTTCTGCTTGTTATTAAATATAGCTATTAGTCTTGATTCAAGAACGCTTTAGGAGAATTTAAATAGCTTGATCTAAGGCTATTTGATTCCAGAACTCAGAATTTCTCGGATAACCATCTGTTCTTCACAAGCAGTTGTTAGATTAGATTAACCATAATTTCATAGCTCAAGTAACATTCGTTTGAGAGTGAGTGCTAGGGTATTTACTCTTCTGTTTCACAACAGTATCCAAATAACATCCATATGAATCCATGTGACCTGTGCGAAGTAACATTCATCTGTTTCAGAAACAGTGTTCTTCGATTAACCCAAAATTTGAAGTCAAAATAACATCCTGGGTGAATGGACTCATAGAGAGAAAACTGAACCTAATGTTGCTCCATCTGGGTGGTTCCACAGAGAATTCTACCAAATGTTATTGTGATCTTAGGTATGAATTTGTTCACAGAATATATTTGTTCATAGTTTGAACCTTATGTTGCTCCAACTGAACCTAACTGTTGGACATTTTCGGTTAGTCATTATATAATTAGTTGGAAATTTTCGGTTTGTCATGATATAATTATCAGCAAGATAATCACAAATTTGCATTTAGAAACTCCTTTGTCTTCAATAAGTTGATAGTTGATAATGTTGGCACTTGGCAGGAGCCTTTCGTAAACATCCCAGAGGACACAATTCGTGAAGCATTGAAAGTGGTCCTTGGTATCACAATCAATTCTACTTTTAAATAACTTTGTCCCCAACATAGGTTGCTTTCTTGCTTTAGAATCTGCTCACCCATGCTTGAAATGTCTGCCATGCAGATAAAAGAAATCACCCACTCCTCATTCATTGCAAACGAGGGAAGGTACTCTCCTCTTAGGATGGATTGCTTGGTGTAACCTCATACAAAGATGCCTCAGTTCTGAATCTTCTGCCCATTAATGCGCAATGTCTTTTATGCTTTGCAGCACCGCACTGGTTGCCTTGTGGGATGCTTAAGAAAGCTGCAAAGATGGTGCCTGTCTTCAATTTTTGATGAGTACCAGAGGTTTGCTGCCGCCAAAGCTAGAATATCAGACCAGAGGTTTATGGAGTTGTTTGATATTTCCAGCTTCAAGCACTTGCCAATGACATCTCCACATTCTAGGAGGTGCCAAAGCTAAAATACCAGAGCAGAGTTCATGGCGTCTTCCTTTTTCTAGAGATACCATACTGACCGCCTGCGTAAAAGAGTAGTAGTTGAAACAATTCAAAATATCCATTGGGATGGTTTGAGCTTTGAGTTGTTCTTTGATGCGTTTCCTAGGGATGGATTGAACTGGTATTGAGTTTGAGTTGGGAGTGTGTGTAGAGAAAATCATAATAAAGTTCCTGTCCCAATACAAAAGATTGTAATGTGGTTAGCCACTGAAATATTAGTATCCTACTTTAAAAAATATTTTTAAATCCTAATGAATGATTTATTTTTAAAAAGATAATTTCAATTTAAATATTAAAATTTAAAACTATTTCAAAACAAATATTTTTAAATTCTAAAAATTCGCTGTTTCAAATTAATGTTTTATAAGTCTTTATAGAAATTTAAAATTATCTTAAAACGAATATTTTTAAATTCTAAAAATTAGCTGTTTCAAATTAATGTTTTATAAGTTTTTATAGAATTGAAAATATTTTTCAAATCATTTTTTGAGTGGATATTCTCAAATTTTCAGTGCCATTCTCAAACCCATCAAACAAATTTTGATTATTTTCAAAAATGGCAAAAACACTTTCACACTATTCATGCTCTCAAATCTTGACCATTTTAAGGTAATGAGAAAAAAAACACCCAAATTTGAGTCTTAACTACTTGTAGCTGCTAAACAACAATTCATAATTTTTTCACATTGTATTTAAAAATAAATATAACCAAAATTCAAGGAAAATAAATGATTTTTAATTATTTAATTTTTACGGAACAAATAAAAATAAATAAATCAAATTTAAATTACCTATAAAAATAATTTATTAATGCTAAATCTACATTTTATTTACCTATATTCAATTTCCCTCCGTTTTCTTTCCTTACATTTTCCATGACGTTTCCCTGTAAACATTTTAATCAATTTTTTGGTTTTTTGATATCCAAACACGTCCTCAACATAAACCAAAAATATTCTCAAATTTTATCTTTTCCCGTGTCCAAACATAGCCTTTCTCTTTCATTTTATTTTCTGGGGAAAAAAAAAACCATTATCCAAGAAAAACGAGAGTGCATTAGCGCTTAGAGCAGCCCGCATGGAGAAATAAGTTATAACTCTCCAATCGGTTCGAAGTGAAGAAAAAACTCTCCCATTTCACCAAAAAATTTTCCCAGAGAAAAAAAAAAAAAAAAACATTAGTAAGAAAGAAATGTAGACGAGCAACAATCGAATCGCCAATCCAGAGAAATGACGACTGAAACGATATCTCGCCTTTCCGTTCGCTCTACCTCCTCTTGCTATCAATGACGAGACATTCACATTCGTCTCTCATTTTCTCAGTCAAGCAGAGGCTTTCTTTTCGAAATCAATGAATCTTCATCTAAGACCCTAACCCTAAAGCCACACCAAGATCGAAATCAATGGATCTTCATTAAGACCCTAACCCTAAAGCCATACCAAGATCAAGATCGAGTTCTAGACCTCAAAAACCCTTACGGATCGAGAAAGATGGAGTGACGAAATTTGAAAACCCTAAAGAATCGAGAACGTTGGAGTGAAGAAATCTGAAAACCCTAAAGGAACGAGAGTGTAGGATTAACCATGACGGTCTTGTTTCGATGCTCTTTTATAGGGAGTGATCACCAACCCTAAGGTAACCTTTGATTACTACTCAATTACGATAATACCCCTTTGCCAATTCATGTTAGAAAAGATAAACTTTATCCCCCATTTATTTTAAATAAAATATTAATAATTATTATTATTTATTTTTTTAAAAAAGTATTATTATTATGATATTACTCTCTCTCTCTCTCTCTCTCTCTCTCTCTCTCTCTCTCTCTCTATATATATATATATATATATATATATATTTAAAAACTGTTAATTTTTCAATTTATTTATAATTACAAAACTATTTTTATTTTTAATAGTTTTTAATAATATTTGAATTAAATTTAATTGAATTTAATTGAATTTATTTTTAAAAATTACTTATCAAATACCTTTATTTTTATAAAATATTAAAAAACTATTTTTTTTTAACTTAAAAATATCTTTTAAAAACAAACATTAGAAAACATGACTAAACCTTCAATGACAAAAAAATAAGAAAAAAGTGGAATTTGATTCACTAATATGAAAATATATAGAAAAAATAACCCAAAATTTTTTAAATTAGTGTTATCTTTGTCTATTTAAAAATAATTTAAAATATATGTACTTTTTAATAAGTCATCAAATTATTCCAAAAAATAATTTTTTACTTGTCATGTATTTCAAATCAATAGGCAACTAAACTCTTCCGTAACTGTTCCTTTAAGATATTTTATTTGAGATTTTTCTTTTTTGAAACAAACACCTTATAGGATTCTTATTTTAGTTTCTTACAAGTTTAGAAAATATTGCATAAAGAAAATCCTATTTAAATAGGATTAATAGTTTTTTATTCCTTATAATTAATTTTTTTTTTATCAAACAAATCCTATTTAATTATAATTACCAATTCAAAAAGTAACAGTGTTGTTTATTAAATAATATATAATAAATTTAATAATATATAATTATTTTAATTATGATTAATTTATTTAATATAAAATATTTATTTATTTTTATACCATATATCAAAATACAACCATATTGTAAAACATGTTATATCCCAAAAACTCTTACAACAAATTTTATTATCTATTATATCAAACAATTATTAATTTTATATAATAAATTCAAATATATTATTGGTTTATTTATTATCAATAATATAAATTTATTTTTAACTTATTAATATTAGAATAATTTTTTTTTTCAAATTCTTATTTTACAATGTTTCTAAAGAAAACATTTCTAAATAATAATATTAATAATAATCATAATAATCATAATCATAATAATAAAAGGACATTTTTTGGAATAATTGGATGACTTATTAAAAAGCGCATGAATTTCAATTTATTTTTAAATAGATGAATATAATACTAATTTAAAAATCCCATTTTTTCCAAAAAAAAAAAAAAAAAACAAAATTATGAAAACAAATTTTAAAAACTCTCAAAATATTTTTAAAAATATTACCAAACAAAATTTTATATATGTATTTGCAAACAAAGAATTAATAAATAATAAAATATTTAATTCTACTTTTACCTTTTTCATTATTAATAATTAATATTACACTTATGATAATATATTCATAGATTATAACATCTTTATATTTAAAAATAATTTAAATATTTTTAAAATATAATTCTTTAATGATGTTCAATAAAATTTTATCAAAGGTCTGCCAAAAGAGCCTTTAATAAGTAGATGTAGCTACCCTAACATTTTTAATTCAAAATCGAAGTAGAAATTTGTTAGAGCATGGAAACAAATTTTTTAGACATCTAGATATTTTCCAATTTAATTAATTTGGATTGCTTTTAAAATAAGAAATATTTATATAAAAGGTATAAATCCACCTTATATTTTTAAAAATTACTTTAAATAATTTTAAAAACTATTATTTTTAGGTAAATTTTTTTTTTTGGGTATAAAAATTTATTATTATTTTCTAATTTTAAGCACAAAAAACAGAATTAATAAATAAGAACTAAACATATGAGATGAGTTGGGTTTGGTCCATGACAGCCCCTTATCTGGGCCGGACCAAACAGATATGCCTATAAATGGGCAACTGAAAAGAGGAGAATCAGAAGATGTAACTGTTGTAATTTCTAGAAACTTCGAGGTGGTAAATGGAAATGATGCTGAATACAACGTCTATTTATCTGCCACGTGTTGCATCCTCACAGCAGAGATTGATGGGTCCTTCAGGTGCATTTGTGACGTGATGAAATCAACGACTGTGCCAAAAAGTCTACAGATCCGACGGTCAGGCTATGATCAAGGTGGATTCTGATGCTGCTATCTAGGGTTTGAACTCCTTTCACTTTTCTGAAAACCCCATCTCCCCCTATGGGCTTTGCTGCGGTATTTATTCATCAGACCATCCAATCCAAGCGTTAGGGACTCCGCAGGTGAATCACTGAGCATCAGAGTCTACACAGAGGTTGGATTTTTTCATTTGTAAGTTGCCATTTCCCTCTCTTTTTTTTTTTTTGCAATATCTGTAAAAGCTCTGAATTTCGTTACTCAGAGAAGGAAATCATCTTAGTGGACACTGTAAAGTTGCGTATTTTGTGTTGTTTTGATTCAAGCTCTTTGTATTTGGGGTGGGCGAGAGTGGTATTATATGGGGAAATCTGGAGGGAGAAAAAAGAAGAGTGGTGGTGTGAAGCCAGAGTCGGGAGATAACCCAATTCCAAATGCTAATGGGGGTGTTGATTTGGACTCGTCAATCTTTTTGAGAAGAGCCCACGAGCTGAAAGAAGAGGGAAATAAGAGGTTTCAATCGAAGGATTATGTGGGTGCCCTTGAGCAGTATGATAGTGCGCTTCGGCTCACGCCGAAAACCCACCCGGATAGGGCGGTGTTTCATAGCAATAGAGCGGCTTGTTTGATGCAAATGAAGCCCATAGATTATGAGACTGTTATTTCTGAGTGTACTATGGCGCTTCAGATTCAGCCCCGGTTTGTCCGGGCTCTTCTTAGGAGGGCTCGGGCGTTTGAGGCGATAGGGAAGTATGAAATGGCGATGCAGGATGTGCAAGCCCTGTTGGGTGCTGACCCAAATCATCGAGATGCTTTGGAGATTGCCCGCAGGATTAGGACCGCCCTTGGGCCACGCCAAGAGGCTCAGCAGGACTTGCAGAGCCGCCCATCCCCGGCTGCCCTTGGGGCTTCAGCAGTTCGAGGAGCACCAATTGGTGGTCTTGGACCATGTTTACCAGCTCGGCCGGTACAGAAAAAAGCAGTGCCGGCAGTACAGGTGGGGTCAGTTGTGTCACCAAATAATAAGCCAGAGAAGGCTCAATCCAATTTTGTTGCTGAATATGGTTCTGATACTAAGACCCAGCTTCCGAAACTTGTGTTGAAGCCTTCAAATGGTTCTTCCAAACCCAATTCTAATCAAAGTAAGAGTAACAAGAAGGAACAGTCATCTTCATTCGGTGCATTGTCTGCTGGTGAGCAGGCTATTAAGGCTGTGATTCGATGGAGGCCGTTGAAGCTTGTTTATGATCATGACATAAGGCTTGCCCAAATGCCAGTGAATTGTAATTTTAGAGCGTTGAGGGAGATTGTGAGCAAGCGCTTTCCATCATCGAAGTCCGTTTTGATTAAGTATAAGGATAGTGATGGTGATTTGGTGACCATAACCTGTGCTGGAGAACTCAGATTGGCAGAATCCTTTGTGGACAGCCTTATTGTGAAGGAAACTGAAACTGATAAAACAGACTCAATTAGAATGTTGAGGTTGCATATTGTTGAGGTGAATCCTGAGCAGGAGCCGCCTTTATTGGAAGAAGAGGAGGAGAGGCCTCCTGAGAGTGAGGGGCTTGAGGGAGAGGATAATGGGTCTCACTCTTCACTAGGTGATTCAGTGCTGGACACTGCAGGTACAGAGATTGAAAAGACAGAGAAGGAAGCCCCAAAGGAGAAACCTGGAGCTTCAGAGGACCCTGAGTCCAAGGAAGTGGAGATGGATGATTGGCTCTTTGAGTTTGCTCAACTGTTCAGAACCCATGTTGGTATTGACCCAGATGCTCACATTGACCTACATGAGCTTGGGATGGAGCTCTGTTCTGAAGCTCTTGAGGAGACAGTGACAAGTGAAGAGGCTCAAAGCCTATTTGACAAGGCTGCTTCAAAATTCCAGGAGGTAGCTGCATTGGCTTTCTTCAATTGGGGGAATGTTCATATGTGTGCAGCAAGGAAACGCATTCCTTTGGATGAATCTGCTGCAAAAGATGTAATGACAACCCAACTTCAAGTGGCTTATGACTGGGTCAGAGAAAAATATTCTTTGGCCAGAGAGAAGTATGAGGAGGCCCTTTTGATCAAGCCTGACTTTTATGAGGGGTTGCTGGCATTGGGGCAACAGCAATTTGAAATGGCAAAACTTCATTGGTCATTTGCTTTGGCTAAGAAATTAGACCTCTCAGGCTGGGATGCTACAGAAACGATTAAGCTTTTTGATAGTGCTGAAGAGAAGATGAAAGCTGCGACTGAGATGTGGGAGAAGCTGGAGGAGCAGAGAGCTAATGAGCTCAAAGATCCAAGTGCAAGCAAGAGAGAAGAACTGCTAAAGAGAAGGAAGAAACAAGGAAGTGGTACTGAAGCTGAGTCCTCTGTAATTGGTGGGCAGGCAGAGGTTTCGGCTGAAGAAGCAGCAGAACAAGCAGCAGTGATGAGATCACAGATACATCTCTTCTGGGGTAACATGCTGTTTGAGCGATCCCAAGTTGAATGCAAATTAGGGCTGGATGGCTGGAAGAAGAACCTGGATGCCGCTGTTGAGCGCTTTAAGCTTGCTGGAGCTTCTGAGGCTGACATTTCAATGGTTCTGAAGAACCATTCCTCCAATGGGGATGTGGTAGAAACGAATGAAAAAAAATCTGAGAATTTAAGCACTGATGTGGCTGGGACAACAGATGATAAGAATGAAGTTGATCAAGTATCAGGAAAGTGATATATTCTGTGTGCCGGAGTTTCAATACAAAATTAAGCCCATATTTTCTCCCTAACCACAAGTTTGAATGGGCAAAAGGGAGAACCTGTCTCAGCAAGAGGGTGGATTTGTGTCTAAATAGAAACATTGGGTGCAACATTGCAAAGCTGTGTAATCACTGAGAAGTTTTGGTTTTAAATTCTTCATGGTAACCTTCAAAATGACTTGTTCAGAACATTATTTGAAACACCAATGAGTTTTCTGTGAACAATTTTATGTGCTTCAGGATCTTATTTATGGTCTTGCCTCTCCATCTTGAAGTGTATGGTGATTCATCAGTGCAAGCTTTGTCTCAATAATTTGTTATCATTAACTATTTTAATTCTTGAAACTTGTGGCTTTAGTGCCCAGGATGGAAATTTTTAAGTAGTAGACTGGTAGTTTGGATATTAAATACAATCCACTCATTTTATGTTATTAACAAATGTTTGGAACATTTTTTTGGTAAGCATATGAAGAGTAGACTTCAGGGCCTGTATGTGAAAACTTCCCCTCATCATTGAGAAATGTAGACTTCCAATCTAACTGGGGCATTAGAAACAGTTATCACTCTTTTTCCATGTTAGGTTTCCACAGCATTGCATGAGTGATGATCCAGGATTAAACTGAGACAATGGGACAGGATTTTTGTTGAAAGGTAACCTCAAACACTTAGGAATGGACTTTGGATGATACACAGAAATGCATTTGTGTCGATGAGACCTTTTAACTAATAGATGTCCCTTCCATCAATATCAAGATAATTTCTTTCTATCTAAGTTATATTTTCTGTTAAATTATATTCTCTAGGCGTCCTTTTGAGTTAAACCATTTCCTCTCGTTGTCTTGTTGGGAAATATTTTCTATTAAGTCTTATTCTGATCTGTATTTTTTGTCTCAAAAATACTACTAGATCTTTATTAGCACTGGTCTGGTATCTGAAGAGGCTCCAATGATTGATTTGTTACTTGTTATGGGTAACTTTTATCGAAAGAGACAGTACCTATAAAAAGAAAAAAAAAATATAAAAAGCCTTCATCAAAAGATGGTTTAGTATTTGAACACTGATATTGCTCTGCTTTTTACATTTAGCCTCACGGTTGAGCAAAAAACTTGTTATTCTATTATTAGACGATCTCATTATATTGAGTTTGGTTCACCTGGTTACTCTGATTCTAAAGACATTCAATGGTTAATAACTTGTTACTCCTGTCATTCATCTAATCCCACACTGGATAATTTTCTTAAAGACGGTTTGGTGATTTATAGCTTGTGAGACAATCTCATTGCGTCTTGGTTCAACTAGTTACTCTGTTATTCTTTTGTGTCTATGTTTGATTCTCTCTACGAAATTTCTGTTCTAAATAATGAGAGATTTATTAAGCAAGTGGCAGAGATTCTAAACAATCGAAGCAAAATTATTGGACGAGAAAGCCACAGAAACCATTGAAGAAAGACAAGAGGAAACTTACCAGTCTAGCAGGACATAGTAGTGCTAAAGAAGTCCTCTGGTGATGTTGATCACATTTTAGGTGAAGCTGTCTGCATCCAAATCTGCACTTCTAGGAACCCATTGTGGAGCACATTTATCTCCCCTGATAAGTGAATTGCTTTGTTTCTCTCCATTGCAAGCCCCCATCAACATCCCTTTGCTTTACCCCTTGGGAACATGAGGCTGTGGTGTCCTTGAGAAAAAAAAAAGCTTGCTTTAAATTGATTATGATATCTCCCAGCTCCTCTCTTATATCCCCTTTAATGTAAGCTTTAGAGACCACAGATATTGTGACTGTCAATACACCCTAATAATCTTCTGATACCTATTGCCTTGAATTCCCAAGGATGCAACCATTTGTTTTGACACGGGCAACCAAGGATGTAGTCTAAACTTGTAAAATTTACTAGTGTCAAACATTTTCAATTCCTAAATGTGTTATTCATGCGTGACATTTACTTGTTGGTATGATTATCCTAATACATGGTAACCATTTGCAAATTTTCTTTAACATAAACTAATTATGCAAGTTGTCTGTAAACATTGAGCTTTAATTTGTGCCACAAACTGGTGTTCTTATTATAGTTGTTGATATTCCATCTTTACCTATTTTTTAGGTTTAGAATCTATTACATTTTACATATTAAAGTGGTTTCCCAGGTTTTCTTTTTATACAATTCTTACTGCTAATAGTTTGGAGTATTGGTGCCAATTCTTTTTCTCCTTCCCCCCCCCCCTCAATTCTCCCTGCTGTAATCCTAGACTGTAATTATCTACTCTGTTTAGTTAGTTTTTTCATGGGTAACTTGTTAGAAGATTCACATCCTCTCTGAACTTTTCAACACACACAAAGCATAACCTTGCCGACCTGTTTCAGATGGTTTAATTGTGTGAGCGATAAAGGTTCTTTTTTTTTTTTTTTCTGAAAAAGAAAAATGCTAAATGCTTACGTAGCTTGATTGTACTTTCATTGAATTAGTGATTACTTGATTAGTACTTCATCTCTAACACTTTGTTTCTCCTCCTCAGATGTCTTACCCATTATTAGACAGCACTAGTTGGAGCAAAGAAGTAGCTGTGGTTCTTCAAGCAAGTGGGGCATCCCACCAAACTTTTAGGCAACTGGTTCTTCGGTCAGATGTTTTCTCATTATAAAGTTGACTTTGTTGCTTGTGTTACCTTATTTTTCCGATTTACTTGGCCAACCTCTCTTTTTGCCACCATGTTCATGCATCCTTCTCTCCCCATACCTCACCACCCACATACCAACTGAGCTATGGCAGCTCATTGGCATGAAAATTTTCCCTGTGATGTCACTGATAATCATTATTTCAATTGATTCTCTACATTCTAGATATGATCAAGACCAGAAGCTTGATTAATCAGAAGAAATATTATGGGATTTCAATGTATCATCAATGCCATCTCTCCTTGCTGACAAGGATAGAAAGAAAACTTAAAATTTTAATGATACCGGGATGACTCCATTATCTTTTAGTTATCAACATGTTATTGTGTGGTTTATATGATGATTAGAAGGAGGGATGCGACCTCAAGAAATGTTATAGTGCTGTTTCTTTTTTAAGAAAGTGACCATCAACATTCTTCTTATATATCCCAATGAACCTGTACCATAAGAGAAGAATCTGGGTCCCCCAGATTAGTGGGGAAACTGTAACATGGATTTATTGGATTCATATCCCAGATTCGTGTGCGTGCTTTCGGTGTTAGAAATTAGCATTACTTCATAATTGTCATGCAGAGATCATCTTTCCATGGCATGGTAGGTAGACTCATTTGTTTTTTAAGTGCTCCACTTGCCTTAGTTGAATCTCTAGCTGGATATTGAGGCATAATGAGGTAAGCAAACACTGTGGTGGATCATAATCAAGGCAAAATTTACCTTATTCTTAGAGGAGATGTAACCATTTAGCATCTCCTTTAATTCAATCTGAAATTCTGATTCCCATGTTTTTTCTCCCCCACTATTCTAAGCTATCCCTGTACATGACACAGTACAGTTTGTTTGCCTTAAATTATTCTTTCCTCTGTTGAAGTTCAACATCAATAACATGTTCAGGTGTTTGATAATTCAAGAGGTATAATGCTCTTAATTATTGGGGTGGCTCTTTAAACTGGGTCATCTCTGCTTTACAGAAAGTCCTTTTTCGTCTATTATATTAATAAACACATCCTTGTTTGGGCAAATCCACAGTAATCAAACAGTAAAAATGCTCTTAAGTGGAAAAGGCCAAAAGGAATCTGAAGTTCTTAGCAAAGGAGGTTAAGTTTTTGTCACTATCAACAACAGAACACCTCATCTCCCCCACCATTACACCAGCAGCAGGCATGGTACATCAAGCCTAAGTTTCACACTAGCCAAACATCTTTCTGATAAACCCACAACATAAAGTAGAACTTAGATTCCCAACATTATTACAGTAACACTCATCAGTAGCTAGGCTTAGCATAGTAGCATAAGAAACACACAAACCCCATTTGTTTTCTGTTGGCAAAGGACTCAAACTGTGGCAATGGGACCCAAATTAACTGTAGGTTCCATTGCCTTCATGGCCTCAAACCTTGGTTCCTTGGCCTGGAACTTCAAACCAGCATAAAGCTTCATGTAGTCCTCAAACACGAATTTTGGGTACACTTCGCTTTTCTCCTTTTCTTTCTCCACCAATGCTGGTGCTGGGTAGATGACTGCATCACTGCCTGGGTTGTAGAATGATGCTAATGACATTCTGTTTCCATCAGTTTGGGCGATCACCCGGTGCATCACGCTCTTGTACTTGCCATTGGTGATCACCTACATACGAGAAAAACATAGGAAAATCATGAAATTGCAGTCATTATCCCTGATAGACTGAAACAGAGATAAGTGATTGTCTTCTGGGCATATACCTCAAGCTGATCACCTAGGTTGATGACAATGGAGTGTCGCATCGGTGGAACATCAATCCATTGGCCATCCTTGAGGAGCTGAAGCCCACTGACCTTGTCGTCTTGGAAGAGTAGGATGATGCCGCCAGCATCAGTGTGTGCTCTCAGACCCTTGATCAGCTCTGGCTGTGGGCATGGAGGGTAGTTGCTGACCTTGGTGCCAAAGCTTGGCCCCTGAGACCCGTAAAAGGCCTTCTTCAGGTACCCTTTCTCTAGCCCAAGATTCTCACACAGCAAGTCTAGAAGCAGCTCAGCCAGTTTCTCCAAGTGCGCGGTGAATTCCTTCATCGCCTTCCTGTTATATCATTCACAAAATTCATAGGCTTCACACCAAAAAATATACTGTGAACTGAAAGACGAGTAGAGTTTATAATTGTGACCTGTAATCTTCTTCAAGGTCTGGGATTTCAGACATGTTGGAGGTTGGAAGATGGCGGAGGAAGAAGGTGCTTTCCCAGTCCAAATCGTTGATTTCGGACTGAACAGCCTCCAGACCCACCCTTGCCACCATTTCTTTGAACCTCTGCTCCATACACTTCTTGTAATGCTCCTTAGTCAACTTCTCCACTGTGTCCATCAGCTCATGGGATATCCCATGATTCACCAACTGCAGAAAAACCATAAACCACCACCATAACCAAACTCAGTAAAGCTCTGTAAATAGTTGCGGATGAAATTTACAAGCAAGAAGCAAAGAGCTTATGACTAGCTGTATATGTGATATGTGTATACCTCAAAGAAACCCCAGTTCTCACAGGCATCTTTGATAATCTCCATGGTTGCTGCTCTCTCTTCTCCATTGAGATTCTCCATGTTAATAACTGGGAAACTCTCCATCTCTCTCTGTGTATCTCACTCTCTCTCAACTGCTTCTCCCACTGTGTGTTTGTGAATCTGTGCATCAATCTATGTGGGGGAGGCCTCCAATTTATAGGCATTTCAAGGAGTGGGAGGTGGGAAAAAGATAGAAGACTGTGGGGGCTTCAAAAATATTAAAATTATCTATCCAAATCTGTGTTAAAAAAATAAAGCAAGAATTTTTTTTTTAATTAAAAAAAGAAAAAAGAAAAACAGGACTCGTGGAGGATGTATGTGAACACATCCTGATGGACCCCTACCTTCTTTTGGCTGAATCCATGGCCATGGACCATGGTCTCTTCTTCCTTGCTGAGCAATCATGCTTAGGTGGTTGGGACCCACCTTGGTCACCCTTCCCTTCCTAGATTGGTTCTTGGCCCAACCAGGGTGGCTGCTACTTTTCCCATGCATGCGCCATCTTGAACTTGTTTTGGTATGAACATGACATTACATGATATAATTGAAGTTTCCACTGGGACATCTGGGTTAATGCACCTCCACAAAATTAAGGTAAATATCAAATAAATTTCTTGTGGTCCAATCCCATCCATAAAAATTAGAACGGCTGAAAGTATTGGCCTGGTAATATCATTGTCTCACTATTTAATAGTGTAAGTTTTTGGATCAAATCCATGGCTTAACATAGTATCGAAGTTTTAATTAAGTAATGATTTCAAGTTGGGCTCTTTTGTTGTGTTCGATTTTCAAAAAATTTGAAAGAAAATGCAAATAAAAGGAAAGAAAAATAAAAAATAATTTTTTTTTGTATGTTACTTTAAATATTATCTTTCATATCATAATTTAATATGAGAAAATTATTTTTCTTAATTTTCTTTTCTAAATATTTTTTGAAAATCAAACATGATCTTTGTGTTTGTTTATTCCTCTCTTTGTTTATTTGGGATAAGGTATTAGAACTTTGGTTAATTATAGGTTTTGAGTTCGAATCTATTTGTGTAAGATGTGTAGTTCATAATATTCTAGGTCAAATTATGGGTTTTGCCTCTAGGTTGTGGCTTATCATTTTCATATTAGCCCTTTTTGAGTTATGATCATTTGCATGCCCATCCTTAAAAAGCTTCATGTTAAGTAAAACTCAAAAACAATTATTTTTGCACTAAAAGAAAAAAAAAAAAAGCCCCATCTTTCAAGATTCCACAAAAACAATGTATTCAAGGGGGAGCTTTCTGGAACCCTTTTCCAACCATTTTTGTAGTTTCTTTTCATCCTTTCCAAGTGCATGATCCACTGATGCAACCCATTGAGAAAAATAATGGAGGGACTTTACATGGAACCAATTTTACTCTACTTTTCTCTATACAATGAAATCATACATCCTGTCAAAACTTTTCTACAATGATCTCTTCTTTACTTTCTTTTTTTCCCTTTTTGTAGGGGATTGCCATAAGGTTCACAGCCACTCTTTTTATGAATGGTGGGTTTTTCTTTTGGGTAGTATTGAAAAGATATCTCTTGGTTACGTACCGAGAAGCAAAATCCAACTAAAAGTAGCTAACAGATCATATAGCCAGGCCTCCTTTTATTCGCATTTTAACAATGGTCTTATTTCCTTATACTTATATCCAATTTATTCGTACTTGGGTGTGTGTTATTTCTTAACGTCATTGTTCAATGGTCTAGGTTATATTATTCACCAAAAATATTCAAATGAGAAGCTAGATAGAGTAGCCACGAGAAAGCATATATCATAGAATTTTCTACATGAAAAAGAAGGGAATAATTACCAACCCAATCAAGTAGGTCATGTTCTATCTTTTTGCCATTTTCTTTGTCTTGTTTATGGCAAAACCATGACATGAAAAACAAAAGCAAGATACATAATGAAGGTCCATCATCAACAAGGGGAACAAAAGGATGGATAGAAAAAAGAAAGAAAGAAAGAAGGAAAGAAAGAAAGACAAGTGTGGTGAGAGAGAGGAAAATAAAGTCTGTGAAGTGAATTGAAATGATAAAATGGAAGAAAAAGTGAAAGAAAAATGGAAAGTTTGCTTCAATCACGCCCACTTTAAGTGCATGCCTTCTCTCTTTAATTACTTCTTGGAAATGGGCTTTGTGAAACATCAATGTGAGTGGGAATTGTACTGGCTCGGTACTGTGGTATTTCATGCTTGTAAAAGGAAAAAAAATGGAGTTACAAGTGGGTGTTTTATTTTTGATAAATTTGCTTTCTTCTTTCTGCTACTTAAACAATGGGCTTTCCCATTTTTTTATTTTTTCCATTGATTTCATGATTTGAGGCAAGAAAAAGCTTATGGGGTTCCGAGTTCGAGTTGACAACAGTTGGACCCTCCTTTGAAACTTTTTAGCTTTTGGTCTCATGGGCACATGCAATGTCTTTTGGTAAATGTTAGTGCATTTTCTCATCTCCCTCCAAACAATTTTTTTATTTATTTATTTTATCTAATTCTTAATTTTGTTATTTCTAAAAAAATTCTAAAAAAAAGGTATTAAAATTTTTAACATAATGTAGAGTTAATATCATTAAAAAAATATTTACAATTAATTAAATTAAAATGGGTGAAAATATATGAGTGAATTTTGGATATTACAAATATTTTTCATACTAAAATTTTGAGAAACTTATCTTGAGAAAGAGGTAGTTGTGAAGAAATTGAATTTCTTGATGGGCAATAAGAGCTAGTGGGCCCACTCTATGAAATTGATGTACCTAAAACAAGAGCCAAAAAGGGTTATACCTTGAGTGCATATTCTTTTGAGAGAGAGGAATATTTTATGCAGGTCTCAAGTCAAGAGTTGCTAAGATGAAACCAGATACAAGCCTACACTTTCAAAGAAGACTTCTGGTTAACTACTATTATTGCTTATATTATAGTCAATTCATTTGATTCAAATAGGGAAATCAGTTGTTATTCCCTTAATAGAAAGAATAATATCCTATATAATCTTTATAAAGTTTAGACATTTATATACTATTTAAAGAATTTATTTAGACTTCATTTGGATTTTATAAAGTTAACAGTTTTGAGAAAAGTTGAATATGATGGAAATTATAAATTTATATTTTTAAAAAAATTTATTTTTATATTAAAAACTACGGAAGCATGTGAAAAAAATTAAATAAATTAAAATCTAATTTTTATTTTCTTTCATTTTCTTTTTCTTTTATGGATAATTATCAAGTTTTGACAACCCTTCTATATCTTATTGTCTTATCTTGTTTCCTATTTTTCGATAAGCGAATCGATTGATTGGACTGATTTTTCTTGATTATTCAAAATACATAATGCTAATAGTCACCCTTCTAGGGTTTCTCGAAAAATTATGATCTTGTGTTGATCATATGTTTAGAACATCTACTATTGTCATGCCGACTTCTTTTTTCTTTTTTCTTTTCACACATTATAGCATCACATAATTCAATATTTTAGATGAAGATGAATCATGCTTTTCTTTTTATGGGTAAATTCTACTTCAAACCAATCTAATAGAAGTGGGGCAAACAGACATTCCTAGAGCTTCTTGTTTTTGGTTTTTTGCTGTTCATGACATGAATTTGCATTGATTTATGATGTGTCCTTCCTAACTATAACATGATTAAAAGCCCTAGTAGAGAGACATGATCCTATATTTTCTCTATTAGTTTTTGATGCTGGGGTCAAGCTTCACATTCAATTAAACTCTCTTTGCTTCTTTTGTGGTCTCTAATATTCTTCAAATAACGCAAGGTCTCATATCTAAAATAAATCATCATATTGTGTTGATTTGAGGTACTTTCTTCATCAACTTTCAAACTTGCTGGTGTGAGTTGATGGTAATATGAGTGGCTGACATGGTGTTTGGTTGATGAGAAAATAGAAGTACAAGTTGGGGAAAAATACAGTTTGGTATGTAGTGCACATGCGATGTTTTGTAACTCACAAGTTGATGAGGACGTGGATCCCATTCCTCAACTCCAAATACTTTTGCCATTTGCCTACGTCTCTATTCGTTTCTACACAAATCCCAACAAATAACATTCTATAAATACTTGTACACAGACACAGAGAGAGGAAAATGCTAATGTATGGTGAGTATGGAAACCCAAATCTGGTTGGTTGAATATGTGGGATGAGATCTAAATTGTTAGACGAAAGTACAAACAAATGAAATTAAAGTAAGTGTTGGTACACGATCAACAATGTTTTTTTTTAATTAGTTTTCTCCGAGTAAACAACGAGTGTACTTGTAATAAGGTATATTTAGATGGTTTTTTTAGAGATGTCTCTCCAAAACTTAAGTCAACTTTTTTTGAAGAAACTAACTATGACACATTTAGGGAGCTTAATTAATTCATATCTAAATTTGATATGAACTAATTATGCATTTTTGATATCTACCGAAGGAAATACCATTCACTACCACAATATATATATATATATATATATAAATTAGCAAATAAACAAGATATTGGAACTTTAATATGAATTTAAGGGTTTAAGTTTAGAATTATTTTAAGAACATAATGCTAAATTCATTTTTAACTAATTTGTAGAATTACAAATTACTAAATTTGTGTGAATCCAATTTCAAGAATTATTTCAAAATTTATTATTTTTTAATTTATATTTAATTGATGATAAAATCACTTTTTAGCAGCCATATTAAAAGTACGTTTGAAATGGTCAATCTAAAAAAAAAAAGAAGAAATTGAAAGATATAGATGTGGAGGTGATATTTGAGGATCAGGTTCCTCTAACCATCAAAAGTAAAAAAGATTGCAGTCTAAATGGTGCAATTGGGTGGATTCTCCATTGACTACATGCTTTATTTTGGTTCTCTTTTTTAATAGTGAGATTATTCTCCTTTGTAATAAATTCTATAGATATGGATTAATAAAGCATGGAATCTTTCAATGAATGCCAATGAAGAAATGCATGAATCATAGCCCTAGATCTACAGGAGAAAGTATGCATTATATATATATATGGTGGGGTAAAACTATAACTTGCCTTTAATTTAGAATCAAATTAATTCAGATTATTTTATTTTTTTAGTTACTTAATCATTTTTAGATTTTATATAAAATACTTAAAAGTGGAATTAATCCGTGTTTTAAAATGTAATCCATATGCGATTGTCTTATTTTTAAATAAAAGTATTGATGGAATTGAATCGAAGCAATTTAGATTAGGCATATTTGGTCGTTATGGTTAATTGCACAAATGATACATGAGTTCATTTCAAATATCATAATCTTAGAAAGTTCTTTGAATCTTATTTATAGTTTTGTTTTGATTTTGCGGTGTTAGGTAAAGACTTCACCGTTAATCTTAATTCTAGTTTTCAATATCAATTCAATGTTTGATAAACTTAAGTTTTGTGATAATAATAAAATAAATTTAAGTAATTTCAAGTAGGAAGATCTTCATGGATCAATTAAGGAAAACCCATACATGAAGGAGTTTAAAAAGTCTTGGTGAAAGTAAAGGAAGACTCATTAAAGTTCTAATAGGATTTTGATGTGTTAAGCGTGTTAAGTTTAGACTCGTATAATTAAATAAGGATAATGGTTGATTGGTTGAGTGAAAAATGTGTCTAACTGCTAATTTTCTTTAAAATATCATATTTCCTTTATAATAATCTATAACTTGTATATCACTTATTAGACCATTCTTTAATTATAAATTTGTGAAAGATTAAGGAACCTCATAAGAAATTTATTTAAATTTGTAAAGGTACGAGAAAAAGACCAAAAACTTATATAGAGGTCTTTTGGTGCCTAGGAAACCAAGTGTATGTATTTAATTTTTCGTTGAAAGCTAGACTTTCAAAGGAATAGTACAAAAATTCTTAAGCTCACATTGAAAGAAGTTTGCGAGTGTGGATATATACAAGATTTTCGACAACAAAACATTTTCTATTTTTAATCTCTTTACTTTATTACACTTTATTATGTCATTAATATTATTTAATTTTATTATATTTTTCATTAAAATTTTAAATTTGGGACTTGAAAAAACAAAATTTTCAAAACGGGTCATCTCTGAATTCACTTTTTTCCATACCAAAATTTGTAAATTAGATTGAATTCACATTCAAGGTGGTTAAATTGAGGTAGATATTTTTCTCAATCAAAGCTGAAGAGAAAATAATTATTAGATAAAGAAAAAAATAGTTGAGAAAAGGACCAACGATGATGATCTAAACAAGAAAAGTTGAGAGAAGAAGGTAGTAGATGAGTCATAATTTTGGAAAAGCTAGGAGGGGACACATTCTTTCCTCCACAAAAATGATCAGTTATTGTTGCATAAATTCTGAAATGGACATCCTACCAATCCATTATAGTTGGACAGCTAATCATTTAATGAAATCATATCATAAGTCTTTATATACAGCTTCCATGTAGAAAATATACCACATCTAAAGGGAATAAAATTTATGATCCGTTGACTAGATAATTAGGTGAGCTCATTGCATGAAATAACATTCTAATTATGAAAATTTCCATTCACTTAATTAGGGTTACGAGCTTATTATATAAAATAATAATATTCTAAAGTGATAAGTTTCTTTTAATGGTTTGTTCGTTCATCAAATAACGCTACAAAGACAACACAATAATTACCCTTTGGGTTCGTGTCAACTTTATTCCGAATCTTTGAAATAAGTAAAGGTATGTTGAAAAGTAACTTTATTTGAAAAAGATTTTTCTTAATATATAGAGTTTTTATTGAGAATACTTTCATTTAAAACATTTTTAAGCAGAATTACTTGATATTTGAATATAAATAATAACGGGAATTTTCAAAAAATCATGTATTAAGTGATTATTTAAAAAGTACCTTCAAAAGATTTTCTAATTGTTTTTTTCTAAATATTAGTAGGCATTTCTAGCCTCCTCCGCTCCCAAACAAACTCTAAGGTATGGATGATATTGTCCCTTTGTAATGAGCTCAAGCTTGACTTTTAGGTTAGTTTTTTTGTTTTTGCCTTTTAATGAAGGTTGAAATGCATGCGAAATTCATAATTCCGACGACATATTAATATTAATAGCATAAAAGTTACATTAAATATGAAACAGTTTTTTTAATAAAAAAAAAGAAGAAAAAGAAACAACTCTACCCAAAGCAAAATTGTTCTCATTTCTATATTAAACTCTTTTTAAGTCAAAAGCTTTTAAATAAAATTCCATCAAACACGCATAGAAACTTTTATTATTATCATTATTATTTAAAAAAAAGAAAAAAAATCAACATCTCCACGTTGCATTACAACTACCTCTCAAGGAAAGTAATGGGAAGATGGCCATGGAATTCTTTTCTTGACCAAAGTTTGTGTGGACGATGGCTGTACAGAGAACCTGATGAATGAAAACAATGATTTTTTTTCCATATAAGAAAGGTTACAAGGGAAGCCAATTCAATAGTGACCATGGACCAAAGATAACACCTTGGAGTTATGCACTTGGCGTGCCACCCTTGTGGGGATACACCATGCCTTTCTTGGGCCCCCGCCATGGATATCTATCATCCATACTTTTTAGCAAAAATAATTCATTTAAAATAAAACGTGGATGAAAATTTCTTTTTTCGTATAAAAAGTTTGTAATTACGGTTTTGAATTTTTTTTTAAATGATCAAAATTATAATAATCAATTACGATCTTAAATTAATTTTTAAATTTAAATCTACGTTGATGATTATGGTTTTGTCGTATAATATATATATAAAATTATTTTGTTGGTGTGGATATTTTGTAAAGGAGTTATTTTTCCTTCCAACTCTGTGGTCCATGTATCAAAAATTCTAATTAGGGTTTCCATTTTTCTCTCCTCGGGAAGGGGTCAAAGGATATCAAATCAAAGGGTCTTGTGACCTCAATCTTTCGTGGGATTCATGGGACCATCTTTGATTTGTTGCACTAGTTTTTTTATCCTGCGTGCTAATCGTGTGATTGACCACTTGCTTATCTTCTAGTCCTTTACTTGAATGGAATCAATACTCTTTTGTACCAACCACTGCCTTTTTGTTTTCCATGCTACTGTGAATTAATTTGTACAAAAGCCCGTGTAAGTATTCTCATCACATACTGTTGATGAGAAAGTTCTACATATTTCAAGCATTTGTTTCACGAGGATATATCTACTTTATGGAGCTCTACTAAATCATTGTGGTTGTATTTATAGTTCTAAAACCCTAATTCACCACTTTATTGTTTTCATGTCATATTCTAGTGACTTGAATTCGCAACTACCTCCTATGGTGATAGCGATAGAGACTAAACCTTTTATAGTAAATGCACCCATATCGAAATTTATGCGATATTATTATTGTTCGGACCCATGACATTTGACAAGAAAAGAAGTTAGGTACTCATACCTATTTTGGAGTTTGTATCATGCTTTCGTTATTCAAATCCTGACTTTACCTACCATGCCACTTTTTAGGGTCTAAGTTTTAAGCTTAGAAATCAAATGACTTTTAAATAAGATAGTTAAAGTTTGGACCAAACAAATAATACCATATGTGGGTTATAAACTCGGGTCATGAAAAAGTTATACTTGAAGAGAGATTCTTCATGAAGTGAAGCTTAAAAGCTAATCAACTTTTAAATGAGATAGTTGAAGTTTGGATCAAACAAATGATACCATATATGGGTATAAACTCGAGTCATGAAAAAGTTATATTGAGATAGATTTTTGCAGAAGTGACAAATAATGTCTTATACTCCTTGAAAAATGTTATGGGAGAGATTACTAGATTTATAAAATACTGTGTCTCGAGTCTCGACAAATAATAAATGTAGAACTTCCCTCTGAAACAATGCTACTCCCCTAAGAATGATGTCTTAGAAAATAAGGCATGGTTTGATGTATGAGCCTAGGCCCAACAAATTAAGAATTTAGGCATGTACAAAATATCAATAAAGTTTTATTTAAAATGTTGAGGTTTGAATAGTGACATCTTTCCTTTCACAAAAGGAATACTCAAATATTTTTTGAAAGATCTAGTGTTGCTCCATTATTTGAGTTATCTTTCCCACTATGATGTTTGGTACTCATTTCATCCTCTATCATGTCAAATCCCATGGTGGTACTTTACATAAATGCATGAACATGAAAAGCTAAGAAGGCCATACAAGTACTCAAATACCACCCAAAGGCAATCCATGAAATCTACAAACTGAAAAGAAAATGGGAAGACCTTCACTGTATATATCATAATCAGACAAAAGGGAGAACCAACACACCCCCCCCCTCCAACCCAAAAAAAAAAAAAGGGAGAAAAAGATAGTAATAAAAGAAGGCAAAAATGAAATAATTGGAACCCTCAAAAGAGGCTTTTCCTAAAGTCGAAGCTTTTTTTGAGTTGTTCCCTCTCTTTATTAGTTTATTTTGCCTTCAGAACCACATCCCTTGTACGTAACACAGAAACATCCATTTCAGAGTTGCTCAGAATTATATGCTCCTTAGTTATCATCTGCTTTTAAAAACATGCCACTGTTTGGCAATACGCATGTTGTATTTTACTTCCGGTGTGAAAGAGGCTATTTGCTTTAATGCTTATCCACCTTCCCCCACTTATTCCTTTCTTACACGCCCGCATGTCCTTTTACTCATAAATGGCAAGTGCTTGGACAACGAGAATCGTTACCATTTAAGCACTTCTGGAAACTGCTTTTGGCATTATTTATTTATTTATTTATTGAGTGTATTGAGGTTAATTAGATTGCATGCTGGTATGTAAAGGTGAAAAATACATTTATTTTATTGTTTAAAGTTGGCCAAAAGGCTTTCCAAGCATGGGATATATATGATACCAAATTAAATATTATTGGAGTTTGAAGTTTGGGCTGAGGTTGAGGAGTAATGGGCCAATATAGGCCCATTTGGATCAAAGACTAGCAACCAAAAACCTTGGATGGATGGGCCAAAGGGGGCATGGCTTTAAGGCCCAAAAGAGTAAAGCAAATCTTTGAATTGTTTTAAGTACTATACTCCATAATTTTAAAATATTATCACTTAAAAAAGATCTTAAAATATTATTTCTAATTCTAAGAGAATAAAATAAGTCTAAAAAAAGTTTTTTATTTTTTAGTAGCATCACTTTCCAACATAGACAGTTGATGATCACTTGTCATTTGTGAATTAGCGCATTTGGTATAGTGTGTTTTTTCCTTTTAAAAAAAATTATAGTTTGTGACAGAGGAATCCTATCCTTTGTGTGCTTAACTTGAATTCCTAAAAAATAGTCTACAATACCAAGGTTTTTCAAAGCATAAATATGATTCAACTTGTTAATTAAGCTCTATAGTTTTATATTATTTCTTCTTATCCTTAGATGTCATCTATATGGATAAGGACAAAAGCTGAGTGAGTAGTATGATTTGAATAAACCAAGACTAATTATATTTAGCTTAGACTAAATCAAATGAAAAGAGCACTATGCAACTTCTAAAATTTAGCCCTTGGGGCATGCTTTAGTCCAAATATGGATTCGTGTAATTTGCAAACCACATTTGGTGACTTGGGATCAATGAATCCTTGAGATTGTTCCATAAACATTTTTTTTAATGCATTATTAATATCCAATTGTCTAACAGTCCAACCTTTTGATGGAGTCATAGTCAAAACCACTCTAATATTGGTTGGTTTCACTATTGAACCAAAGGTTTTGTTAAAATTGAAACTTGCCATTTGGTGAAACCCCTTGGCTATAAGTTAAGCTTTGTATTGGTTGATTGTGCCATTAGTCTCTTTTACTTTAAATACCCACTTTTAATTAATTGCCTTTTTTCTTAGTGGCAGAAGTATAAGACACTAAGTTCCATTCTTCACCAAATTAAAAAATTCATTTGTCATGACAACTTTCCACAACATATGTTGTAAATTAGCTTCTACTAACTCAAACTCCCTAATTACTATAAACACTAGAAGTTTAAAGGTTCTTACTTTAGACCTTGTGATTATTTGGTGTGCATTACCAACTTCTAATTTTTTTAAGCTTGCATTGATGTTGGATTGCCAGCATATGTGTGAGTAACAACCACAAAGCTTGCACAGTAGAAGTAAAAGTGGGTTTTAAAAATGTTGTAATTGGTAAAAACAAGTTTCTTATGAAGTAGGAATTGTGCAAGAACTTTCAATAAGGACATTTGCAATCGAAGCATTAGACTGTGTTTGAATTGAAGAGTGAATAGATGTATTGGGAAGAGATAAGGTCGGTACCAATGCTAAAGACCCTAAATTGAAAGAAGATGAGTGTGGAGTCGACTTTGGATTGAACTGGCAAAAAATGGAAGGGTTGTTAATCAAAGATGAGATCTTATGAAATGAAGATTTTGCCGATAGGATCTAAACATTTGAAACCATTGTGATTTAGGCTATAATTAATAAATGTACAATAAATATAACGAAAGACTAGTTTGTGTTTATTGTAAGGTCTTATATTTGGATAACAAGCACATTCAAAGACTCGAAGTATGAAATAATTAGGCTAAGTTTCGAATAACACTTTTAAAGAAGATTTTTTGTGCAAAATTAGTAAAAGAAGCCTATTAATCAGATAAGCAGTGGATCAGTAAGTCTCGTCCTAGAATTTCAAAGGCATAGATAACCTTGTTAGAAGAGTGATACCATATTTAATGAAGTGAGAATGCTTCCTTTTAGTCACACCATTTTACGATGAGTATGAGAATAAGAAGTTCTATGAACTATCTCAATATTGATATGGATTTTACCAAGATAATAAGTAGGACAAAAGGACGAATCAATTTTATTGATATAGTGTAACATTTACAATTCTTTCTTAAAGACGAACATAAACAATAAAACTACAAATTATAATGAAGAAGAAACAAGAACATAAATAATAGAACTACAAATTATAGGTTTGGACATTTGAGAATTCAAAAAAATGTGTACATTTACATGAGAAAGAGCAAAAGACACAAAATAACAAGGTTGCCATTATTTAGAGAAATTTAGGTGGCATTAATCAAAGAATTTTTTTCGAGAGATCTAATTGGGACTAAGAAAGAATATGAGTGGAATTTAAGAAAGACATTGTTATCTTGTGCGAACTAAGACATACTTAGTAAATTCTTTATTATTTTAGAAACATTAAACAAATATTTAAAGTAATTATCACTCAATTGATCAATCTACTAAGTAGTCATGTGAGAGCTCCTTTAGATAATTGTCATTGCAAAACTAACTTCCTAACAAAATTAAAACAATCTCACTAAAATTAACAGAATATTCTAACGTATAAACTTCATCACTAATAATTGTTTTAATTTGATTATTTGAAAAATTATTTTATATTTGAAAAAAAATTTATAATCAAAAAAGGGAAATTTGATGTAAAAGCTAGACAATATTATTTCATATAAAACCCATTTTTTAACTTATATCAAAATTTATTTGATATTTAATTAATTTCCTATGCTAAAATGATCCTTTAAAAAATATTAACTAATGATTCATAACATAAAAGTCAAGGCCAAATCCCAATTGATAGAAACAACTTTTTGTGATTGAAAGAATTTTTATCATCCTAATCAATGCAAAATAAATTATTATCTCCTTTTTCTTCCACTTTGTGCCATTTTTTTTTAATAATGCAATCATTATATCATCTTCCGCTTCTTCCCCCTTATCATTCTCCTAGGCCCATTAAGGACTTGATCAATAAATGGGCAATCAATGGGCTCACAAGAATCCAAGGCACCACCCCAAAAATGGAAATTCACAAAAATTGACAAATTTGAAGTCGCAATAAAATCATCAAATTACAAATAAATCCACGTTACATCGAAAATTGAATCACCCTTTTGAAAAATTTTCCCTCCTTGAGTCCACCCATCAACCGTCGGATCCCGAGGCGGTTGATCTGACGGCTCAGAATATGTCCAGAATCTCGAGAATCGAACGGTTGCAGAGGGGACAGGAGCCTCGGTTCAACCACAGCTCCCTCGAACACACCCTGCAAAAGGTGTGACCACATGGTATGAAAGCTGAGCCTTTCTTTCTTCCCATGCACACGCAGCACAGTTGATCACTCCCCGCTCCTCTCTCCTTCTCCATCTCCCCATCCCCACCGTCCGATTCCTCCAGCAGTCTCAGCAGCGACACCCTCAGCGGCGTCCCAGGTGCACCCTCACTTGTCCCACCATTCGTGGGCCCCACCGCCACGGTCGCCACGTCCTGCGCCGCCCTCATTTGCCGCTCGGCCGCCAGCGCCGTCGCCAGGTTCATCCTTGGCGACACCGGAGCTTCGCCCACGCAGGCCCGGCCCGGACTGATCCCCGGCGAGGCCTGACCCACTTCCTCTTGGGCCTGAGCCATGGACTGCGCTTGGGCTTGGGCTTGGGCTTGGGCTCCATCGTCGTCGTCATTGTCATCCTCTCTCACGGTCATCGTCGACGGCCTGAAACCCCAGGACGCGCCGCAGCAGCTCATCTTCTTAAATCCCAGCCGTCGCTTTATACTTCTCCACCTCCCGATTCGATCCAAACCGTCCATTTCCTCTCTCAGGAACCACAGCAGCGTTCTGGCCTCCTGCAAACGGAGAAGGGAGTTTTCACCGTTTCCACTCATTCTCACACAAACCCACGAAAAAGATTGCGAGAAATCATAAAAAAATAAAAAGGGTTTGAAGAAGAGCACATACAATCACTGATCACGCCGACGAGTCGGCCTGCTTCATCCATGTAAGTCTCGTGAATTTCTTCAAGAATCAGAACCCCCACCTCGTCTTCAATTCACAGATACGAAAACGACAGAAGCAAACTAAGAAATGGGGTCCAAAGAAAGCATTTTTGCACCGTTGGAAAGTGAATAAACATTGGGTTTTTGAGATCATAGGCAGCTCCGTCATCGATGAGACGGGTATTCAAGCTTTGAAGAAACAAACAAGGACAAAATAGAAGAAGGAAAGAAAACAAAAGAATGAGAAAAGGTTAGTCTGTACAGAGTTCTCTTCTAGTTTTCTGCGCATCCTTGCTTAACTTTATTCCTCTGTTTAATAAAATTTTATTCAAATTATTTCCATACTTTTATACCCTGATGAATTGTATTTTCCATTTCTTTTTTTTTCTTGACTAAGTATGAAAATCTATCAAATGAAAATTACTAAATCCAATAAATATATTTATTAAATATTTATATTTTAAGAAGAGTTTTTTGGAGTTGATTCTTGCATACCTAACAAGCATATTTTCAAATAGAGAGATTTTCTTCTCAGAGAAGGGATTTTACATTTAATTACAATTTTTTTTTCCTAAAAAAATTATTTATATCTATTTAATTGTTTTAATTAGTAACTAATAATTTGAAAATTGAAAGAAATAAATTAATTCAAATGAATTATAGGTAGGTTAGGACAATAATTCATAATTAATTAATTAATTATGAATTATTAATCACATTTTATTATACTCCATTTGTAATGCTTAAGAAATGGTCTTCGCTGGCCAAAGCAAAGTCAAAGCCCATGGAAGCCGGCGCATGCCATGTGGCAGTTGTTGGCATGCCTACAATATAAGGCATCTTATAGGTTTCATCGTGGTGTGCTTCATTTTTAAGCATTTATTTAAATTAAATATCAATATTTTAAATATATTAAAAAATGCATAATCACAAATTAAAATAAATTTAAAATTTTTGCTTAATTTGACCAAAAGTTGAATTTATATTATCAAACTAATTGGACCTCACTCCTTTACCCATAATTGGACCTCCTTTTTCAATGGATTCAAATCTTAATAAAGTAGACACCTTATCATAACGTTGAGTATAACACAACTTTTAATTCAAATAATTTTCATAGTTATAATCTAATACTTGATTCTCTTTTGAGGGACCCCAATATTTTGTGTGCGCCATATTTTTGGATCAATGATGGGAGTCCATTTATTGGTAAGTCGAATATATTATGGGAGTGTTGGACCACCTGGACTCAACAAAAGGAGGTGGGCAAGGCCTGGCCCAAGAAAATAATTGGGCCTATTCCTGATTAACTTTTTCATAAACAAATCCAAACATGGGCAGAGAATACTAGGGACAGGCCCATTTCCAACTAGCCCAGCCCAATAAGCTAGCCCAGAAAGGAGATATTTTAGTGGAAGCTTCGTGAAGGCTCACGCACCGAATAGAAGCCCACAAAAGGGAAGAATGTGGAGGAGTGGATCCACACGGCTTTGCTAAATTCACACAAAATACAAAACCAATTTCAGCCTCACACCCCCCTCGCTGGCTTATTTTTCTGGAAAATTCACTCAACCCACATAAAGAGAAATACCACGTGGCAAAGAAAACTAGGCCACGGTTCCCGATATTACCCCTACCAATGAGGCCAAACTGCCTTCGGTCTCTGGGGCATAACCGTCTTCCGTACCCGCCTATTTCTAACGTTGTTTCTTCACTGAATAGAGAGTACTTGCGTTTTTCGCTTCTTCTCTGTTTTCTCTGCGAAAGATTTGAACTTTGAGATCTTGAAAATGGCTGGAGTTTCTCAATTCAATCAAATTTTCTGCAAGACCTGCGCCGTGGCGGCACCGCAGGTACATTCTGGCGCTAAATTGGCCTTTTTTCAGGCGAATTCGGTGGGAGTGGTGGGGAAGGCAGTGGGGAGAGTTAGGGTTTCGGCGGGGGAGGTGAATAGGGGAAGGCCGGTTGTTTTGGTTCGGACGGCGTTGGATGATGAGTGGGGGCCGGAGAAGGTGGAGCCGGAGGGGGAAGGGTCGACGGTGGCGGTGGTGGAGGAGGAGAAGTCGAAGGAGATTAATAGTTTGAAGAAGGCGTTGGTGGATTCGTTTTACGGGACTGATCGGGGGTTGAAGGCGACGAGCGAGACTCGGGCGGAGATTGTGGAGCTTATTACTCAATTGGAGGCGAAGAATCCGACTCCGGCGCCAACTGAGGCGTTGACTCTGCTCAATGGGAAATGGATTCTAGCGTAAGTTGTTTGCTTTAGTTTTTTCTTTTTTCTCCGTTTGGTCGGTGGGAAAGACTAGGGGAAAAAGAACGGAAAGTTATTTAAAATGACTTCCCTCATGGATCATTGTTGAGCACGTTTCTCAAATTTTCCTGATTAACAGAGGGAAAATGCATCTTCGGATTTATTTATTTGTAATAGTAGCTTTCTTTGATGCTAATGGATCACTGAATCAAACTAATTAAGGGATTGACTGGGACTTACATGAGATATCTAAGGAGAAGAAATGGGTGTGTGAAAAGCCCCTTTGCCTTCTCTGACTATTTTAGATTTTGTAAAATCAAACTTGAGGCAGCTGCTTGATTAATCGAGGTTGAGCTCTGACCATCAATCTGATTGGTGATGTTGCATAATTCAATGGCTGTTCTGAGTCAATATGTGCAAGTATGGTGCAGAATCATCTTGTTTTATGTTATAATATTTTCGGCGCTGTTTGGTTCTTGGAAAGTTGGATGGAAAATGCTAAACAAAGGAGAAAAAAAAAAAAAAAAAACCAGAAGGAAAGTAAGAAATGGATTTAAATTCAATAAATTATTTTTTTATATGTTACTTTAAATTCTTTTTACTTATTTAACTTTTTTTTATATAAAAATTAAATAATTTAAAAATATGTAAATTTCTTAATAATTTTAATTAATTTGACTTTTTTTTCCTAATTTTTCGTAATAATATCAAGAAAATCATTTTCCTTAACATTTTTTTTTAATAAATTTTTTTGGTAACTGAACGTAGAGATCTCATATATGTTTCAAAGTTATTATGTGTTTTCCTCTGCTTTTGCTTTATATACACCAAATTGTACTGTGTTTAGTCCTTTTCTTTGGCAGCAAAATCAAGATTACCCTATGGCTAGAATTAGCTACAGGTGTAGTTCATTCTGATGCCTGCACAAGAGAACATTATGTCAACTCGTGTTTGTATTAACTCTGCATTCTTTTCTCCAGCCGTCTTTTCTATTGTGTTGCCTGATGCTTGGGAGTTTTCCCTGATTCTATTTCTTGTTTCATGTCCAACCCGGGAGTGATTATGATTTGCATGCTTCTCTAGAGATGGTGAATATGGCATGTTCATCAGTGTTAGTGTGTTGTAACTTGCTTGAAGGGGATTCAAATTGGGCATGATAGGTGTTACTGAGATTTTTGTGTGGTGCTGCAGGTACACATCTTTTGCTGGTTTGTTCCCCTTGTTGTCAAGGGGTACCCTGCCACTGTTGAAGGTTGAGGAGATATCACAGACCATCGACTCCGAGAATTTCACAGTCCAGAATTCCGTCCAGTTTTCTGGGCCTCTGGCTACGACTTCCATCAGTACCAATGCTAAATTTGAAGTCAGAAGTCCCAAGCGTGTGCAGGTATTTCTCTATACCTGAATCATATACTCCCTGGTTATTATGGTGACAAATTTTAACAGAAAGGTTAGTGATTGACCACTTCTTAGGATTCATTCTCAATGTACATGTCAGCATCTTTATTTGTATCTTCTTTTAAGATCATCATCCTTCTTTTGTGTATACTTAATCAAAAAAATTCTCACACTTGCCATAGTAGTAAGAGAAAAATGGTGGAGAATTAGTTGAAGGAGAATATTTGGACCATAGGAAAGGTCATGAGCATGGACTTGATCCACTTTCTTTTCTTTTTCCAACATATAAAACATGGTGAAATGGTTCTCCGTCTTTCATAATGGTAATAATTAGTATCTGGAATTCAATAACTTATATTTTTTATTATTTTAGATTTTTTTTTTCCACTCAACACTCCAGTGTATTGAATTGTTTGTATGCTCCACCAAAACAAAGTTGAATGATTTTCATTTCTTTATTGTTCCTGTATAAGCCCCTGCATTTTCAGGGTTCTATTTGATTGTAAATTCTATTCAAAAACAAGAAAGTTCTTTTCCACCCTCTGACTGGGGCTGGTACAAGGTTCTGCTCTAAATTGATATGCATTTTTATTTAAATTCAGATCAAGTTCCAAGAAGGCATTATTGGCACTCCACAGCTGACTGACTCCATCGAGTTACCAGAGAATGTGGAATTTCTGGGACAAAAGATTGACTTGACGCCCTTCAAAGGCTTGATCACCTCAGTCCAAGATACAGCTTCTTCTGTTGCCAAGACAATCTCCAGCCAACCACCATTGAAGTTCTCTATCCCAAACAGCAATGCTGAATCATGGCTGCTAACCACATACCTTGATGAAGATCTTCGAATCTCTAGGGGCGATGCTGGCAGTATCTTTGTGCTCATCAAGGAAGGCAGCTCCCTGTTGGTACCTTGAGCCAAGGCAAAGAACTATTTCTAAGTAGTGTGATGCTTCTCCAGAGACAGGTTGGATTCTATATAAGAATAAATGGAGAATGAACTGAAGAATCTTGTTTATAAATCATCGTCAGATAAAATAGATTAGACCATAGCCACAAAATCCAAAAAGGTTTAGATTTCTAGTACCTGTGCCAGGTGGGAATCAGATCATATATGTGAAATTAATACTCCAAGATAATTCATTTTATAGAATAACACTTCTATTTCATAAGCTACATTGATCTAGTACTTCTTGCTTCATTGGATCCTGCAGAATTTGAATGACATTATTGGTTTTGGAAAGGGGGCTGTATCAGATTCAACGCTTCAACCATCATTTGGTGGTAAGAGATATTGACCAAGTTGGTTTTATTTTCTACTTCTATTTTTTTCTCTATCTTTTGATGTATTTTTCATGGGATATATAAGAAAGGAGGGTCGAAGCGCGTTTGGATTGCGTAGCAGGCGAGCAACATTATCTCTTGCTTATGTGTAGAAGTTGGAACAATGACTTATGTTTTCCTGGAAGGTTAAAGGGGCATATTTGGTTACAGGGCGAGGATTAGTTTGAAATTGGAAAAATGAGCCCCTTTTTCATTGGAAATGGGCCATTTGAGACATTTTTACTCTTCTTTACTTTAAAAACATTATTTATATCTCAGTTCTAGCCCATTTCCCCCTGTTTTTACTACTTCCTCTTTCAATGAAGTTTAAACCCTAAAAGCAAAGATGAAGGAACTAAAGATTAAAATCTTATTCATTTCAAAAATCAAAGAGTGATGTTCTCTCATATTTCTTTGTTCTTTGAAATTTGTCACATCCTCCATTTTTTCTTTTTGTTTTTGGTTAGAATTTTTTTACAGTTTCATATGAACTTTGACAATGTTGAGGATGAGGTTAACTAGAAAGCTACCATTGGTTAAATCTTCAAATTTTAGTTGGTGTTGTTGCTTCTTTTTTTTTTTTTTTTTTTTTTTTAGAAATTTATTGATTTTCAACAAGTTCTTTAAGGATCACACTCAACTAATTGCAGAATCAAAGTTTCAATCTTAATACCTTACGATATCATAAATGGAACTTAATTATATTTATATTTAAATAAATATTCCAACTAAAAACATAATTTTAATCAAGTTTTTTGTAAATGAAATGAAATTTAACCCTGATTAAATCATTTTCAAATGAAACTTACAAACTTAATCTTAATTAAGTTCTTTATAAATAAATTTAACCATTGTATATCATGAATTTTTTTTCTTAATTTATATTAAATTTATGAACTGACAATATATCTTGAATGAGAACAAAAAGAAGAATGATTTGTCATATATTATTTTTAACTTTCTATTTCTATTTTTATTATTTATCTAGTTTTTTAATAGTTATAAGAATGGTAAGAACATGTTTTATGAGAGAAATCATTATCATGAGAGGGGGTTTTTCTAGAACATCATCAAGAAAGAAAAAGAGTAAGCCTAAGAAGAAATGAGAGCAAGTTAGAAAGCATATGAAAAAAAAGAAAGTTTTGGTGTTAAGAGACTCAATTAAAGACAAAGTTTATGTTGGATTTCTGGGAGAGCTAGAGATACAAAAGGGTGTGGAGAGATTGAAGTGGACAAAAAGAAATGAAAGAGAGAAAAAAAGATGCCCTGGGTGAGAAATAAAATAGAGAGGAAAACTTGTCCAAAGGAAGCCAAATTTTAGTAAAATGAATAAAAGAGTCATTTTTTACAATTTTGTGAATATTTTGACCCACCTATCCCAATGACCCCCTTTTTTCCATGTTTTCTCTTGTTGATTTTTTTTTTCTTACGTTTTGCTTTGTTGTAAAGTAAAAGAAGCCCTCACCATTCTTTCCTCTAATCTTTATCATTGGCCATGAGAAGTAATTGAATGATGTAAATATTCAACACTTTTTTTTTTTATCTTATCCTCTCTCTCTCTTATTCTTCATTATTAGTAATGAAAAAGATCTAAGAGAGGTAAACAATAACCTAAAAGGAGTTGAAACTCTGTCTCTTACTCTTCATTATTAATTATGAAAAGGATCTAAGAGAGGTAAACAATAACCTACAAGGAGTTGAAACATTTTATCTATCTAGCAAGGTTAATGATGGTGAGTAACAATTTGCATCAATGAAAAATTATGGTGATTTTGTTAAACTTAATCATAGTTAAATCTAGATGTACATTTTAAACAAAAATTTAATCCCAATTAAGTTTCTAATGAAACTTAACCTTAATATTATTTGTTAGCCCAAGTATTTTCTTAATTGAGTTTTGATAATTACAAAACAAAGGTTAAACTTACCATAGTTTTGAGTCAAGTGAAGTGCTCAAGTTTAAAAGCACAAATTTTGAAGAAAGCTCAAGCATTAAGGAGACACTCCAAAAGCATGAAGTTTTGGACCCCTTGAAGACTTAAGTGCCTAGGAAAATATTGTAAGATAGTTTTTATTCCTGCACTTAGGGTTAACTTTTTTTTTTTTTATGTCTTTCAAAGATTCTCTACTTTATCACTATCTAAACTTAAAATGGTTTTTATTTTTAAAAATTGATGAATTTGATTTTTACCTCAAAACCTTAGGTTAAAGTTCTTCAAAAATGTCCTATATAGGTTTTAAAATGAATTGGTCAAGATATTAGAAGATTAGAAATGAGTTTAAAAGCATTTTGGGTTGTTTTTAGCCCAATCGATCAAGGATATCATGAATCGTTCGAATCAGTTCAACCAATTAGGCTAGGCTTTTCTGGTTGAAGATTGATCGAGTTGCTAAAAAAATTCTTCTTTCTCTTTAGTAGCTAGGTGTTATTGATAGAACATCTAGCTCAATGGGTCAAGGTTTGGTTGAGGCCTAGTTAAGGGTTGGTTGAACCTTAAAAAGGACAATGATTAATAGTTGTGCATTAAATGTGAAAAAGGACAATGATTAATAGTTGTGCATTAAATGTGTCAATGACTAGTCAATTGATTGAAATGAAACTTGATTGGTGGAGGACAACTTTTGTTGTTTTAGACGTTTGTTTTATATAAATTGGAGAGCTTCTATGCATTTATTAACAAAAGAATACTTGCATTTATTTGCTTACCATTCCTTTTTTTTTTCAAAACTTCCTCATTAAAGTGCATTAATTCAAAACTTGAAAAATCCTTTTCAATGCACCATTGAATTCCATCCTAGTTTTATTTTGCAATGTGGGCCATTTTTGTATTAGGATTGTGAACATTAAAATCCTTTCTACCTATTGAGTGAGATAGTTTTCAAGTTGGTGGAAAATTAGAAAGGATTGTAAGAGTCCATCGGAGTCGATGAATTCAAGTGCAAGAAAATTGAAGGCTTTGACATTAATGTCTTGGTGATTAATGAAACCGTTAATTGATTAGGAGATTGAGGAGAGTGCATGTAGACGGACTACAAATCATTATAAATGGAGTTTGTATCGCTTATCTCTACTAATTTATTTACTTGTTTTGTTGCTTTTATTGTCATTTTTCAAAAAAAGTTTTAATAAATTAAACCAATTCAACCCTCTCTTGGGTAATTTTCTAAAGTTAATTAGCTTTGTTTCACAATTGCTATCAAAGTTAAATATCTTATTATTTATTTTTTATATTTAATTAGCAGAAAACTTTCCATTCCTTGAAATTGATCAGGTCATCTTATTCTTTATATCATACCAAATTGAATGCTTTTGAATTTTTAAATCAAAGGCCCCATTAGTCTCTATCATCTCAAACTCCCAATCATCAAACTATCTTGAAAGAATATTAATTTAAGATGCAAACAATAAAAAAGTAATTTAGATATGCTTAAATTCCAATCATAAATAATAACAATAATAATAATGAGTCATCATAAATAATAACAAAAGAAAATAATATTTAAAAAGTAATAAAACCAAGTATATATATATATATATATATATATATATATATATATATATAATAAGGGAGAGGACAATTCCAGTGATAAGTGATCATTCATCCATGCATGTGCTCCCAAAAGAGTTCTGAAGCGAGATTCTGTTTCTTTTTTCAAACTTGATCGGTAAGAGGAGCAGCAGTAGTTGGCTGAGGAGATTGGGTATCGGATTGGGGCTGGGATTTATTCCCAGATATCCAACGAGCAGGTTTACATAAAAACTCAGGAGCCTTTCTCACGGTCCAGCGCAGTCCTACGAAAGCTCCAAAGAGAAGAAATAAGGGGAGAAGTAGGAGAACGATGAATGTTACAGCCACCATGGCAAACGACAAGAGAGCGAGGGAAAACGGAAGGAGAGAGAGGCAAAGGACGACAAGGAGGAATATTACAAACAGAATGGCAACAACTATGAGGAAGCTGGCAACAACTATGAGGAAGCTTGCAACAAAACCTTTTAACCATTCACTGCAAGGTCCCAGCACTGCTGAACGTAGAGGTGAATATGAAAGAAAAAAAATGGGGACAGGAAGGAATGCAACCACATCCCAAACAACATTTTTTGGACTATGTGTCATTATCAGGACGATTGTTGCTCCAAACGCCACTGCCATCATTGAGACCGAGAGGACCAGACATATAGTTCCCTGTATCAGCTTTCTAAACAGATATGTCTTGAAGTCTTCTAAAGGAAATGAGGATGTAAGGATGGAGAAAAACATACCCACAGATGTCAAAGCCAAAGCGAGGGAGATCACATCAGCTAAAATAAAAACCATAAAGAAGGGTTTAGAGTGAAGGATTGGAATGCCGGTTTCTTGATTAGGACCTCCTGGTACCGTGTAGGCTGCTGCGAAGGCAACAGTGGCTATGAAAACAGAAAGAATGGTGCAATTCTCAGTGGTAGCCATTAGCCATTCCTTGGCGTCTTTATGGAGATTTTCATTAGAAGCAGCAAATAATTCTTCAGCAGTCTGGTGATCTTTGTTGAGAGGCTTGGTCAAATGCATCTTACAGGCTGACTTCACTTTCTGCACCCACACATACAATCACAATTTATTTATTTATTTTTTGGTTTTTTGTTGTTGTTGTTGTTGTTTGTAAACCATTCATCTATAACCAGACTAGATTATTTTTCTAAAAACTTATACTTATAGGTCTACTAGTATAGCTTTTAATAGGTATCTTGGCCTACGAGAAGTCTTGAATTTGAATCATATCATTATTTTTCTAACAACTTATACTTATAGGTCTACTAGTATAGCTTTTAATAGGTATCTTGGATTACGAGAAGTCTTGAATTTGAATCTCATTAATGTGTTTATTTTCCCATGCCTTGTGTCAGTCCAACAAGACTACAATGATAAATTAATTAATACATCATTCTACAACCAGGAAACTACTTTTCATACCATATAAAAAAGATGATAGCCAAGGAAAAACCCATATATATATATATATATGACAAAAATTGATCTTATTTGTTTATACTTCTAACAAGCTAGGTTCTATTTATTTATACTAAGATTATATTTTCTTATGTTTAATTTGATTTTATTTCTTTATATTTAAGTCTCCTCTTTTAATTGAGGTAATCATTTAGTTACTTAGCATTTTCCTAACTTGACACATATCTCTCATCAATTATCTAGCTAATAACTTATTCTTTTTAGTAATGAAGACTGATCAAGACTCAAATGGCCTAACCGAAGTGAATGCATGTGAATAATGTATATGTTTGTGGTTAATGGGTAAGTAGAAGTGCACCTCAAACAAAAGCAACTCATCTTGTAGTTGGAGTGCAGGACTTTGCATCTTTTCACTAGCTTGACTTTTTCTTTTTTGGCTAACCATATGTAGTACAGAGTTTCCTTTGTTATCCGTACCTGATAATAACCTTCTTGCAAGTACTTCAGATTTTACCACCATATCAAAAATATCAATATGACGATAAAGGATTGCCACATGTAATATATTCATTCCCTCCTTATTCGTATGTGTAAATGCTTGAGGATGGAAGTAGAGTATTCTGTTGACAATTTCTTCAATGTTTGACATTGTTGCCAAAAATAATGGAGTTTCATTGCTCTTCTTGTCCTTGTTAGTTAAACTTTCTTGAGAGTTTTGTCCTTCCTTTTTTTGGGACAATTTAGAGAAGTGTTCTTCTATTTCATGCTCCTTACTCTCACCTTGACCCATTGCTTCAGAATTAATATTAGCATCCCATGAAGTGTCATGCTTTGCTAAATGATTGACGAGTGCTGTAAGTGTCAATCTGCGCTTTCAGTAACATGAGACATTGAGAATTATTTTTATGTAATATTGAAAACTGTTTGATATAAAAGTGCTTTTATAATATGAATCATATTTCATAAATCTAAAATTTAACTATTGAAATACTGAAACATACAAATATTGAATTTACAAATAAACAACCTGATATCATATGAAACACTCAAACAAGCTAATACTAAATGCTCAATTTATTGAAATACTAAAATTTATCATACCTAAATAACTTAGTATCATATAATATTGAAGTCTAATAGTTTATTCTACATATGAGTCCTTACATGCCTATACATATTTTGGTTAATATTATATCACCAATAGAATACTGCAACAACAATAGCTTCCAATGAGTAAGTCAATTGATCCATAAAGAAGACTTTTCATTTTTCTTATTAATTTTTTCTAATAATCATTTAAAAGTTATTAAAAATTGGGTCATTGCTAATGAGAAATGGTCACATAGCAAAAGTGGCTACATTTGTTTGTATATTGATTTTGTATTGACATCTCATTTTTCTATTCCCTATTATCATTCATTTGTATAATTTTACCACATATATCAACAACTCATATCATGAGTTAGGCTTTACGTTCCTATTCTATACCTTAAAATTTTTCTTAAAAATTTAACTAGTAAATTGATGACAATCAATATAAAACCTAATTCTCTACCAATTCTTTCTTAAAATGTTATCAAATTTTTTTTTTTAATTTTTATCTAGGTCACGTTACTTTTCATAATTAAGTCATTTTTTTTTTCTATTTTTGTTCAATAGTTCAAATTTATTTATACACATCAATAATTCAAGTTCAAAGTTCAATATGATAATAAATTGAAACACTAGAATTTTCTTTTTTGAGCCTAGTATTACACTTGGGTTGAACATTACACGTTAAAGCCTTTGTGGGCCTAGTATATTATACACTTGGGTTGAATATCTGTTCTTTGGGATGGTCTAAATATATGCTAAATCAAGAATTTTTGTATGTTTGAAAAAGAATTCGTATCCTTGTATATTCGAGAAGCAATTTGGAAAATCTAGTAACAATTCTTAAGTACAAACTATAGTGAGAAGCAATTCGAGTTTGTTTTTTTTCATTCAACTAATTATGTTTTAAATTTCTTATGTAAAACCTTTTAAAAGTATTAACTATTAAAATAAGTTGATATCCAAGGTGCGTACCAAAACATTCAATATCTCACCTTTTATTTTTCATTACATCTCTTTTGAAGGTTTCCTCATCTGAAATGAAACTTTGTTTGTGAGATGTTTACGCCACAATTTGTAAGGGAAAAAATAATAAAAATATGTAACAGAAAAAGAAACAAATAGTTATTAATTATAAGAAATCAAAGTAAGCAATTATTGGTGAATGAAAATGAAAAAACATATATATCAAATTTTATTAGATAGACTAAGAAACAAAATCCATGAGGATAAACCCATAATTTGTTAGAGTGAGGAAAATTGAGAAGAAAACAATTATATCCATAAAAGCCCCCATTTCACAATCAACAGAACAGGGACATTGAATATGACTTGCTCAATTCCATTCTACTACACATCTTGCTAACATCATGGGTCCTATTCTATTTATGGAGAATAAACATTACTGCTATGTGTTAAAGCAATTAAATTGGGTTTAATTGGGTTAGATAGGCTTGGAATCTTGAATGTACTTCATACATTGTTTTACATATTTCTTCTCTTTTTATCCATAACAATATACATACAAGTCTGTTTCTGACACTAGTAAAATATAGTTTAGAACATTATCAAAATTATGAATTTCTTTAAAGTCAAAATCATATAAGTCAATTGAATTGAGTTATAAATTAACCTATAGACTTTTAAAAATATATAAAATATAAAGTAGCATAATCAAAGAGTGTTAAATAACACATGAATGAAGCAGTCCACTGGACCAGTTTATGATGAAAGAAGCAATATATACTTTTGTAGCCTAAAGTTGATGAGTTGATATAAAAATCATTAGAGAAGAGTATAAGCGTTTGGGTAAAGTCCCTTGAAGAAAGTTGTTTTTAATCTGAGTAAAAGATTCATGAAATTTTCTATACAATAGACTAGATCCATGGTTTTGCTTGAATGAAAGAGTTTAAAGGGAGTTCCCATATATATCATCTGTTTATCTACCACCTTTTGTATTTTATTTTTTGATCTTGTTGAATATTTAATCTAAAATTAATCTTGTTTCAACTATCAATTCACCTCTCTCTAAGTAGTCCCATGCAATAAGACATATTTGCACATATGTTCTTTTCAAAAAGCAATGTAAACTAATGATGAAAAAATGCATTGGAAAATTCAACAAAATTTAGCATTACAAAACTATATTAACCATATACCCAATTTTAACAAAATTTTGCCTTCTAAATAAAAATGCAAATAAGAGTAATTGAGTAAATGAAGAATAGATGATGATGAAGAAAGAGTTAAATGTACCATACATAATTCTGTGAGAATTTCCATGGAAAGTCCTGCAAATGCTTGTAGTATAGAGCTTTCTTTCATTTGAGTTTTTGATTTGTTGAGTTGCTCTATGAACCCTCGTCTTGGTATTTTTCTCTTTCGAAATGCAGTTGGATTGCATGCGAGATATTGAAAAGCGGTCATTGAGGATTGATCCCTTTCTTTAATTAAATATGGGTAGTCCTTGACAATTAACGAGGCTAAATCTGTTTCACATCAATTTTGCAAAGATAAAACGAAAAACATAAATATTAAATTAGTAGTCTAATACTCTTTTTGCAATATCTATATCAAAATTAAAATTACTATAAATAATATATAAAGTGTATATTTTGAAAGCTTAAGTTTTATCTGTCATAGGGTACACTTTTGGGCGTATAATGAATTTTCTTTTTAATTTTTTTTTTTTTTTTGGTGTGGTGGGGCTCTTACTTTCAATTATATTTAAGAAATCCTTTGAATGAAAATACTAAATTAACAAAAGTTACAATTTAGAAACTTTTGACCAAAAAGGCTTTGCAAATTTAATATTTATTTTTTTAAAAAAAAGTTTTTCCATGAATATAATATAACTTCATTTAAATGTGGCATTAACAGATCCATTTTTAAGAAACTCTTTCTATATTTTTTAGAAGCTAAAGCTTTTAGCTTATGTCAAATAAGGCTTTAATTAGGATATGAAATTAATCTTTTAAAATTTCAGTATTTATTTTGATTACAAAACACTATGTAAAGCACTGCTTTGATTGTAAAAAAAAATAGTAGGAAAAGGAAAAAATGTAAAAATAAAAAGAATTTAAATTGTTTTGTTTGATTTATCTTAAAGGTTATAAACAAAGATTAGATCGACACAATAAAAATGCAAAAAAATCAATCAATTCCAAGGAACATATTTTCTATTTTCCTCCTATTTTATGACGTCTTACATGTATATGTATATTCAAATACTTCAACTTTTAGCAGAAAAAGTTCTCCAAGGGCTTTAACAACTTAAGCCATTCAGCATCCAAAAACTTAATTCGTGACGTTTGAGAAAGAGACGCGTTGGAAATAGAAATGGACTAGCAGTACTTGGAGATGAACTAAGAGCAGAATATATAACTCACCAAAACACTCAGTGGCGATGGAAATATGGAGAACTGTTGTTCCATCTTTTCTCCGCAAATAGGGTTTATAATCTTCTGGACCTTCTTTCGTTAGCTCCATTTTCCCAGCCAGAAACTTAAACATTTCAGTCTGGCCATAGCGGGCTGCACAAAATATAGGCGTCTCTCCTGAGTCATTGGACGCAATTAGCAAGTCAGAATCTCTCGTCAACAGCTCCTCCGCCACATCTTTCATGGCATCGCTGGTGGCTACTTCGTGGAGTATAGTGTTGCCGTCGTTGTTTATAATATCAGAAAGTTGACGGTCTGCAGGCAACATGTTTAGTAATTTGAGTACCAGATCTTTTTGTTTGGAGTGAGTGGCCATGTGGAGGACTGTGTCGTTGTAAATACTGATTCTCTGCAACGGCCCTTCTGGAAGTTCATGGCAGACTTCAGCCACATGCTCGTTGTCTTTTTTCCTCAAAGCTTTGTACAATTTAGCAATGCGTTCCTCTTGTTCGGAATCATTGGTAGCAGCCATGGGAGAGTCTTTGGAGAGGGGAGAGCGGAGAGGAACGGAGCGGAAGGCTTTATTAGCAGTGAGGGATGGGTTCTTACTTCTTACAGTAGTGGTTATTTGGATTTGGTAAGGCGACTGCAAAATCCATTTTATATCATTTGAGTGTGCCCACAGTCATAATGCCACAGTATTAATTTATGGCTATGATAAATGTTAATATCTCATCATATTTATCCAATTGATAAGGCTACAAAAAGAAGAAAAAATTCCTTACTTGCTCAAAGCCATGTCTTGTCACTTTTTTTGAAGCTTGCTTTTTAAAATTTTAGTTCATTATTATTACTTTTTTGTTTTTCCAAAAAAATAAAAGTGCTTTTGAGAAGTTCTCAAAAACAAACTTCAAAGAAATAAAGGCTATATGATAGGGCACTGGACTCCAGAACATCCTGCTTCTGCTTTTATAAACTTGTATCATGTCAATTTTCATGCTGGACTTTTGATGGTTTTAGATTATTCGTATGAACATGCTTTGAAAAATTAAAAAAAAAAAAAAATTATATTTGCCCTTTGTAGATATTATATTGAAGATGATATAAATAAAAATTTAGATCATGCCCAAGTGAATCAATTTTCTCTGTGGGCTAAGTGAACATTTTGGCTTTAAAAAATGTGTGCACTAGGACAAGATTAACAAATTTAATTAATAAAATTTGCATTATTTGTATGATTCTTTGCCTGTTTCATAAGGCTGACAAAGTTATTCTTTTATTCTTTACCTACTTCATAAGGTTAATCTTTTGTTTATTCTTTACCTATTTCATAAGATAAATAAAGTTAAATTTTGTCACATTTTTTATTAGTATGGAAAATTGAAGCCTACCATCAAAGAGCAAGGAACAAAGTTGCCTACTCAAAAAATTGTCCTTCAAGAATAATTATATATTCTTATAACTTTATCTTTTACAAATTTGTATGATATATCAAGATTCACATTGAGCTTTTGATCAATTTAATTAATTCTGCAGCAAGAAATTTTGAAACAAGAATTTCAAAAGAAGATATAAAAATCTAGACCATACAAAAAGTATAATAGTTTTCTAACATTTATATTATGTAATAACATATACTTAGATTTATCTCTAGTTTTAACATAACACAGCCTTAAAATTATATACCTTGGTGAGTTCGTCTACAGGCTTCAAGTGAATGTAATTTTTTTTTTTTTTTTCATAAAAATTCAAATAATATATCTTTATTTATTATTTTTGCGGATATTGAGAACATGTGCACTGCCGGGGCTTGTAAATTATTTATATGATAACAGAAACAAAGTAAAATGCTATCCTTCTTCTTAAATCAATTCATTGAAAAAGCTACTCATAAAATAGACAAGGTTGATGCTTGTACTTCAGGCATTATTATATTCCCCCAACTTTCTACTTCTATAAACTTCTATAAATTAAGATTCATCTTGCATTTTTAATCCATAAAGATTAAACATTATCAGGGCTTGATGCACCATGGATATCCCATTCTCCATTTGTTAAAAACTATAATTTATAGTAAGTAATAGTTCTCATCCATACAAAAACTCTTATCAATATTGTTTGTTATATTTTAAGTAAACAATGAAGTTTATATAAATTAATGATATTTTTTTGCTTGCTTGGGTAGATATTTGGAGTTAGAACTAAAAAAAAAATTGAAGATAGAGATTTCATTGCAACCATTTATCTTTTCACTTGCTTTATATGATGTAGCCCCCCATGACTATTATGTTTCATGGGTTATGGACAAACTCGTATTATCCATTTAACAGTCTACTTATAAGAAAGTTTGTTCATCTTCATTTGTGAGACTATGTAGGGGGAGTGTTTAGCTACGGTTGTTTAAGTTAAAAATTAATTTTATTTTTCACAATTCTTATTCTTTTTTAATTGATGCAAATATCTAGGAATGAGAATTATCGAGCAATCACACCAAGAAAAGCATAATTGATGCAAAAAACCACTTATAGAGTCTCATATAAAAATCTGTAGATGTAGAGACCATGGGTCTAATAGAATGCATAGAAAATAACTAATTATGAAATTAAGTATACAATTTTACTTAGACTCAAAGGCTACCTCTCTCAAGGGACTTATGATTGGAGCTAGTCAAAATATGTGCTCCAATGACACATATATCACTACAAGAATTATAAGCTATAGCCACATAATTTTAGTGGGATAAAAAAATCTCCAACTAAAGATGATATATATTTGTGTCTACAAGTCTTGAAAGAGGGAAAGTTTGGTGTGAAAATTTTATGGTAAGCTTATAGTTGTGGTAATAAGAGGAACCGACTCTACAAATGGCCTTTTAATGTGTGTACATTTGTAATGTAGCCGTATATCAAGCGCTATAGCAGCAAGCTCACTTATAGTGCTACCAAAGACCTATTGCAACAGTGGGCTTCACCACTAGCGTAGGTATCATATGTAATCCTTAACTAGTCCTTTATTTCAAATCATATTCCAAACCTTTTCCAGACTGATGATGGATAGACCTTCTTCAGCTCTAAGAATCAAAGACAAACATCTCTTCTTTTCTTTACATGAAGATCTGTATATTCAAATTTAAAGCTTTGACTTCTCCATTTGCATTAGGTTGGGCGAGAAAATGAACAATGGTAGTTAGGTGGAATCGGGGAGTTAAATGAGGATTAATAGAGAAACAAAAATGGTTGGCTCATGATATCACAAATGAAGTTGGGATTTGGAAAAAGAATCTTACGAATCATATGCATTGTAAAACGTTCAACTCATCTAAATTAACTTGAATTGATGCTAAAATGCTAATTATGAATCTAACTTACATTTTGAGCTTAATTTCATATTTATGAAAGGAAAAAGATGCAAAGTCAATTTCAACCAAGGAAGAGCAAATGATCAAATATGCTTAAAGAGAGACTGAGTTTTGCGAAACATGTTGAGAGCTAAGCAAATTTAAAAGAGACAAGTCATGAGCATGAGACATAAATGTTGGAGTCTATGAACGTATTTGGAGATGATGAAATCTCATGAAAACAAGTCTAAGTAAAAATCAAGAGGAGTTGCAAGATAGTTGAAAATTGAATATATATATATATATATATATATAGTATTTTAGGAGTAATGGTAAATAAATCATTTCCTTTTTATATCATTTTATTGTAAACATGTTTAAACTCAATTGGTATTTACCTTTTTTATTTAAGTGGTCATGACAAGAAACAAACTCTATTTTTTCCCTTTGTTTGTGATTCTTTTGAATTTCACATTTCTTACGTGCATAAATTGGAACAATCACTAATATTTTCTTGAAAGATTAAATCATGGAGTCCACACACTCTACCATTTTGGAAACACGTCAGTTTACCTAAATGATAATGCAATAAATTAAACAAAATATATAATTACTTGAATTGCTTCTTTGAATTGAAATTCCAAATAGACACAAGCAAAATCCCCTCTTTATTTATTTTAAAATTTAGAGCATCTTTTAATGTGATTTAACATTACTTAATGAACCTCAGATAAAATGCAATGGCCAAACTCTATTCATCGTGTGGATAATATTGGTGATTGGTGGAATCATGAATTTAGCAGATGGCTCGTAAAGCAGCAAATTGAAGTAGAATGGTGCAAATCCTGTGAACGTAGGAGCTGAGCTGCCCTTCCATTAAGTTTGGACATTCTCCTCACAAGGTCGCATGATTTGAATAATGACTTCATTGATTTAATTTGCTGTGCGGGATCAGTATATATATACAAGAACTATGCAATTTGTCAGACGTAAAAATGCCTACATACAAAGAAAAGATAAAACAAATTTTGAATTACAAACTGGTTAAATAGGAACTGAATTTGTTGAAGCTGCTGCAACTGAATCGTTTGAGTTTGGTGAAGGGAAATGGAGACCAAAGAGTGAGGAGGGGTTGCTGAGATGGCAGCATCTGCAGAGAAATCCCTAACATCTCCAACATCGGTTTTATGCTTGTGCTTATGATTGCTGGGTAACAAGAGAACTAATGGGTACAACCAGCTACAATCCAGTCCAATGTGCTGGGTGTTCATCGTTAAAATGAATATTAATGGGATGCAATCGATAGAAAGTAATTGATAGGCTTAAATTTCAATCATTAATAATAATAAACCAAATATTATATTAATCAGACAACGATAAGGATTAGAAAAACCTGATCATAAAACCGCTCTCTCAATAAAAAATACACCCTCTTTCACATAGAGTTGATTGGCGCTCTTCCCTTATGATACAATGATTCTGCATAGCAGTGATTTTCCTCTAGCACGATACAGAGATCTCAAGTGTTGTGGAAATTTGTTCCACCAACTTAGCAGTACAACTAAAACTACATTCTCAATATGCTAATTATTAATACACAAACATGTTCTCTGAAAAGAGTTCTGAAGCGAGATTCTGTTTCTTTTTCAAACTTGAGTAGTTGGCTGAGGAGATTGGATATTGGATTTGGGCTCGGATTTCTTCCCAGATATCCAATGAACGGGTTTACATATAAGCTCACAAACCTTTTTAAAGGTCCAGCGCAATCCGTCAAAAGCTCCAAAGAGAAGAAAAAAGAGGACAAGGAGGAATATTACAACCAGAATGGCAACAACTATGAGGAAGTTTTGAACAAAACTTCCGAACCATTCTCGACAAGGTCCCAGCACTACTGAACGTAGAGGTGAATATGAAAGAAAAAAAATAGGGACTGGAAGGAATGCAACCACATCCCAAACAACATTTTTTGGACTATGTGTCATCATCAGGACGATTGTTCCTCCAAATGCTACTGCCATCATTGAGACCGAGAGGACCAGACATATAATTCCCTGTATCAGCTTTTTAAAAAGATATCTCTTGAAGTCTTCTAATGGAAATGAGGATGTAAGGATGGAGAGAAATATACCCACAGATGTCAAAGCCAAAGTGAGGGAGATCACATCAGCTAAAATGAAAACCACAAAAAAGGGTTTAGAGTTAAGGATTGGAATACCGGTGCTTTGATCAGGACCTCCTGGTACTGTGTAGGCTGCTGCAAAGGCAACAGTGGCTATGAAAACAGAAAGAATGGTGCAATTCTCCGTGGTACGCATTAGCCATTCCTTGGCTTCTTGATGGAGTTTCTCATTTTTAGCAGCAAATAATTCTTCGGCAGTCTGCTGGTCTTTGTTGAGAGGATTGGAGAAATGCATCTTACAGGCCGACTTCACTTTCTGCTCCCACACATACAATACAATTGTTAAGGAAACATGATATGCATTGTTGGGCTCAAATTTTGTAAGTTTAAACTTTTAGGAAAATTGGTTATTTAACTTGGTATTGGCAGGAAGTCCCGGGTTCAACCCCCTCTCCACAATTTGCATTTCCCAAATTTAGTTTGTCTCTCCATAATTTGCATTTCCCAAATTTAGTCTGTCTCTCTTTGTGAGGGTATAAAGCCTAAGGAAGCATGATATACATCGTTGGACTTAAATCCTATAAGCTTAGTCTTTTAGAAAAATTGTTAGTTTAACAACAATCACGAGTCATTATTCTTGGAATGCATGCAAACATTTTTGCTGTTTGTAACCCCTTCATCTATACCCATACTTAAATTAAACATGGTGACTCAAGCCAATTATTCATTAACTTTTAAATTTTAATCTTAGTAAGCTTGATATCGTTATTTATCCAACAACTTAAGCTTATGGTGAACTAGTAGCTTTTAATAGGTATCTTGGCATATGAGAAATCTTGAATTTGAATCTCATTACTGTGCATTTACTCAGCCTTGTGTCAGTGTAAAAAAGACTACAATGATAAGTTAATAGATCATTCTATGATAGGGAAACTGCTATTCATACCATATAAAAAAGTGATAGCCAACAAAAAAACTGATATATGAGAAAAATGATCTTATCTGTTTATACTTTTAATAAAGTTCTACTTATTAATTATGCTTAAATTATATTTTTTTTATACTTAATTTGATTTTATTTCTCTATATCTAAATCTCATCTTTTAGCATTTTTATTTTACAATTTATATTTTGCTCTACACAATAATGGCTCAAATTTAAAATTAGGTGTGATACCCATTCAGTAACTTAGCATTTTTCAAACTTAATGCATATTTCTCATCTATTACCTAGCTAATAACTTACTCTTTTTGGTAATGAAGACGAAGAATCAAATGGCTTGACCCAAGTGAATGCATGTGAACTAAGGGCATAAGTTAAAAAAAAAAAACCAACAAACCAAAATTGATCATATTGGTTCAATTTTTAATAATAAAAAAGACCGATTCAATTTGAGAATTTTGAAAATCGGCCTTATTGGTTTGGTTTTCAATTTTCATGTCTCTTAATCGATAAAAATCAAACCAAACCAATATTTTAAAACTTACATATAATTGTTTGATATTTAATAAGTTTTTTTATATTGGATTCTATTAAAATGATTCATTGTTTTTATTATTATGGTCAAATTAATTCTAAATGCACTCAATATATTTTTAACATTAAATCCAAATTGGTTTCAATTTATTTTAAAAGCAATTTATACTTAAGGCCTAAATATAAACTCAAATTAATGGGTTTTAGGCTAAAAACAAACATAAATATATAATTGGGCTAAGGACTAAAGAAGGTCATTAAGTTGGGTCAAAATCAATCCACAAAAACCGAACCAAACCGACCTTAAAAGGCTTGGTTTGATTTGGCTTTTCACTTCAAATTTGGTTAGCTTCGTTTCTATCATATATAAAACCAACTATATCAATTTGATTCACTTTTTTACTCAAAAATTGATCAAAACGACCTTATTTACACCCTTTAATATGAACAATGTCTATATTTATGACTAATGAGTGAGTAGAAGCGCACCTCAAACAAAAGCAACTCTTCTCGTAGCTGAAGTGCAGGGCTTTGCATCTTTTCACTAGCTTGACTTTTTCTTTTTTGGCTAACCATATGTAGTATGGAGTTCCCTTCATTATCAGTAGCTGATAATAGCCTTCTTGCAAGCACTTCAAACTTTATCACCATATCAAAAATATCAATATGACGGTAAAGGATTGCCACATGTAATATGTTCATTCCCTCCTTATTAGTATGCTCAAGTGCCTGAGGTCGGAAGTTGAGTACTGCTTTGACAATTTGTTTAATATCTGACATTGTTGCCAAAAATAATGGACTTTCATCACTCTTCTTGTATTTGCTAGTTGAACTTTCTTGGGAGTTTTGTCCTTCCTTTATTTGGGATAATTTGGAGGAATGTTCTTTTATTTCGGGCTCCTTCTTACTCTCACTTAGGCTTATTGCTTGAGAATTAATACTAGCATCCCATGAAGTATCTTTTTTTACCAAAAGCGTGACAAGTTCTTCAAGTGAATATCTGTTTTAGTGACGTAAGACATTGAGGATTACTTTATATAATACTAGACACTATTTGATAGAAAGTGGTTTTATGATATGGAAAATATTTTATAAATCTAAAATTTAACTACTAAAATACTAAGCATATAAATACTAAATTTACAAGTAAACAATCTAATATCATATGAAACATGGAAACAAGCTAGTACTAAATATACTTAATTTACCGAAATACTAAAACTTGTTGTAATTAAATAACCGAGTATTTTATGATATTAAAGTCTAATGTATAATTTATTCTAAATATGAATCTGAACATGTTTGTGCACATTTTCATTAATATTATACCAATAGAATACCACAACAACAACAACTTTCAATTAGTGGGTTAAGACTTTTCCTTTTTATTTTTAATTTTTTCTAACAACCTTTTAGAAGTTATTAAAAATTGGTCCAATAAAAATATTCACATGGAAAAAAATGATTACTTTTGTTTGTATATTGACTTTGTATTAATGTCTCATTTTTTGTAACTTATTTTCATTCTTTTATATAATTTTATCATATATATCAACAACTCATATTATGAGTTATGCATAAGGTACCTATTCTCTATCTTAAAATTTTAACTAGTAGATTGATAACAATCAATCTAAAACCTAATTCTATAACTATTCTTTCTTAAAATTTTATCATTTAGTTGTATCTACGTCTAATTCCTTTTCATAATTAAGTCATTTTTTTTTTGTTCAATAATTTAAATTCATTTATACACATCAACGATTCAAGTTCAATGTTTGATATGATGATAAATTAAGACTAGAATTTTCCTTTTATGAATCTTGAAGTCGAAGAACAAGTAAAGCATTTTTGGGCCTAGCATTACATTTGGGTTGAACAATAAGCGTTAGAGCCATTGTGGGCCTAGTATATAGTAGACTTGGGTTGAACATCAAGCCTATGGAATGGTCTAAATATATGCTAAATTAGGAATTTTTGTATGTTTGAGAAAGAATTCATGTCTTTGTATATTTGAGAAGCAATTTGCAAAACCTATTAATAATTTTTCAATTACAAACTATAATGAGAAGTAGTCGAAGTTCGTTTTTTCTCCTTTAACTAATTATATTTTAAATTTCTTATGCAAGAGCTTTCAAAAGTACTAACCATCAAAATAAATTAAATATCCAAGGTATGTATCAAAACTTTCCATATCTCACCTTTCATCTCTTATCATGCTTCTTCTTGGGTTCAATAGTAGCTTATCTGAAATAGAACTTTGTTTGTGAGATGGTTACGCCATAATTCGTAAGGAAAAAAATAGTAAAAATATGTAACAAAAAAGAAATAAATAGTTAATGAACATATATATATATATATAGATAGACTAAGAAACAAAATCCATGAGAACAAATATATGTTTAGTTAGAGAAAAATTGAGAAGAAAACAATTATATCCATCAAAGCCCCCATTTCACAATACAAATCTTTAGGGACATGGAATATGATTTACTCAATTCCATTCTACTACATATCTAGCTTACATCATGGGTCCTATTAACATTACTATTATGTGTTAAAGCAATTAAAATGAGTTCAATTGAGAACAAATATGTTTAGTTAGAGAAAAACTGGGAAGAAAACAGTTATATCCATCAAAGCCCCCATTTCACAACACAAGTCTTTAGGGACATGGAATATGACTTACTCAATTCCATTCTACTACATATGTAGCCATCATGGGTCCTATTAAACATTACTGCTATGTGTTAAAGCAATTAAAATGGGTCCAATTGAGTTAGATAGACTTGAAATCTTGAATGTATGTCATATATTATTTTATATGTTTCTCCTATTTTTTTCCACAACAATATATGTACAAGTCAATTTGTGATTCTAGTTAAATTTAGTTTGGAACATTATCAAAATTAGGAATTTCTTTGAAGTCAAAGCCATATAAGTCAATCAAATTTAGTTCGACCTATAGACTTTTAAAAATATATAAAACATAAATTAAGTGTCAAACTCAAAGAGTTTTGAATATCACTTGAATGAAGCAATCCATTGATGCAATTGATGATGAAAGAAGCAATCTATGCTTGCACTAGCCTAAAGTGGATTAGTTGATATAAAAGTCATTAAAGAAGAGTATAAGTGTTAGAGTAAGTCCCTCAAAGAAAGTTGCATCTAATCTAAGTAGATAATTCATTAAATTTTCTATACAATAGACTAGATCCATGGTTTTACTTCAATGAAAAAGCTTGGAGAGTATGTGTGTGTCTATATACATATATCACCTAACACTTTTTGTACTCTTTTTGTTCATTGAATATTTAAATTAAAATTAATTTTTTTAACTATCAATTCACCTCTCTCTAAGTAGTTATATGCAATCAAACACATTTGTTCATATGTTTGTTTTATAAAGCAATGTAAATTAATTACAAAAAAAATGCACTGCATTTTATAAGATTGTTAGCTAGTTAACTCGACTCTAAACTAATTTTTTCAAAAAGTGAGAATACATAAAAGCATATCTAGCATTCCAAAACTGCATTAACCACATACCCAATTTCAACAAAATTTTGACTTTTAAATAAAAATGCTAAGAAGAATAATTGAGTAAATGAAGAATAGATGATGATGATAAAGGAGTTAAAGGTACTATACATAATAAGATGAGAGACCCCATAAATACTTCTCCCATGGATCCTCGTCTCGCTTCAATTTTTGATTTGCTGAGTTGTTCTATGAAACCTCGTCTTATTTGTCTTTTCCCCCTTCGAAATGCTGTTGGATTGCATGCGAGATATTGAAGAGCAGTGATTGAGGATTGATCCCTTTCTTCAATTAAGAATGGGTAGCGCTTGGCAATGAGCAAGGCTAAATCTGTTTCATATCAATTTTATAGAGATAAAACGAGAAACAAGAATATTAAATTAGTAGTCTAATAGATTTTTTTTTTTTTTTTTGGTCCTACGTTCAGGTATATTGTAGAAATAGAAATGGAGCAGGAGCACTTGGAGACGAATTAAAAGCAGAGTATGTAACTCACGAAAACATTCAGTGGCAATGGAAATATGAAGAACTGTTGTTCCATCATTCCTCTGCAAATGAGCTTTACAATCTTCTGGAGTTTGTTGCCCTAGTCCCATTTTCCAAGCCAGAAAGTCGAACATTGAAGTTTGACCATAGCGGGCTGCACAAAAAATAGGCTTCTCTCCCAAGTTGTTGCACGCAATTAGCAAGCCCGCATCTCTCCTCAACAGCTCCTCTGTTACATCGATCATGCCATGGCTGGTGGCTGCTTCGTGGAGAATAGTGTTGCCGTCGTTGTTTTTTATATCAGCGAGTGGACGGTTGAGATCTTTAGGCAACATATTCAGCAAGTCGAGTACCACATCGCTTTGTGCGGCGTGAGCTGCCACGTGGAGGACTGTGTCGTTGTGAAGACTGATTCTCTGCAACGGCCCTTCTGGAAGTTTATGGCAGACTTTAGCCACATTCTCGTAGTCTTTCTTCATTAAAGCCTTGTACAGATCGGCAATGCTCTCTTGTCTGATGTCATGGTTGTCCGCCATGAGAGCGTCTTTGGAGAGGGGAGAACAGAGAAGAAGGCTTAATTAGCAGTGAAGGATGGGCTCTTACAGTACAATCATGATATGTCTGGGTGGTAATGTGGATTTGGTGAGGCCACTGCAGGGTTCAAAGTATCGGCAACTCGGCCGAGTCGTATCCACCTCGACACCTGCCGCGACGAGACCGATACCAGATACGATATAATGCACAAACTCGGCACGGAATAGGTAAGACTCGATCGACTCGTCTGAGTTTCTGAGTTAACTCGGTCGACTCGGTTAGGTTACAGAAAATTTTTCAAACATACTCTTTTTCTTTCCAATCACATTAACATATCAAAACATTTTCAAAAAAAAACCCACAGATACCCTTTCAAAAGCAAACACCCAGGATTCTGAAATTGGAACTTTTAACCCAGAAGATCAAAGAAAATGAAGAAGAAAAAACTCAACCCGTGACCCGTTCGGAAATAAGAGGAGAAACCACCGAAGGATGAGGGCATGATTTAGTATTTACTTACCCGATTTTCCTGAAAATCGAGCATTACCGGAGGGTGGAGCTTTGGGTGTCGGCGGTGGTGACTCGTCAAGTGGACTGAATCTTACAACAGCGACGTCGGCAAGGCAACCCCTCACAGTCAGATTGCTCCCCCTCCATTGGGTCTTGCATAGTTGCAAATTTGCAATTGCAGGTGGTGTCGTCTGTTGTGAGTCTTCACAGCAACTGTGCTGTGCGAGGGGGAGATGGGGAGCTCAATTTAGTAAAGTGAAAAATGCCTTTTATATGGATTTAGATGATTGTATGAGATATGATTTAATGGTCAACATATTATGAGAATCGTTCCCCACTTTGCTAAAGTAAAATGATATGGATGGCATGGGATGGGATTTAATGATAAATAAATGTATTTATATTAGAGAGTGATAATTAAATCCTAAATTCTTAGTATTATTATAAATAATTTTGAGTGAAATATGAAAATAAAATTTTATATTTATTTAATTATATTTATTTTTTATAATTTATATAATATTTTTATAATTTTATAAAAATTTTAATTATCTTATTTTACATATCACTTGATATCAAATGGAGACATCGATGATGACGTGTCTTAGGATCTTTTGAGTTATAATGGATACCACTACTTTGAATCATACCACATAATTCCTTTAATGTCATTTGAGTATGCTGATAATGCTTATGATGATACAACAAAATTTTATTAATTGCACTTTTAGATATGTAGCAATTCAATATTGTAGTTAGAACTAAATATAAAATATAAATATTAATATTTTAATAAAAATATAAGTTATATGTTTTTTTATTAAAAATAAATAATAATTTTTTAACTCTTAATTTGTAATATTAAAATTTTTAATTACTTAATTTTCAGTTTTACGAACACCTTCTTATTTAATTGAATTCTTTAACAAATTTATTAATTTTTTTTTAAAAAATTAGTCCATTAATACTAGAATTTATGATATTAAATTTAATCTAAAATTAAATTAATAAATAATTTTTATTAGGCTACAACTTATAGCCGAGAATCTAGTGACCAGCTCTATCCTCTGGAATCGGTCAACTGTCTTCCGCTTTCATGATGGATGGATAAACCTTTTGAAACATCCCACGTCGTGTACTGTACACAAAACCATATTAAATTCCGAAAGCGGAACCCGTTTCTTGATGAATTCCATTTATTTATTATTAACCTAAATCAAATGCCAGGTCAATTTTCATCTCAACAAAATCAACGGTCAATATTGAACCGAAGAAAGCGAATACTGGGGATTGGTGGCATATTTCCGTAGAAAGTGGATCTCATTCCCATGCCACGTGTACATAGCCAAGCACGTGGACATGTGTACACAGTTCTTGTACATGAGCTGGCAAAATTTTTTTTAAAAATTATTTATAAATTTAAGTGGTTTGGTAATACGTCTTATCTTATCCTCCAAATAAATAATGAATATACACATTAAATAGTCATTGTAATTCTAATAATATCAATAATTTATGAAAAGAGTAGATGAGTAGACTATGATAAGATGATTATGATAAGATTTGAATCCTGATTTATGATGAAATTGAATAATCATCTAATATGCTGAATATTAATTGAAAACAGATTACGATAATTGAAATTGAGGAGATATTCCACAATGCGTAGCACAATCATGAACATATATAACACAAGGAAATAAATGACACTTCATCCTGTGGATAATATTGATGGAATCATGAATTTAGCAGATGGCTCGTAAAGCAGCAAATTGTAATGGAATGGTGCAAACTGCAAAGCCTGGTGAACATGGGGGCTGAGCTGCCCTTCCATTCAGTATGGGAATCTCCAACATCGGTCTTATGCCTGTGCTTATGATTGCTGGGTAGCAGGAGAGCTAAGAAGTATAACTAGCTACAATCCAGGCCAATATGCAGCTCCTCCCTTATGATAGCACAATTCTGCAAAAAGTTGACTGACATACTTTCCTCATGATACAACGATCTTCTAAGTGTTGTGGAAATTTGATTCCCTCGTTGCCCATCAAAATCAATTCAAAAATAGGAGAAAATATCACTATAGAGTTTTTGTTCTGCAGCCTCATCTCCAGAACTTATTTAATATATAAAAAAGGAATAGGCGAAGAGTCGAATAGGTGGGTTTGTTATACACTTATACCGAACCCCACACTCTCCCAAAAAGTCTCATCTACTTGTAACATTGATAAAGGAAAGCAATACTAAAAACAAATAATAAAATTATGTAGTTAAATACATAATAACAGTCTCTAAAATTAAAATTCAAAACATACATGCATGCATCATAATGAGTCATCAACTGATACTACGTTCTCAATATGCTAATTAACTTTACACAGACATGTAATAATTACTACTTGGACATAATATAGAAAAGGAGAAGACAATTCATCCATGCACGTGCTCTGAAAAGAGTTTCTGTTTGTCCTTTCAAACTTTAGTATCTGAAGCTGGAGTTTGCTGAGGAGATTGGGCATTGGATGTGGTCTGGGATTTTTTCCCACAAGCCTTTGCTACAGTCTTGAACAGTCCCATGCAAGCTCTACAGAGATGAATAATGACGCCAAGAAGGATTATTAGAGCCACAAGAGCAACAACTTTGATGTATTTTAAAACTTTTTTGAACAATTTTCCGGGGTCAGTTCGCAGGACTGCTGAAAATAGAGGTGAATATGAGAGGAAAAAAATGGGCACAGGAAGGAATGCGACAACATTCCAAACAGCCTTTTTCCAATTATTTTTCATTATCAGGATGATTGTTGCTCCAAATGCCACCGCCATCATTAAGACCGAGAGCGTCAAACATATAATTCCATGTATCAGCTTCTTAAAAAGATGTTTCTCGAAGTCTTCTAATAGGAATGAGGATTGAAGGATGGAGAGAAATATACCCACAGATCTCAAAGCCATAGTGAGGGAGATCATATCAGCTAAAATGAAAACCACAAAGAAGGGTTTGCAGTTAAGGATTGGAATACCGGTATTTTGATCAGGACCTCCTGGTACGGTGTAGGCTGCTGCAAAGGCAACTGTGGCTATGAAAACAGAAAGAAGGGTGCAATTCTCAGTGCTGCGCATTAGCCACTCCTTGGCTTCCTTATGGAGTTTCTCATTCCTAGTAGCAAATAATTCTTCAGCAGTCTTGTTCTCTTTGTTGAGAGGCCTGGTGACATGCGCCTTACAAGCATTCTTCACTTTCTGCATGCGCAAACAATCACAAGTAATTCTTGTAATACATTTAAATACAATTATTTTGCGGTTTGTAGAGAATAAATTAAAAAGGTTATTCGATTAAAAGTGAGAAAAAAATTATATATTCCAAAAAATAATTTTTATATTTTAGAAACATGAAGTATAATTTCTTTTAAACAAAAATATCGTACATCAACAATTATTATTCTTATCATTATTATTATATCAAAACACTTTTGGAAACAAATGCACAGGATAAAAATGTTACATTGAGGTTATATTTACAATTTTTTGAAATTATTTTTCCAAATCTAGTGGTTATCTTGTCCCTTTGACATAAATACTTTAAATTAAAACAAGGACACTCAAGCCAATTATTCATGAACTTCTAGATTATGATGATTTTTATAAAATTTGTGGGAAAATGTAAGAAAAAGAAAATGGAAAGAAAAATTATGAAAGATCCTTAGTTTGAATCTCATTAATGTGTTCATTTTTCCTATGCGTTTATTGAGCCTTGCGTAAATCTAAAAATAAAGTGTAGTGATAACTTTATCTATCATTCTATAATCCTGAAAAACTAATTTTCATACAATATAGAAAAGTGATGGAAAAAAAAATTGATACATGGTAAAAAATGATCTTATTTGTTTTTATATATATATATATTTAAATGTTTTATTTATTTATAATTAAAGTCTTATTTATTTGTATTAAGGTTTCATTTCTATGTCCCTTAGTTTTATTTTTTTATATCTAAATATCATATTTTGTATTTTTTATTTGATAATCTAGATTTTGTTAGACATTGATGACTCAAATTTGGAATTTATATAGTACCCATTAAATACCCTATCATTTCCCTAACTTAGATGCATATTTCTCATTCATTACCTAAAACTTATTCTTTTTGGCAATGAAAGATTGACAATCTCATGGCTTGACACAAGTGTATGCACGTGCACAATGTTTATGTTTATATTTATCATTAATGGGTAAGTAGAACTTTACCTCAAATAATAACAACTCTGTTCGCAGCTGGAGTGCAGGGTTTTGCATCTTTTCATGGACTTGACTTTTTCTTTTTTGGCCAAGCATATGTAATAATGAGTTCCCTTCATTATCTGTAGCTGATAATAGCTTTCTTGAAAGTACTTCAAACTCTTCTACCACCATATCAAAAATTTGAATATGACGGTAAAGGATTGCCACATGTAATATATTCATTCCCTCCTTATTAGTATGCTCAATGGCCTGAGGATAACAAAAGAGTATTTCTTTGACAATATGTGGAATGTTAGATATTGTTGCCAAAAATAATGGATTTTCATGGCTCTTCTTGTTGATTTGCTCGGGTGCTTGAGGAGGGTGATTGAGTATTGCTTTGACAATCTCTGGAATGTTTGATATTGTTGCCAACAATAATGGATTTTCAACGCTTTTGTTATACTCGCTAGTTGAAGTACTTCCTAGAGAGATTTTCCCTTCCTGTTTTTAGGACGTTTCAGAGGTCTTTTCCACTAGGTTTTGTTCATCACCACTAGCATTCCATGAAGTATACTCCGCTACCAAAATCTGGGCGAGTTTCTCACAATGCATTCTATTTACAACAATGTGAGATATTGTTGATTGGTTTTACATAATATTGAAAAGTATTTGATAGAAATGTGCTTTTGTATGGATCATGTTTCATAAATGCAAAAATAAACTACTGAAATACTTAATCATATAAATATTGATTTTACAAGTAAACAACCTAATATCATATGAAACATGTTTCATACAAACAGGCTAGTAAAGGAATACTCAATTTACTAACATGCTGAAATATAGCATAAGAAAATAACCTAGTATTATATGACATTTTAGGTATGGAATATCATTACATTGAAGAAAACAATTGAAGTCTAATAGTTTATTCTACATGCCTGTATTAGTAGACACATTGTAATTAATATTATGCTAGTAGAATACTCCAACAACAATAGCTTTCAATGATAAATTTGGTGTTTAATCCATTATAAAAGTTGAAGAACATTTTAATATTTTATGAAATCTATATCCTAAATCAGTGGCTCAAATTTAAAATTCAGTATAATAATAATTCGATATCCTACAATTTTCCTTTTATGAAATTTAAAAGAATAATTGAAGCCTTTTTTAGCCTATTGGTAGGTTTGGGCTAGGCATTGAGCCTTTTGAGCCTTCGATATGATCTAACTATATGCTAAATCAAGAATTTTTGTGTGTTCAAGAAAGAATTGGTATTGTTGGAGAAGCAATGTGAAAAACCTATTAATAAGGGGTAATATTTTTCAATTACAATAATGTGAAGCTGCCCAAGTGTGTCCATTTTTCTTTTCTTTTCTGCTTTATAACTAATTAGGTGTTCTTGGGGTATACTCACATTTTGTATTTTGAAAATTAAAAAATAATAATAACACTTATATAAAATGCAAGAATTTTTAAAGACTTACACTAAAAGGATAGTAATTAAAAAATAATAATAATAAAAAATTGAGTTATTAAATTTTTTTTACTATATCAAATTTAAAATTTCTTGAAATAATTTTTAACAACATAAGCTATATATATATGTATAAGCCTTGGATGGCTTCTTCGATTTCTTGATAAAGAAAAGTATGACCAACAGTGATTCAAATGTTTGTTCGAATAATCTCTTTTTTTTTACACTTCTTATTATTAATTAGTGCCTATAAATCCCATGATAGGGACCAAAGGCTCTACTTTATAGAAACAATATTAGCTCTGATTCCATTATTCCTACTTCTATATGATAGGTTTGCACTTTTATCCAAGCAACATCTTATGATAAATGGTTATACAATAAGTTTAATGAATTTTTTTTTTATATATATATATTATATGGAAATGTACTATATATATAGCATAGGGTTATTAAATTTGATCAAAACTAATTATTAGAAAACTGGACCAAATCAGTTGGTTTGACCAAATCAGCTGATTGAGGCTTGGATCCCTTTCTTTGATGGTTTTTTTTATCAGGCAAAATGGGCCATCAAAACTTGAGTGAACATGGGCTAGGGCTTGGGCCGCCGCATCACGCATGTTTGATTATGTTACGTGCGAATGGGCAACATAAAGCTTTGGCTTGGTCTGCCACATGATGGGAGGGAAGACTGAAAAAAAATTCATACAACATGAGGGTTTGGACTAATGACCTTAAATTCAACATGTAAGGACGACACCACAATGTTGACACTTTATGCACACATATAAACAATAATAAATTTAACAAGCTTCGTTTCAAAATTTTTATAATAATAAAAATATAAATAGTATAAATAAATAACAGAATATATAAATTTTAAGATATATATATATATATATATAAATAAAATATTAAAATATTAATACATCTATATATTAGTTTGATAATACTAAAGATAAAAAAATAAATATTATTGATTTTTAATTTCCTTATATATTTAAAATATATATATATATATATATATATATATATATATATATTATTTTTAATTTTAATAATATATAAATTATATATTTATGATATTATCGGCTCTAGGACAGTTCAACCATCGAATTGACCATTGAACCATAAATTAGTAACTTTTTCAATTCAATGACTAATCTAATTTTAAAAACATTGATTAAAACTCATAGAAGTATTGAAATTTTTTTCAAGAAATGATAAAATAAGAAATTATATACATATTAAAATTGTTTTATTAAAGAAAATTGTATACGTATGATGAAATTTGCGACGTTTACTAAAAATATGTAAAATGTAAAAAATACATTTACTATTAAAATGATGATATATGTATAATTATTTTTTAAATTTAAAAATATTTATAAATTTATTATTTAATATTTAATTACTATACAAAAACTATAAAATATACTCATTAAAAAGATTATTATGATGATTTTTAAATTTTTTGATAATTAGTAGAATGAAATTTAAAAATAAAATAATTAAAATTAATTAATTTATTAAAAATTTAATATTTCTTTTTTTCCATAGAGATGGTATAATATCGGAATTTTAGAGAAATCTCAAGGAATATTAAATAATAACGTCAATTAGTCTTTCTCTTGGCGGATATTTTGTCAATATATTAGGGATATTGGCCAATTTTCAGTTGGGCGATAATTCCACCCTTTTTTTTATTGAGATTTTGATGAAATTTCGTAACATTTTAATCTTTAGAAGTAACCATTATTTTTTATTTTTAAAAATAAAAAATAGAATGTATATCAAAACAACAACAAAATGTTCCTTTGGTTACACTTTTTGTATTATATATATATATATATATATATATATATATTAAAAAATAATAGTAACTTCTAAAGTAAAAAATATAGTAACTCTAATGTGAAAGGAATGAAGTTACCTATGCCTTTAAAAATTATCTTTAAAGTTTTTAAAATTTAAACAATATTTTGAAACTGTTAGTGCATTAGGCTAAACTCATAGTTTAGGATTTTGCATAATTTCTTCTTGTGATTTACACTTTTTTTAAGATTCAAGGTTGGTGTAGAATAAGTATAACTAAGTTATTTGAGAATAACAATATAAATGTATAGTGACTTATGAAAATTAGAAATAAATTAATTTGAAAAGGATTTTAAATTGAGAATTTAAAAAAAAAAAATTTCAAATAATAAAAATAATTTGAAAATGAATTTTAAATTGAGAATTTAAAAAGAAAAATCTTTCCAAACAATAAAATTAATTTGAAAAATAATTTTAAATTGAGAATTAAAAAAAAAAATTCAAATCTTTTAAGGAATTTAGAAAAGAGATTTGGAAAAGAATTTAAATTAAGAATTTTAAAAAGAAAATATTCTCAAATATTTTTAAATTCAAAATATAAAATTTTTTCAAATCTTTCTAAAATTCTTATGTTTCTAAATTATTATTTTGGTAAAATATGATTTCTAAATTAATTTCAAATCTATTAGGTTTTTTCTTATGTATGTCTATTAGAAGGGTTCTCTTAAAGTGTAACATATCTAAACTTTTAAGTCATTATTCTTTGTGCTTAACCCAAAACTTGGAAATACATTTGGATTTCCATTTGTTGGATTGTGGAAGAGACCTACATTCCTTTAGGAGTTGAGGTGAGATCCACTAGAGCACACAAGGTATTGTATTATAAACATGGATTGTAGTATAGGTTATGGAGAGTAAGTTTAAGGGTAGCATTTACCAGGTAATTTTGTATACTATTTTATCATATGGTGGATTGTTGATTCGAAGTTTTTGACCTCGTGGTTTTTTATCTTTACATATTGTGTAAGGGTTTTCCACGTAAATTTTTTTCTCTTGTATTTAATTGATTTTTCATTGATCTCTTTAAACTATTAGTGTTTAATTGAGTTAAAAAGGTTTAAATTTTTTTCACAAGTTTAATTGGGTTAGAAAATAGTCCTATGTTTTATATAATATATAAGAACTCTTTAAGACTTACATTGAAGAATTAATAGTATTAAAAAATTGATGTATCAAAAAATTTTATTACCTCAAATTAAAAATTTTTTAAAGATAAGATAAAATCTTGTACTTTTTCTATAAGATATCCTACTTCTACATAGAAGCAAAAAATAGAAAGTATATACATTAGGTTACTTAGGTTTTAAATATCTAATTATATTTTAAATTTCTTATGCAAAACCTTTTAAAACACCAACCATGCATCAAAATAAATATGCAAGGGTACATAAATAAAAAATAAAAAATAAAAAAAACTTTTCTTGACTCACCTTTCGTCACTTTTCTTCACTGCCTCGTTAAGGTTCCAATCTAAAAAAGAATTTCACTTGTGAGATGTTTAGGCAACCATTTGGCGGCAAAACATAATGAACATATATAACAAAAGGAAATAAATGGCACTTGACAATGATAAGAAATTGAGGTAAATAATCAATGGTGAATGGACATGAAAACAAAAAGAAAAAAAATAAACAAAGAAAAAAAACAAATTGTATTAAACAATATTATCATACCAAATCCTTATTTTGTTTAGAAAAGAAAATTTGAGAAGAAAATAGTTACATCCATTAAAGTCCCATTTCACAATATGGAAGTCATTACAAATATTGATTTTTACTTGCTTTAGTTCCATTATACTAAGAGTGTGTTTGAGAGTGATTCTAAAAAGCGTTTATAGTATTTCTAACATTTTAAATAATGAAAATTTTCAAGTATTAAAAATATTAAAAACGTTTCCTATAATTACAATCAAACGAGCTCTAAGTATCAAAACACCATGGTTCTATTCTATCCTATTCTATTTATTGAAAATAAATATTAAAGCCATTAAAATGGGTTCGATCGAGTTGGATTGACTTGCAAATTTGAATGTAAATCATACATGTTTCTCTTTTTTGGTTCCATAACAAAATACAAAGTCAATTTCTTGACTCTAATGAAATATACTTCAAGATTATAAAAATTTTATAACTTTCTTTTAAGTAGTCAAAACTAAGTTTTAAGTAAAAGATTTATCAAAACTTTATATATAAATGGATTTGATCTATGGTTTTACCTCAGTGAAAGAGTTTAGAGGGATTTTCCACATACATTATCAATCTCACCTACCACTTTTCATACCTTTTTGATATCATTGAATTAATATGTATTAATATTTGTTTGAATCATCAATTCACCTAATCCCCCCAAGTAATTCTATGTAGTCAAGAACATATATTTATATGCTCTTTTCAAAAGACAATGTAAACTAAACAAAAACATGCATTGCACTTTATATGATTGCTAATTAACTTGACCCTAGACTAATTTTTTTCTTTTTAAAAGAATAAATAAAAATATATTCAGCATTCAAGAATTATACTAGTGCCCACACCCAATTTTTACAATAATGTTGTCTTCCAAATAATAATAAAAAATGAGTAAATGAATAATAGATGATGGTGAAGAAGGAATTAAATGTTCTGTACCAGAGTCAATGAGTTCCTCTATCGCCGCACTTATCACATCCATAAGTCCTTGTTTTTGAGATTTAATGATTTCCTCTATGAATGCTCGTCTTCCTATTTTTTGCATTCCAAATGCTCTTGAATTGCATGCAATATACCGAAGAGCAGTCATGGAGTCTTGATCCATTTCTTCTATTAAATATGGGTAGCTCTTCGCAATGAAGTGGGCTAAACCTATTTCATGTTAATTTTGCAAAGATAAAATAGAAAAAAAAAATGTTAAATTAGTAGTCTTTGCATCCCAAAAAGTATTTGAAAGGGAAATATGTATATAATTATCTTATTTGATTAAATAAATGCAATCAAAACTATTTGAAATTTATAAGGACTTTTTTTTAAAAAAAAAAAAAAAATTTAGAAAGAGCAATAGAAAACAATAAATTTGGAGACTATATTTAAAATATTTTTATTGAGTTTAAACTTGTCATTAACTTTTTTTTTTCAAAAAAAAAAATTATTTTCTTTTAATTTTTCTTTGTAATACTTTCCCTATTTCTAAGATCCAAGGATTGAAGTGTAAATGCAAGTTACTTAAAAAGTTTAATTGAATTTTTTTCTAGTATAAAAATTCTTTTGAACTTTGAAAAGTAGACATGATATGTTCTAAAAGCTTAAACTCCCTTTGGACAACCACATGGCATGCATTTAAAGGTTAACCAAGTAAAAAAAAAATCTTTTAAACTGAGTTTAAGTGGATTATGATTTTTGTTGTCCAGTACGCTTTTGGGTACCATTGATAGACTTAAAAAGAGTTTTTGAATAATAATTGCTCTTTTGGTTTATATTTGACTATATTTAAAAAGATCTTTAAATGAGAATATTAACACTTAAACTAGCAAAAGTTACAATATAGTAACTTTTGGATAAAAAAAAAAAAAAAGACTTTTAAAAAAAGGGTTTTACATAAACATTTGTAAACTCTGATTTTGCTAACCAAACAATAATAATAGAAATAAGACTTTTTTCTTATTTAGTTAAGGCTAGGACAAACAAGACTTTAGTTAGAATATTCACTAATCTTTTAAATTTTGACAACCCTTTTGAATACAAAACACTGTTTAAGGCTTTGTTTGGATTGCAAAATATAGTGGGAAAAAAGAAAAAAAATAAAAATAAAAGGAATTTGAATTTTCTAATTTGATTTATCTTGAAAATCATGACGAAGAATGAAACAAAATAATAAATATCTAAAAAAATTGGTTTTTTTTTTTAAATCATGAAGAAAAATAAAATAAAATAATAAATATCTAAAGTTTAATATAAATAGAGGTAGAGAGAGTTGAAAAATACATTTGGAGAATGGTGTAAGAGAGAGAGATTATTATATAAATCATATTTTTAAAAAAATTTATTAAAAAATTTCTTTTATTATCTTTTCAATTATTTTCATTTTTACTCATTACTTTGTCTTGTTTTTTAAAAGAGAAGCAGACTAATAAGTTAAAACAAATCTTTGAATCTCAAAACATATTTTCTAGTATCCTCCTATTTTGTCCCATCTCGCATAAATTTGAATCATCCTTCACCTAACGTTTGGGATAGAATATAATTTCGATATCTAATAGCAAAAGCGAATATACTTGTTAAAATTTTAATTAAATAAAAGTCCATTTTTCACTTTTGAAAGGGGCCTAAAAGAGATTTAACGACTTAAAATCGACTTGGGTTTTGTAAGTGCCTTGGAAAACTGAAGTCTTTGACACTGGAGAGGCGATCGGTGAACACCTTGTAAGATGTTAGAAATAGAAATATATTAGGACCTGCAGATGAATTAAGAGAAGAATAACTCACCAAAACACTCAGTCGTGATGGAAATATGAAGAACTGTTGTTTTATCATCCCTCTGCAAATGGGGTTTAACTTCTTCTTCACTTCTGTTGTTTAAATTCATTTTCTTAGCCAGAAATTCAAACATTTCAGTTTGACCATGGCGGGCTGCACAAAAAATAGGCGTCTCTCCAAACTCGTTACGCGCAGTTAGCAACATCTGATCGTTATCCTCACAGATCTTCAACACCTTCTCTGCCAGATTCTTCAGATTCTTCATAGAATCGCTGCAGGCTAACTCGTGGAGTATAGTGTTCCCTTCCTCGTTTTTTATATTCCAAAGTGGAGGGTCTATTTTTTCAGGCAACATTCTCAATAACTCTTCCACCAGATCCTCTTGTTGGAGGCGAATGGCCATATGGAGGAATGTATTGTTGCAACTATTGCTAAAACTGTGCAATGGGTTTTCAGGAGGCTGATCACCGCAAACTCGGGCCACATACTCTTTCTTTTTCTTCAAAGCTTCGTACAGTTCTTCAATGCGTTTCTTTTGTTTGGTATCCGCCATGAAAGCCGTCTTTGGAGTGGAAGAGAAGAGCAGAAGGCTTGAGAAGTGAGGGATTTGGTGGGGGTGGTTCCACAATCACTGCAAAGTCCCTTTAATACCATTTGAGGATGCCCTTAAGCATGATGATGCCACGGGATTTATGAAAATGTGGTTGGTGATGGTTGCTGGAGTAGTCTTAATGGATGCTTTTGAGCCATTCATGCAACAATACAATCTTAATTGTAAATATTGTCCCGTCTAGGTTTAATAGACACTCACAATTTTTATTTATGACATCTTTTTAATAATTAAATATTATAATTATGCTGTTTAATGAAATAAAAAATTTACATACATTTTGCATATTATCCTTATCATCATGATTAATATTAGTAATATTAAAAATATAATAATAAAATAATATTAAAATTTTAATTATTTATATATATATATATATTCACTTATTATAATTATTTTTAATTTAATACTATATAAATTATATATTTATGACATTAATTATTTTATTACAATTCAATCAATCAGAGACTCAATTATTGAATAATGAATTAATAGTTTTTCTAGTTCAATGATCATTCACTTTTCAAAACATTGCATAGCCTACCAAACAACTATTTGTCTTTGAAGGGAGACAAGAAATTAATGCTCCATCAATCCATTTTTAAAATGGCACATACACATGTCAAACAAAATAAATGTGCATGGCCTACCAATAAGCAACCAAAGAACTTTTTATCCATGATTCTCACTGTCTATCCTTAATTTCTAGACTAATTAGCAAGGGTGAAATTATAGGCTTCTTAAATTAGTATGCATACAATTAGAGATGATTTAAGAAAAATAAGGAGTCATAACTTACAATAATAAGATAATGAAATATTTTTTCTTATAAAAATAAAAAATAAAAAAATTATATAGAAATTCTAAAATTGAATTATATCTAAGAAATCTTAAAGTTTTGTCTGATTCTCAAAAAAATTGAGGGAAAATGCAAGAAAAAGAAAATAGAGACATTTTTCTTATTTTAAATCTTATAAATTATTTTTATATGCTACTTTAAATTTATTTTACTTATTTTAATTTTTTCGATATAAAAATTAAATAATTTTAAAATATATAAATTTTTAACTAATTTTAATTATATTTAATTGTCTTTTATATTTTTTATAATACAATCAAACATTAAAAAATTATTTTTTATAACATTTTTTTCCTTATATTTTTCAAGAACCAAAAACAACCTAAATGTTATTTCCCATATTTAAAATACAACATCTTAATGATTAAAAAAATATAAAAATAAATATATATATTATTTAAAATCTATTTACTTACAAATTTAAGTTGTTGGATAATACACCTCATCTTATGCTTCAAATGGATCAGATGTGACCTATTACCTAACAATTCAAATGTGTAAGCAAAAAAGATTTTAAAATATCAACAATTGGTTAATGATAGTTAAAAAATTTATTATTAATTTCTCTAAAAATTTTGAGATGAGGATTTTCCTCAACTATTGAACTTGAAGATTGGGAGCTGCAAAACCCATGATGTGGTAGCCTATGGGTGGAAGGAAAATAAGAATCAATAGTATTTAGAGCGTGTTTAATGATATATATTTTTTTAAAGTGTTTTAAATGAAAATGTTCTCTCCTTAAGTATTTTTGGGAGAATCACCTATTAAGTTTTTCTTCAAAAAATATTATAAGTAATTTTCTAACATTACAAATAATTTTTCATATTTTTAAAATATTTTATAAATTTTATCAAATATTTATTTATTTTTTTCAAAAGCACTTTTTAAATTAAAAATACTTAATACTTCATTAAAGAGTAAAGATAAAACTCAAGAATCAAGAAAGATTGGTTCTAAAATGATAGCATGTTTTAAAAGCCATAAATAGAAAAGAGAGAAAGACTAGAATAAATGAACTTTAATTTTCTGTTATTTTCAATAGGAAAGATGGACAATATGGCGTAGAGGCACCCAAGGCAGATACTGGAGTTGGACCCTCCATAGCATTGGGCGATTCTATGCCTTGCTGAGGCACCCCATATTATTTTTGGTTTCTTCCTTTTCTTTTCTTTTTTCTTTTTTTAATTTTAACTCAACACTCCGATTCTACTTGATTGCAAATTTTATTTATAGATAAGAACGTGCTCTTTCACCTCTTTAGAGGGCTAGTGCAATTTTCTGTCCTAAATTGATATTTTTTAAAAAAAAATTATTTAAATTCAGATAAAGTTTGAAGAAGTCATTATTTCCGCATCAAATTGACTCCATTGTGTTACCGGAGAATGTGATTAATTTCCACCCTAATATTCAAACAACCTACAACGTCAATCAAGGCAGTGCTAATAAAAACTGTACATTATCTTGATAGTACGGCTAGCTACCTATCCTGAGAAGTGGGATCCATTAAGAGATTTCATTATCAATCATTCAGTTATTAATCATGTCATTTTGCCAAATTGCTAATAAAAACTGTACATTTTCTTGATAGTACGGCTAGCTACCTATCCTGAAAAGTGGAATCCATTAGGAGATTTCATAATCAATCATTTAGTTATTAATCATGTCATTTTGCCAAATTGCATGGGTGATGCTGTATGTGATTAGCTTTAGCTTTCATATATAATTAAGAAGGATAAGACTTCATTTGACATTGTTTATAGTAGGGTTGAATTATGAAAAGTACATGCACATGCCAATGTTTGAAAGTAAAATAAATGGTCATGGCCTACCAAACAAGAAATTAAAGGAGTTCTTGTCCATGATTTTCCTTTTTTATCCATACAAACAAGAAATTAAAGGAATTCTTGTTTGTGATTCTCCTTATTTATCCATACAAATTAGCAAGGGTGAAATTAATGACAGACTTCTCAAATAAGCAAAATATAATTAGAGATGCCATGAGAGCATAACATAAGGCCTTGCAGGAAGGATGGGTTCTTACCAAGGTTTGAAAAATTGATTATCGGCGATGGTACAAAGGATTTTGGCCGATAATCAATCGGGAGAAAAATCGGTCAAATATGAGAAAAATTGCAATATATTGACGAACAATCAAGCATGGGGGTGATTCACGCGTGGGCAAAGGGCAGTCTTAAAAAATCACCGAAAAATCGACAATTTTTTGGATTTATTACCGATTTTTTAAAAAAATTGTAGATATTTTTGAAAGTTTTTTTTTAATTATATATATATCTTTTTTTGTTTTTTAATTATTTATTTTTAATCTTTTATTTTAAATTTATATTATCATTTTATTTTATATTATCTTTTTATTTTTAACTAGTTTTTTATATTTATCTTATTAATCCTATTTTTAAAAATTACTATCACTTCCTCTTAATTTCTTTATTTATCCTTTTAATTTTATTTAATTTTAAATATTTTTATTTTTAAATATTAAAAATATAATTTTACTCAAAAATTGCTACAATATAAAAAATAATAATGAAGTCCTAATATTTTATAAATTAAAATTAATTTACTTGTCACCATATATTTCTAATAAAATTTTAGAAATTAAATCTCAAATTAAATATTTTATATAAATCAATTTAATTTTTTATTTAAAATGTAATAAAACATGTTTTAATAAAAGTATTTTTTAATTTTTAAAATAAATGAATATAAATATATTAAAGGAATTTAAGCTAATATTTTTTATAAAAATTATCTTTAATCGTATTTATGTTAATTATACTTACAAAATAACTTTAATACATGTATTTTAACTTATTTTATTATTTTTTAAAAGTTTTCTAAGCATTTTCATGAATTTTGAATTATTTCTATTCTATCGATATTTTTGTCAAAATATTCACCGATATTTCTCTGATATTTTCGATATATCTGTAAAATCCAAGTATCGATATATCTGATATATATCTATGTTTACTTTTTTCGATATTTCAAACCTTGGTTCTTACAGTGTCATCATATGTTTCGGGTGGTAATGTGGATTTGGTTAGGGTGGTTCCATGGTCATTGCAAAATCTTTTTCAGTAACAATTGGTTCTGGAAAATTTTAGGGAAAATATAAGGAAAAAAAATAAAAAAGAAAAGTATAAGAAAAGAAAAAATGAAAGAAAATAAAAATATATTTAAAGTCAATAAATTATTTTTATATGTTACTTAAAACTCATTTAAATTATTTTAATGTAATATAAAAGATAAATAATTTAAAATTTTATAAGTTTCTAATTAATTTTAATTATATTTAATTTTCTTTGATATTTTTTTTTTATAATAAATCAAATATAAGAAAATTATTTTCCTTAATATTTTTTTCCTTTGATACTTTCTAATAACCAAATATAACCTAAGAATAAAATGTGTGTAACTTACTTAAGGCAAGTTTGTCAATATTTCTAATATATTCAAGATAAAAAAAAAATTGTTCTTATTATTATTATTATTATTATTATTATTATTATTATTTATTTATTTATTTTAAATAAGAGTGTTTGGGAAGTCCTTTTTTAAAATAGTTTCCAGAAAAAAAATTCTATTGTTTTAAAAAATAACTCTTATATTTTGACTTTGTAAAGAGTTGCAATATTAAATTAAATTTAATACATGTTTTATGAAAAAAAATCTTTTGCAATTAGAAATGAATAGAAGATAAATAGTTTGTGATAACATGAGAATACTATTGTTGTAATAAAGAAATAAATTATATTATTTTTTGTTAGAAATAAAATAAAAATAGTTATAGGGTACCCATGAAACATGTAATCCAAATAATTAAAAGTGCATAATAAAGTTTAAACCGTTAAATAAAAATACATATAATGGAATCCATGTATAAAAGAATAAGATCGTATACAAATAATGTGATCAAAATACAAAAGAATAAAATTAATGTATAAAGTAATAAGACATAAATTAACAAGACTTATGCTACTTGATTTATGGTAATTTTTGTTATATATTTGGTCTTCATATTTTTTTGCATCAAATGAGTTGTAAATTTTAATTCCCTCTAATGGGTCAAGAAGTTCATGATAGAGATGGGTCACCATCTTGTACTCTTTATCAATCAAAGCATTGTATAGTTCAATGATGCCTCTTTGGAAAGAGATAAGAAATTAATGCTTGATCAATGCATTTTTAAAATGGTTGAGTAATATGTCACTATTTCAAAAGCAAAATAAAGGTTGATGGCCTACCACACGAGCAATTAAATAATTTATTGTCATTCCTATCATCCATCTATTCTAAACTAATTAGTAAAGGTAAAATTATAGGTTCCTCAAATTAGTTTGTATATAATTTGATATGATTTAAGAAAAAATAATGTGGTGGAACTAACAATAATAAGATTATGAAAACTTTATAACATCAATAAAAACTTATTTCTATTATGAAATAGAAAAATAGAACAAAATTATTTAGAATTTCTAAAATCAAATTATGTTTAAGAGACCTTAAATATTGTTTCATATTTTTAAAAATAATGCAATTTTCATAAATTATGTCTCTTTCTTCCATTGTTTCTTTTTTACATAACTTATATTTATAAGGGTCAATAATATATCAATTTAATAGTCTAGACAAAATTTTAAATTGGTTTTAACAAACAACATTAATATTTAAATAATAATTAAATATTGAAATTTATATAAACAATTTGAGTATATTAATTTAAAATTATTTAAATTATTAAATATTAAATATCTTGTTTTACCGTATGCTCGTTAACTTTCAACCTATTTCTCTCTCTCTTTTTTCCATTCTAAAACAATATAAAAATTAATGGATAAGGCTGAAGTTGGAAGAGAAAGAGACTGAAGACGTCAATTTCATAGATTTCCAATAACCTCTCTCCACATTTTGCTGAGCAAGATGCTTGACAAGGAGTTAGAAAACCTTTTCTCCCAAATCGTGGAAGAATGACACTAACTGGCCATAGAAAAAAAATAAAAATTACTGTAAAGGCAAAAATCTTGACCACATAAAAAGAAAAAATAAAATCCCCTTATCCACGTACCCCTTGCCCACACACATAAATAAAATCCTCTTATCCACACACACACAAATAAAATTCCCTTATCCACACACACACATAAAAATAAAATAAAATCCCCCATCTTGACCACATATACCCATTGTGAGTTTTTCAAATAGGATAAAATAGAATTCAAGTTATCAAACTCTAATATTAGAAATAATCACACACACTCTCACACACAAAAATAAAATAAAAATAAATAAATAAATAAATAAAATAAAATTCACAATCTTAACCAGATATGTCCCATTATGAGCTTTTCAAGTCGAACAAAATAAAATTCGAGTTATCAAACTCTAATCTTAGGAATAATCATAAAAATATGTAGAGATAAGAACCCAAACTTGAAATATAGATTATTTTAAAAAAATTACTGAACTCCTCAACAATTTCAACATATAAAATTTTGTTGGATTTGAAATCTATTTATTTAGTGGAAAAAAAAGGTAGTTATGTTCAAAGAAGAAATTGGTAGAATAATTTTAAATCAATTTTAGTTAATAAGTTTCTAGTATTAATTGGATTGATTTTTGAGTTTTAAATTATTTGTATAAATTGCTAAAATTGTTAACAAATCAAAATGCATGAAGTTTAACACTATTTGGAGTTTGTTTGTCTAGTAAAAAAAATTCAAGAGAATAAAGATTATCTTTGTTTTTTATAGTTTAATTTTTTTTTTCTTAAAAGTTTTCTTGTTTTAATTTTATTCTTAGGAAATAATTCAAAACAACTTCATTTTTTGAAAATTGCCTTCCTTTTATTTTGTTAAGAAAAATTATTTCTTTTGAGACTCCCAACCTAACAAGCCCATGCATTTTGAAAAACAGTGTTTTGTTTTTGAAGTAAAAAAATTGTTTTGAAATAATATGCTCAGACAAATTCTCACTTAAAATACTTTTTAAATAAAATGCAAATCAATTAGTTGTCAATTAGCTGCATGTAAATTAGCTTCTCCTCTTTGACTTATTTAGAAAATAAAAGGTAATCAATCTAGAGGCCAAATAATATTGCATTGCTCATCCAAACATTTAGGACCACTTTTTCATTCATTCATCACAGCAGCCTAATGTAAGTTTTCTGCCTAGATTATTACCCTATAACTAGAATTTGATATAGGTGTTGTTCATTCTGATGACTACTCTGGAGACATTATTTCTTGTCAACTTGTGTTTGTATTGCCCTGCATTCGTTTCCCTGGCCATCTTTTCTGTAGTGTCCCCTCTTTCTAGTGAGTTTTCCTTGATTCCGTTTCTTGTTTCATTTCCAACCTTAAAAAAGTTAGTTATAATATGCATGCTTGATCTCTTTTCTTTTGATTAGAGGTGATGAATATGGCATAATATTCTTAAGTTTCATTCTCAACATAAAGTTGTGCAGAATATGATTAATTTCCACACTAATATCCAAACAACTTATAACGCCAATCAACTGCAGTGCTAATAAAACTATACATTAATTTTTTAATGAAGCATTGATTTAACAATTCTCACTCTTGGGGCCCTCAAAATTATTAAGATAACATGGCTAGTTACATGAAATCTCTTAGGAGATTTCATGATTAGTCTTTGAATTAAACAATACATATCATTCGGTTATTAGTCATGTTATTTGGCCAAATGTTGCCTAGATGATACTCTAATTACATGTGATTAAAAGTTTATTTGATAGTGATTATAATAAAAAGTATTTTTAATTTTTATAATATTTAAAAAATTTTACCTTTTAAATATTAAAAATATTTTTTTAAATTATAATCAAACACATTTTAATTTTAATTTTTATATATATAATTAAAAATGATAAGACTTTATTTGACTTTGCTTCCGGTAGGTTACAACTTCTAAGCTTGAAGACTTTTACCATAAAAAGGTAAGAAGGAAATCCTAAAATAAATTTGAAAGAAAATGCGATGAAAAAAGTAAAAAGGAAATTTTTTTTTTTTTAAAATAAAGAATAAATAATTTGCCACTTAAATGGCATGGGATGTACCTCAATTTGTCATTCAAACGTCAAGTAGAGGGCCTCACACTTAGATTTTTTTTTTTTCTTTTTCATTTAAACCGTGAAATGGTGGACCCCATTGCTGCTTTTTAATTTAACTGTTAAACAATGGGTCTCACACTCGCTGCATTTTACTCCAATTGAATGACGAAGGGCAGCCCCAACCCTTCATCAAAGATAAGGCAGCAAAACTTTCAAAACACTTTGGCATATATTAAGTATAAACTCTTAATATATATATAAACATATGCGCTTCACATGTGTTAAATATAAATTATTAAGCTTAAGTGTCTTTCTATCATATAAGTTACCCTATCATAGATATCTATAAATTATTTGTAACAAATATATAAACCACAACATAATAATAAAAATTAATAATATAAAAAATTATTTGACTTTTTATTTATGATATCCTTTTAATAATTAAATATCATAAGCTATTTAATGAAATAAAATTTTTTCATACATTTGCATATTGTCCTTATCATGATTAATATAGTAATATTAAAAATAAAATGATAAAATATTTTAAAATTTTTAATTATTTATCATTTATATATTTTTTTCACTTATTGTAATTATTTTTTAATTTTAATACTATACAAATTACATATTTATGATATCAATTGTTTGATTATGTTTTAACTAATGGTTTGACTATTCAATTATGAATTAGTATCTTTTCTAGTTGGACAATCAATTCACTTTTAAAAACGTAGCCTGACCTACCAATAACTATTTGTTTTTGGAGAGGGACAAAAAATTAAAGCTCTATCAATACATTTTTAAAATGGTGCATACGCATGTCAACCAAAATAGATGTTGCATGGCTTACCAAACAACTATTTGTCTTTGGAGAGGGACAAAAATTAAAATGGTGCATACACGTGTCAAGCAAAATAAATAATGTTCATCGCTTACCAAACATCGATTTGTCTTTGGAAAAGGACAAGAAATTAATATTCCACCAATACATTTTTAAAATGGTGGATACACTTATCAACCAAAATAAATGTTCATGACTTACCAAACAAAGATTTGTCTTTGGAGAGGGACAAAAAAATAAATATTCCATCAATGATTTTTTTAAAATAGTGCATACATGCGTCAAGCAAAACAAATGTTGATGGCTTACCAAATATTGATTTGTCTTTGGAAAGGGACAAGAAATTAATGCTCCACCAATACATTTTAAAAATGATGGATACACTTATCAACCGAAATAAATGTTCATGGCTTACCAAACAAAGATTTGTCTTTGGAGAGGGACAAAAAATTAATATTCCATCAATTATTTTTTAAAATAGTGCATACACGTGTCAAGCAAAACAAATGTTGATGACTTACCAAATATCGATTTGTCTTAAGAAAGGGACAAGAAATTAATGCTCCATCGATGCATTTTTTAAATGGTGCATGCACATGTCAAGCAAAATAAATATTCATGGCCCACCAAAGAATTCCTTGTCCATAATTCTCACTTTCTATCCTTCCAAGACTAATTAGTAAAGGTGAAATTATAGGCTTCTTTACCTACAATGATAAGATAATGAGTTGCTTTGTAGCTTAAATAAAATATTTTTATGTTATAAAAATAGAAAATAAAAAAATTATGTAAAAATTCTAAAATTGAACTATATCTAAGAAATCTTAAAGTCATGTTTGATTTTCAAAAGCCAAATTATTTTTATATATTATTTTTAAATTCATTTTATTTATTTTAACTTTCTGATATAAAGGCTAAATAATTTGAAAATATATTAATTTGTAATTAATTTTAATTATTTTTTATTTTCTTTTGCATTTTCTATAGTATAACCAAACACCAAAAAAATCATTTTTCATAACATATTTTGGGAAATAAACACAACCTAAATGTTGTTTCACATATTTAAAATACAACACCTTAATACTTGAAAATATATATAAATAAATATGTACCTTCAGAATCTATTTGCTTACAAATTTAAATTATTGGGTAATACATTCCATCTTATCCTCTAATGTATAAGATGTGACTTATTACTTGACAACTCAAATTGGTAAGTAAAAAGATTTTAAAATACCAACAATTGGTTGATGAAATTTAAGAAGTTCATTATTAATTTCTTTGACCTAAGAAGAATGTAAAAGTTTAAGATATTTTCTTGGAGATCGCATGGGGTGAAACCCATGGTGATGTGGTCGCCAATGGACAAAAGGAAAATGAGGAACCAAAAGCATTTAGTACTTCATTCAGGGCAAAAATTAAACTCAAGAATCAAGAAACGTCCCAAAATGATAACATGTTTTAAAAGCCATAAATGGGAAAGAGAGAAAACTAGAATGAATGAACTTAAATTTTCTGTAATTTTCAATAGGTGGTGTTGTAAAATAATTTTATATTACAACTTAAAGTTATTATTTTATTTTTTTCGGTTATTACTCTCTTTTCTATTATTTAGTTTTTACAACTTATTATTTAATATCAATGAGAGTAAATATATTAATTAATTGTCTAGAAATTATGATTTTGGTTTGAATTTCAACTTCTAGCTAGAACCAAAAATAGAAAGGTGACCTAAATGAGTCTTTATTTTATTTTCTTTACTTTTTTAGGGTTTTTCTTTTTCAATTTTACATGTTTTTATTTTATTCCAAAGAAATAAATGAAAACAACTTCTCTCCCTCTTCCTTTTTATTTATTTATTTATTATTATTATTTTTATTTTTGTGAATTTGTCTTTCTTTTGTTTTGTTTTGAAAAATTATTTTTTGTTACTAACAACCAAACAAGCCCATGGTATGACAAACTCTCACTTTTCTAAAATACTTTTTAAATAAATTGCAACTCAATTTGTTTGGGTTGAGCCCTTGCTTGGTTCAATTTGGTTAAGATCTTTGCTTAACCGAATTAAGATAAAATAATTTTCTAACTTGAACCAATTCAATCGAATCTAATCCTCTCATAAGTACATCAATTTTATTTGATTTAGGTTGGTATATCCAAATTACTGGTTAATATTTTTTTTAAGTTGCTTTTTTTTTTTTTCAAAATTAATATGTAATAAATTAATAAATATTTTTTAAATGATTTATAATTTAAGGCACACAAAATTACATTTATTAATTTACTAGGCTGAAAAAAAAGTGTGGGCCATCGATAAAACAATATTTTGAATTGGGTTTACAAATTTCCAAAGTCTAATACTTAAAAGGTTTGAAAGAAATTGGATATTGAAAGATGCATACTAATTAGTTCTACATGAATGGAGATGAGAATGAAGGCACAATTAATTTTATCCGTCCATTGATGGTACATATACTCATGCTTGGTCCAACTGTCAATTAGCTTATCCTTTTTGGCTTATTCAGAAAAGCAAAGGTAATCAAATAAGTGACCATTAACCAAGAACTGTAGTAGAGGAATGAGAACCATAAAAAGCAAGAAGCAATGAAGTGGCCAAATGATTTTGCATTGGACATCCAAACATGTAGGGAGCAATTGGTAGAACAAATCACTAGTAAATTTCTATTTTAGTTTAGTGCATTTTTTTTTAAAAATATATTTATTTATGTGCAAAGAACAAATCAGTGGAATCAATTAAATCAATTTACTATCAATTTTGAGTTCTAAATTACTTGCAAATATTATTAAAAAATCAAATGCATTAAGTTGAACACCATTTAGAGTTTGTTTGTCTAATAAAAAAATTCAAGAAGATAAAGATGATAAATTCAAAAAAGTACATTCAATTCTCAGAGAGGTCATATGTGAAAAAGGTGGTCGAGATAGCAAATAGAAGAATAAAGTATGGTTTGAAATTTAGGTTTTTATCGGCAAAATATCACTGATATATCGAATATTAGTGGTGTTCAACATGATATTGGACATCAATTATCGATCCGTGGGAATTTCGAAAAAATTTCGCTAATATCATCGAAATATGGACTATGTATCGGTTTAGAGGTGAAAAAATCGAGGGTGGGGCAACGTGAAAAAAAGGGCAATCTTTTGCCATTTTTTTTTTAAATTTTTTTTTGAATTTTTGAATTTTTGACGACCTAATGGTTAGATTTGAATTTTTGATGATCCGATAACCCAGATTTCACTTGTGTTTTTATATTATCATTTTATTTTATATCATCATTTTATTTTTAACTACTTTTCATATTTATCTCATTAATCCTATTTTTAAGAATTATTATCACTTCACTCTTAATTTTTTTTATATTTATCCTTTCAATTTTATTTAATTTTAAATGTTTTTATTTTAAAATATTAAAAATATAATTTTACCCCAAAAAAATTGCTACAATATAAAAAATTAAGGAAGTTATAATATTTTATATATTAAAATTAATTTGATAAGATAAATTATTAATAATTTTAATTATTTAAATAAATTAATGTTAATAGAAAAAGTTGCTATCACGTATTTTTAATAAAATTTTAGAAATTAAATCTCAAATAAAATATTTTATATAAATTAATTTAATTTTTCATTTAAAATATAATAAAACATGTTTTAATAAAAGTATTTTAAAAATTTTTAAATAAATATTGTCTTCAACAAGATGGACTCCCTTTATCTAACAATATGATGGAACCATATTAATTTTCATTTTGGTACTGGACTATTGTAATGTCATATGTATTATATTTATGAATAAATTGTTCTTATTTAATAAAATCAAATATTTCTGAACTTAATTTTAGCTTTCTAAGTGTACACTTCCAAAATTCATATATATAATTCTTAAAATCCAAGTATCAAATGTACTGATATATCTCTGCTTACCAATATTTTTCTTTGTGACCATATTTATGTTAATTACACTTACAAAATAACTTTAAAATGTGTATTTTTGCTCATTTTATTTATTTTTTTTTTTGGAATTTTTTCAAGTATTCTTAAGAATTTTGAATAATTTTTGCCCCACCGATATTTATGTAAAAATATTTATCGATATTTTCGTAAGATCAAAGTACTGATATATCTGTGATTACCGATATTTTCATCATTGGAATAAAGAGAATTCTATTAGCTTATTTTATTTGTTTTTCAAGATTTACTTTTTTTTTTTTCCTCAAAATTTTCTTGTTGTTATTATATTATAAGGAAATAATTGAAAACAACTTCTTACTTTTTAAGAATTGTCCTTTTATTTTATTATGAAAAATTATTTTTGAGACTAACAACCTAAGAAACTTATGCATGTGTGTTTAGCTTTTAAAATGAAAGAAAATGTTTTAAAATCACATGTTCAACCACCCCTCACTTTTTTTAAAGTACTTTTCAAATTAATAAAATGCAAATCAATTAGTTGTAAAATAGTTGCATGTTGATTAGCTTAGCTTCTCCTTTTTGCTTATTCAGAAAAAAAAAACACAATGATACAAGTGATCATTATCCAAGTACAGTATTAGCGGAATAACAACCACAAAGTGGTTATCCAAAAGCAATCTTGTGACCAAGTCATATTGCATTGCTCAACCAAAAAGTCAGGGCAACAATAATTATGGAATTAATCTCTAACTTTCTTTGCCCATAGATGTACCTTTCATAGAAAATATAACAAATATTGCTTGTCCCAATGACGAATATTGATATTGGATGTCAAATCTTTTAGATGGCCATCACTCTTTTGTAAGTGAACTAGAAAGTGTTTTTCAGTCATTGTAATTCTACTAATATTAATAAATGCATGGAAAGAGTAATCTTATCTATTGTGATCATTAGATTAGTAGGCTTAGGATAAGATGATTACCAATGAAGCACTCATTAGCCATCGAATTATAGTCCTAGAGTTATAGGTGAATCCTGATTTATGATGAAATCAAAATATCATCTAGTAATCATCCTATATGTAAGATATTAGTTGAAGATAAATTAAGATAATGGAAATTGAGATGTTTCGTAATGCCTAGATCAATCCAAATCCCTTGCAGTAGAGTAATTGAACAACACACCAAATGTCCTAATGGATAGGATCCAAATTTTTATCAATTTTGGTATCTTATTAATTGCAATATACATTCGAAAGTTCACAAGAATTTGATATTGAAATATGCATATTAATTAGTTGTATATTAATGGAGATAAGAATGCAGACACAATTAATTTTAACCATCTATTGATGGTTTATATACTCATGTTTGGTCCAACAGTCAATTAGCTGCTTGGTAATTAGCTTCTTCTTTTTGGCTTATTCAGAAAAGCAAAGCTAATCAAACAAGTGACCATTATCTAAGTAAATTCTAGAGGAATGATAACCATAAAGTGGCTATCCAAAAGCAATCTAGTGGCCAAATGATATTGTATTGCTCATCCAAACACTCATAGGACCACTTGGTAGAAATGATATTGCATTGCTCATCCAGACATTCAGGACCACTTGGTGGTGGAGCTAGTTTCTTTTTCATTCATAATATTTCCTCGATTTCGTCCTCTATAATTATGGAATTTGTGGCTGTAACCTTCTTCACCCATAAATGTACCTTTCATAGAAAATATAACAAATATTGATATCGAAAATCAAATTTGTGAGACGACTATCACTCTTTCTTCAAGTGAACCAGTGTCTTTAATCATCATAAATTTAATATTAATATGAATTAAGTTATAATATTTTTGAGGATCATAAAATTTTCCAAATATTTTGCTTTCAATTCCTATAGGTACTGAACATTGCAAAACATAATTCAAGAGTAAAAATGTTGAAGTTAAAATAAAGCTCTTTTAAAGGAGATTCCTGTTTATTCAAAACTTCAAAATAGACTTTAAATTGTTAATTACTTCAAAGGATTTTTAATTTTTTTTTATAAGTTTCTTCTAATTGTCAAAATTTTGAAAACTTCAAAATGTAAGTTGTAAAAGACTTAGATCTAGAGTCAAGCCACTCCAACACTTAAATTAAGCACAAGCTACACTAAACTCCAAGTTAAATTGTAACTGAAATTATGTAAAGTTCAAGTTATACAAAGGCCCAACTCAAGTAATGACTTACTCCCTCTCATGTAAATATTATATGCTTTTAACCTAATAGGTCCTTATGTCTTTAAAACATGTTGACACAAGTATAAGAAACCTAGTAGTTATTCAATTTAAGGAATTTCTACCTTTATCTAATGTGCCATATTACATTCATGACCTTTCATGTAAATACAACATTCTCATTATGTCTCATGGGATTGCAAGGTCATTTAGACAAATAAACATCCCTTGTGGGTTCTGAGAAACAAAGTCTTATACTGGGGTTGAGGATTGACTATATACTATTTATAATGACCTACTCTCCCTTATGTAGATATTGTCCGTTTTGATCCTAATGGATCTTTGCAACTTTAGTTCAATATAGTAACTCACCAAATGTACTGTAAAGCCTTGACAACGCTTTTTGAGTAAGCAACTAGTTTGCAAGTCCAAGATTATATGCAAAGGTTTATCCATGCATGTTCATTCCCTCAAAACTTAACTTGTGCTAACTAAGAATTTAGAAGGTCATCCTCTTCCTACAACTATCCACAGAGGTATTATAGGAAACTAATTAATCAATTCCTAAAATCACATCAAAATCCTAAAGACCAAAGAGTGCTAAGTTAATTAACATCTTCCTATATCCAATCATCACAAGGATAACCTTTAAGTATTCTCTTGAGCATATTGGATAAGAAAAGAAGTTTTTAATAGTACTATAATATAGTGAGCTCTTCTTAGCGGTGTAGATGTATTTTAAAGAATTAAAGACCCATTATGTGTAGAGTGGACAATATTTACATAATAAAAAGCGGGTCATGATAAATAATATCATAGTCAATCCCCGTTCTAGTCTATCTATCTAACCCTAATTGCAAATGATGTTTGTTATGTGAGTGACTCTATAATCTAGTGGGACACGATAAAAACAGTGTGCCTACAAGAGAGAATGAATATGTTCTAAAAACTTAAAATCCCATTGTACAAACACATGATATGCTTTTAAATCTTAACCATTAAATATAATTTTTTTAAAAGATTTGAAGTGAGCTATGATTTATGTTATCCAATACATTGTCAGGTACCATTTTTATACCTAAAAAGGAGTTTTTGAATAATAAAAGTTATTTAGTTTTTATATTTGTTTCAACACAAAATATGAAGACTTAAACATAGCAAAAGCTACAACATATGAAACCTTATTTTTTGAGACTAACAATATAACAAGCCCATCCATGTGTTTTGCTTTTAAAATTAAAAAAAAAAAAAAATTAAATCACATGCTCAAACAAACTCTCACTTTTCTTAAAATACGTTTCAAATAAAATACAAATCAATTAGTTGTAAATTAGTTGCATGTCAATTAGCTTCTCCTTTTTGGTTTATTCCGAAAAGCAAAGATAATGATATAAGTGATCATCATCCAAGTACAGTATTAGTGGAATGACAACCACAGAGTGGCTATCCAAAGGCAATCTTGTGACCAAATCATATTGCATTGCTCATCCAAAAGGTCAGGGCCAGAATAATCATGGAATTAATCTCTAACTTCCTTTACCCATAAACGTACCTTTCATAGAAAATATAACAAATATTGCTTATCCCAATGATGAATATTGATATCACATATCAGATTTTTTAGATGGTCATCACTCTTTTGTAAGTGAACAAGAGAGTGTCTTTTAGTCATTGTAATTATAATAATATCAATAATGCATGGAAGAGTAATCTTCCCTACTGTGATCATTAGATTTGTAGGCTTATTATAAGATGATTACCAATGAAGCGATCATCAGCTATCTGATTATGATCGTGGAGTTATAGGCGGATCCTGATTTATGATGAAATTGAAATATCATCTAATATGCAGCAACTTAAATGGCTCCATTAATCATCCAAATAGGTAGAACATTAATTGCAGACAGATTATAAAGGAAGTTGAGGAGATGTTCATAATGCGTAGAACAATCCAGGTCCCTTGTAGTAGAGTAATTGAACAGCACACTAGACATTGATCGGCTACAGACCCGTGATGCAATGGGGAACCTTATACATGGGAAATAGCTGGGCTCCCATAATCATGAACCACATGCACCCGAAACTAAAGTTCGAAATCTCTGGTCAACTAAACATGGAGAGGCCACAAATTAAATGTCCGCACCAAAAAACATGGTGAATTCGTTTTTAAGGGTCTACTCAGGGGTTGAAGGCGAGGATAGAGGTCGACTCGGCTGGAGAATATGGAGCTTATTACTCAGCTGGAGGCAAAGAATCCGACTCTGGCGCCAACTGAGGTGTTGACGCTGCTCAATGGGAAATGGATTCTAGCCCAAGTTGTTAACTTTAGTTGTTTTTTTCCCTGTTTAGTTGTTGGGATAGACTGAGATTACAGAATGATTGATCATCTTGTTTTATGTTGTAATCTTTTCGAGGTCTCAATAGGGTTCAAAGATATTGTGTGTTTTCGTCTACTTTTTCTTTGTATAAACCAAATTGTACATCGTGTGTAGCCCTTTTTTTTCTTCTTTGCAGCAAAATCTCTATCTTACGTGAACAACACTGACAATCGAAGTTATACATTTTTTGGTAATGATGGAAAATTCATCCGATGGTATCATCAAAATAGCCTAATATGTAAGTTTTATCCCTAGATTACCCTATGGCTAGAATTTGAAACAGATGTTGTTCAGTCTGATGACTACTCAAGAGACATCATTCCTTGTCAACTTGTGTTTGTACTGCCCTGCATTCTATCGTGTCCCCTGTTTCTCCAGCCATCTTTTCCATTGTGTCCCCTATTTCTTGTGAGTTTTCCTTGATCCATTTCTTGTTTCATTTCCAACTTCAAAGGAACTATAATTTGCACGTTTCTCTTTTCTTCTAATTGGAGAAGCCGAATATGGGATATTCTTAAGTTTCATTTTCAACAGCAGGTACACATCTTTTGTTGGTTAGTTCATTCCCATTGCTCTCAAGGGTTACACTACCACTGGCAAAGGTTCATGCCAGCCTAACGAAAACCACACAAGATTGCCACCAAGAAAGACCCACAAATCACACAAGGTTTACGGGGTTTGAATCCCCAACTTGTATTTAGCGACTCTCTATATAAAAATACAAAGGTAGCATAGCTCTCAGCAAGATTCTCAGTCTCTTGTGTGAGTTCATTGCTCTCTCTATCACTATATTTTTCAGAAGGCACTCCAACCCTCCTTTTGTAAGCTATGGCATCAATCACTCCCTATGTGACAAGGAATAAGAAATCCTAGTTCTATTCCAATTACAATTAATATCTTAGTTGGAATTCCTATTCAAACTCAAATTACAATCAGAATTTGAATCTAAGTCTATGGTCTCCGGCCCATTCATCATCCATTTGAAACTACTCATGTTGCTGCCACATGTCTTGATCCATATTTTACCCCACGAAGTACCAGCCTATGGTGCAACATGTCTTCACGGGCTTGAGCTAATGCCAATACGTCTACTCTTGTGTTCTGTGTCAAGTCAACCCGCTCATGTGCTTGAATTGGTTCATGCATCTAATCAGCCTGTTGCAGTATCTCTAGACAGCCTGCTACATGCGTCTCTATGCGGCCCGTGTGTGTGCAAAGCCCTCTCTTGGCTTGCACGTTTAGCAACTTCCCTTGGTGCCAATCCTTCCCTTGGCTCATGGCCCATGTTGCTCCTTGAGTGTGTTGGTTGTACTCGTATACATTTCCACATCTGGATCAAGTCTAAGTCGAGACATACAACTTATAGTTATTTCGTGCCCACACTTGTGTTATCATGCCCACCAGTTGCGCTATAGCATCATTGAGTCATCTACTTATGCCCTAGCATATTGGAGTGTTACTTCCCATGTCTTCAACCATTGGTCAACCTTGCACCCATGTCTTCAACCATTGGTCAACCTTGCAAGGTCTTACCTTGCATTGCAAGTCACAAGAGTCAATCATGCCAACTGTACGTCATGCACCTTCTTGTCATGCATCAGTCTTATTGCTGCGAAGATACCATGCCATGTCCAAGCCCTTTTTTGGTGCAGCAATGAACCATGACATTACGCCTATAACACCTCATCTCAATGCACAAGGCATTGTGCCCTTGTGCTAAGCATCAGCCACCACATAAAATTGAGGACTCTGCCCTAAATCCGAAATTTCAAGGATCGGCTTAGGACGGGGAGAGATTGAAACAACCTTGCTTGTTTCCTCTCCTCAGTATTTATCTAGCTGGTATACCAAGCAAAGCCTCCTATCTACTCGGACTTTCTTTCCTAGCCGTAGCCAATAAAAGGATTTAACCGGTACTGCCAAAATCCTTCCTTCACATATAACTAGTATCCTAACCACTGTAAACACCTTGTTCAAAGCCTTGATTCCACACACATCCAAAGGGACCACTCCAGCTTCTTCCATAAGAGCATAGGTGCCCTACATGGTGCTTTTGAAGGCTAGATCAGACCCACTTTTGACAACTCAACCAGTTGCTTCCTTAGTTCCATCGACTCTGGTGGAGGCATCCTGTAGAGCACTTGTACTACAAAGGCTCAACTCCTAGCACTAACTCAATTCAGTAGTCAATAGGGCACCGAGGAGAGAGCTTCTTAGGAAGTTTTGGTAGCCTTGCATCAATGGATCCCTACAATACATGCAAGACAACATCGATCTGGAACTTCCATAACTCGATCTAATTTAATTTCCATCAATGCGATAGCATGAGTCCTCTGACACTTTCTCAATCCTTCTCCATCTATATGGCAGAGAATATCTCTTCTTTAAATGACTTACCTATCTTAGGTACCGTGCTCAATCCTTGCGTAAAGCAAGGGTGATTTTCATCCATGATTAGCAGCCATTTAAATGTGGTAACAAAACCACCTTTGCCATCACGAAAAGCTCATTCCCCAAGATTAAGTTGAAACCATCCAAAGAGGTACTGAGTATATTTACTGTACCTTTCCACCCAGCTGAATCAGTACCACATCCTTGGCCAAACTGTGTCCCTTGTGCTTGAGTACTTTTCATGACCTTTAGCTTCTTGTCATCATTGCTCAGCGTGAAGCCCAATCTGGTTGCTTCCCTAGTAGCAATGAAATTATGGGTTGCCCCACTGTCCACCATAGCCATCACCTTCTAACAACCGACCATGATTTCAGCATGCATCAATCCTTAGTGGGTTGGCTTTGTTTGAATGGAATTCAAAAGTTGGAGGGGGTTCACACGTGTAGGGGTCTTAGGCTCACTATCATACCCTTCTTCAGCCATTATGGCATTCAGCTTCTCCTTCTTATGGTAATCCTTGTCTTCATGCATATCATTGTAGATGAAACATCCAATCACCTTTGTTGTTTGCATCTTGGTGGCTTTCTCCCCTACCTCGGTGGCTTGATGCATATCATAATGCGTTGGGAGTTCATCTCTGTCTGTCATTGAGATTGTGGTCTATATTAAATAAATGCACATAGTCTATTCAAAGAGTTAAAGCTGAAAACTCCATATATAGTCTATAAAATTAAAATTTAAAACATCAACAAGCACTTCACTCTCAACATGCTAAACTTTACATAGACATGTACCGTTCCTACTTGGTAATAGAAAAGGAGAGGACAATTGTGGCGATATTTAATTGTGTGAAACGAGATTCTGTTTCTTCTTTCAAACTCGACTAGGAGGAGCTGCAGTTTGCCGAGTACAAGTCTTATTGACAACCCCGTACAGTATTTTGCCAGCTCTACAGAGAAGAATAATGACGATAATAATGAATAACAGGACCCCAAAAGCAGTTTCCTTGAGTAGTTGTCGGCAAAATCCCAGGAATGCTGAATATGAGAGGAAAAAAATGGGGACAGGAAGGAACGCAACCACATGCCAAAAAGCATTTTTCCAATTGTGTGCCATGATCAGGACGATTGTAGCTCCAAAGGCCACCGCCATCATTGAGACCGAAAAGATCAAACAGAAAGTTCCAATTATCAGCCTTATAAAAAGATTACTCTTAAGTCTTCTAATGGAAATGAAGATGTCAGGATTGAGAGAAATATGCCCACAGATGTCAAAGCCAAAGCCAGAGAGATCACATCAGCTAAAACGAAAACCATAAAGAAGGGTTTAGAATTAAGGATTGGAATACCGGTGCTTCCATCAGAACCTCCTGGTATTGTGTAGGCTGCTGCAAAGGCAACAGTGGCTACGAAAACAGAAAGAAGGGTGCAATTCTCCGTGGTGCGCAGTAGCCATACCTTGGCTTCTTTGTGGAGTTGATCATTAGAAGCAACTAATAATTCTTCAGCCGTCCTGTTATCATTGTTGAGAGGCTTGGTAAAATGTATCTTACAGGCTGACTTCACCTTCTGCAAGCACACATACAATCACAACTCACAAGTGGCATCTTCATCTATCAACAGACTAAATTAAACTTTAGATGTGAAATGATCAAAATATTCTCTTCTTCAACCTCTCCTTGTACACCCATTTAAAACCTTAACCCTATTTCTTTTTTATTTTGATTTATCTCCTTCTTTTGTTCATTCTTTCATTTCCTTCCTCTTCATCTTCTTTCTCTCTTATTATTATTATTATTAAAAAATTTATTTTTATTTTTTAAAGTAAAAAAGAAATTGTAGAAGAAGAAGAAGAGAAAGGGAAAGAAAAAAAAAAAAGGGGGAAAAATGAAAAGAAATAATTTTAAGGTTTTGGATAAGTAGGTACAAAGAGGTCGAAGAAGAGAGTATTGGCCATTCCATATTCAAAATTTGTTTGAAAAATGAAAAGGAAAGAAAAAAAAAAGGTGGATGTCCTGGGCATTTGATGGATGCATTTAAAATTTATCATAAAAAATAATCTTTAACATGAAATGTAACATTTTTGGATAAAAATTTCCTTTATCAAATCCTGTATTTTTTGAAAAAAGAAATATAAGGAAAAAAATAATCATTATTGAGGTTATATTTATAAGTTTCAATAAGTAAAAGAATAAAAATTAGAAGGAAAGAAAAAGTAAAAAAATAAAACTTTAAACCGATTTCTCCTTCATTTTCATTTATTCCCTTCGTTTTCTTCGTTCTTTCATTCTACTTATGTTATTTTTCTTATTCTTATTATTTATTATTTATTTTTTACTTTGAAAACAAAAATGATTATGGGTGGCACAACACACATCGGCATCTGTGCAGCTGTGCTCTGCGGCCAGACGATGTGGCGCGTCCGCCGCCTGCTGCAGTAGCCTGGTCCTGCACCTTGAATTTTTTTTTTTTTTTTGTAAAGTAAAAGGGAAATTGAGGAAGGGAAGGGAAAGAAAAGACAGAAAGGGGAAAAAGGAGAGAAAAAAAAAAATGGAGCAGAAAGAGTTTTAGGGTTTTGGATGAGTGGATATTAAGAAGTTAAACAAGAGAGTATTTCATCATCTCATGTCTAAAATTTGTTTAAAAAATGGGAAAAAAAAAAAAAAAAAGAAGGTAGATGTGCAGTCAGATTTGATGGATGTATTTAAAATTTATCATAAAAAATAACATTTAATATTAAATGTAATATTTTTATATCCATTTTTTTTTTTATAAAAAGTATGTATAAGGGTAAAAATATCAATTTGAGATTATATTTACAATTTTAGATAAGTGAAAGCTGTTTTTCCAAATGTGAGAATTATTTTATCCCCGTGATAAAAATACTTCAAATCAAAACAAGTGACTTAGGCGAAACTTTTGGGTTATGTTTGATTTTTGAAAACTTTGAATGGTAAAATAGAGAGAAAAATTAAAAGGAAAAAAATAAATAAAGGAATTAAAGTCAAAAAGGAATTTTATGTATTTTAACATTTTTATTTAAGGATTAGATAATTGAAAAATACATAAATTTTTAAGTAATTTTAATTTTTTTTAATATTTTTTTATATTAAAAGCAAATATGAAAAATCATTTTCCTGTAAGCAAATATAGTATTAAGCCTTACTCAAAGTTAGCTTAGTATCTAATGATTAACTTAAACTTATAGGCTAATTAGTGGCTTTTAACATGGTAGCAGGGTAAGTGGAAGTGCACCTCAAACAAATGCAACTTTCATAGTTGGAATGCAGGGCTTTGCATCCTCTCACTAGGTTGACTCTTTCTTTTTTGACCGACTATATGTAGTAAGGAATTCCCAGTATTATCCATAACTGATAATAAGCTTCTTGCAAACACTTTAGACTCTACCACCACATTGAAAATTGTCGTATGACGATAAAGGATTGCCACATGCAATATGCTCATTCCATCCTTATTAGTATGCTCAAGTGCTTGAGGATGACAAAGAGTATTTCTTTAACAATCTCTTGAATGTTTGATATTGTTGCAAAAAATAATGGAGTTTCATCACTCTTCTTGGACTTGCTGATTGAACTTCCTTGGGAGTTTTGTCCTTTCTTTTCTTAAGGGTTGTTTTCTTTATTTTTTTTAGACTCTTGCCCATCCTTTTTTGAGACCCTTAAGAGGATTGTTCTTCTACTCTACCTCCAGTCTTACATGGGCCAATTGCTTGAGAATTAAAACTAGCATGCCATGAAGTATCATTCTCTACCAAAAGCTTGACGAGTTTTTGAAGTGGAGAGTTGGTTTTGAGTAATGAGAGACATTATGGATTACTTTTACATATATAATATTGAAAAGCACTCGATAGAAAAGTGCTTTTATATGGATCATGTTTCATAAATTTAGACATCAACTATTAAATTTTTGAAATATAGTATGGGTAAATAACTTAGAATCATATGATATTTAAGTATGGAATATCATTACATTGAAGAAGATTTTTGAAGTGTATAGAAAAAGACATGAAAATAGCCCACATTGAAATTAAAATTTTTATTCCTCCACTTTGAGCATAATAAAAATGAATAAATATGTGCATTTTAAGGATTTCTATCCCTTTAGCCACTTCTAATCATATAATTTAATCTAAAGTTAAAACCACCATAGATGTCATAGGGTCGCTCAAAGTTATATACCTAAATAATTTAATAATCTTCTATATAATGTGTATGAATAATGAAAATTTAATTTATAGAACTAAATTTCCTAGAATAAAGATTTAGATAATCTCCAAAGTAATTTTTGTAACTTATAAATCTTCTACGGCTATTTTGAATAATCACTTGATAAATTTGAATTTAAATGTATATTTATGAGGGATTTTTTTTTTTCATTCAATGGAAAATGGCATCACATGGTTGACAAAACGTCATTATTTTGTATATGGTTAATATGATTCATGTATTTAAAATAAATAAGCAAGTTGCGTACCAAAACTTTTCATCTCACCTGGTACTTGTTTTGCCTTCATCTTTGCGCTGCCCTGAAAAAAGAACCTCATTTATGGGATGTTTAGGCCACTATTTGATAGGAGAAAAAAATAATAAACATATGTAACAGAACAGGTAGGTAAATAATTATCGCTGAATAGACATAAAAAAAAACCATGTTGTATTAAACAAAATCCATCAGAGCAACTCCTTATTTTATCAGACATGAAAATGTGAAGAGAAAACGGTTATATCCATTAAGGCCCCTATTTCACAATATAGAAGTCATTGTGGACATTGACTTGAAAGGTTGAATGTAAATCATATATTCTTTTTTTTATGTCTCTCCTTTTTGGTTACATAACAAAAGTCGAAGTCAATTTCCGATTCTAATGAGATATACTTTGGAGCATTATCAAAATTTTGCAAATATCTTTTGAGTCAAAATCATTGATTGTGTTATAAATTAATTTAAAGAAGCACAATCAAACAAAGTGTCTAATATCACATTAATGAAGCTATTCTTATGATGTATGATGAATGAAGCAAAATATACTTCTATAACCTAAAGTTGTTGAGGAATTGGTGTAAAAATCATTAAAGAATAGTATAGCTTCGAGTTAAAGCAAGTATTTGTTTGACAATGAAGTATTTTTAACTTTTCTAATATTTAAAAGTAACTTTTTTAATAAAAAACTTCTAATACTAGAAATATTAAAAACGCTTCTTAAAATCATTACCATGATTTAAGTAAATTTTGCATATAATAGCTTAGAACCATGGTTTTACCTCAATGAAACAAGTTGGAGAGAGTTCCTACATATATATATATATATATATCTTTGGTCTCAAATACTACTTTTGGCCTTTTATTTTTTATATCATTGAATTAACTAATTTGATAGAAATTAATCTTTATTAATTTGAACCATCAAGTCACCCCCTTAAGTAATTCTATATAATTAAGGGTATATGTTTGCATGCTCAATATAAACCAAACAAAAGAATGCATGCACATTATAAGTTAGCTAATTAAGTTGACTTTAAAATAAATTTTTCAAAAGGAGATAATATTGCCTTCTAATGAAAAAGTGGGAGTAATTCTTGATTGGAAAAATATGAACCATGAACAATAATTCATTTCACGTGGGGCCCACATGGTAAGTGTAAACATACCAACTATTTCCATATTCATACTTTCATATTCACCCCTAGCGACTTTCCATGTAGGTGTGACAAGACGTATAACTTGTACATATATTTTCATTTTCCAACTCCCTGTAGTACATGCACAAAAGGTAACCAGAAAAAAGAAAATTAATTAATTAATTAATTAAAAATAAATTATTTTTATAATTTATTTCAAATTTATTTCACTTATTTTAATTCTCTTATATAAAAATTAAATAATTTACAAATTAATAAATTTATAACTAATTTTAATTATATTTATTTTCTTTAATATTTTTTATAATACAACAAGACATAAAAATAAAAAATCATTTTTTTTAATATATATATTTTCTTTTCTTGGTACTTCATGATAGCTAAATATAACTTATAAAAAAAAAAAAAGGCAACCTGCTTAAAGATCAATTTGTCAATATTTCTAATATATTCAAGATAAAAAATTATTATTATTATTATTATTATTATTATTATTATTAAAAAATAAGAGTGTTCGGAAAGTTGAAAGAAGAAATTTTTTTTTTTTAAAAAAAAATAACTTTTATATTTTGATTTTATAAAGAGATGTAATATTAAATTAAATTTAATAGAAGTCTTGCATAAAAAAAAAAAAGTTTTACAATTAGAAATGGATGGGAGATAAATAGTTTGTCATAATATGTGAATACTAATATTATAATGAAAAAAATTATATTATTTTTTGTTAGAAAAAAGTAATAATATTTTAATAGCTATAAAAAATTATAGGGTATTGAATTAGTCAAATCATTAAAAGTGTTGTGAAGTTTAAAATATTGAATAAAGGTATAGATAATGTGACCAAAATACAAAAGAATGTTAATATATAAAGCAATAAGATATAAAATAATAAGCAACAAGATATAAAATAATAAGACCTAAATGCACACACGATGCTACTTGCATTTATGATTATTATTGGTATGTATTTGGTTTTCATATTTTTGGGGCTAAATGAGTTGCAAATAATAATTCTCTCTAATAGGTTCTAAAGTTCATCACAAAGTTGGGTCACAATCTTATAGTACTCTTTGTCGCAAAGCATTGTATAATTTAGTGATGCCTCTTTGGAGAGAGAGAGAAGAAATTAATGCTCATTCAATGTAGCTTAAAAATAGTGCATGCACATACCAATGTTTCAAAGGCAAAATAATTGTTCATGCCTTACCACTCAAGCAATTAAATAAGTTCTTGTCGTCCTTATTATCCAACCATTCCATACTTAGTAGCAAAGATAAAATTATAGGTTTCTCAAATTAGTATGTACATAATTTGAGATGGTTTAAGAAAAATAAGGTGGCTGAACTTACAACGATAAGATTATGAGGTGCTTTATAGCACAAATAAAAACTTGCTTCTATTATAAAATAGAAAAATAAAAAAGTTTACAGAAATTCTAAAATCAAATTATATTTAAGACACCTTAAACGTTGTTTTGTACGTGTTTTTAAAATATAATAATTTTTATAAGTTGTGTCTTTTTCTTTCAATTTTTCTTTTTTTAAATGAATAATACTTAAATCATTAAATATTAAATACTTAGAGGGTGCTTGGTTTTTTTTTTTTAAAAAAAATTCTGATTTTAAATTATTTGTTTTTTATTTTTTTTCTAATTTATTATAAATTTTTGGATGAATTAAAAAAATTAAAATATTTGATTTTTTTAAAATAAAAAAATAACATGTTGATATTTTATTTTTTATTTTTTGAAAAATAAAACCAGTGAGCCCGGAAACAATTATCAAGGAGAGCTTTGGTATCCATGAAATTCCCCCTTTCATATTCTCAATCCGTCGTTAACAAATTGGCCAAACCTACCATTTCAACATCCAAAATTTGTCTTCTTGGGAAAGCGTGAATCATGCACCTAGTCAATAATTCATTTCCCATGGCTCCCACGTGGCAGGTGTTTGACGCCACATCATGTCCGCAAAAATCCGGCCTTTCATGCCCCTAATCCCAATGACAACAAAAAAGGACATACCTGTCATTTCAAGATCCAAATTTGTATCGTTTTAAAAGCATGAACCATGCACATGCAACAATTTATTTCCCATGGCACCCGCATTAGGTGTTATGACGTGGCATCATGGTGTCTAACATATTAACCATCATATTCATACTTTTATATTTAGACCTAACATTTTCCATGTAGTGGTGACAAGACTTATAACTTGTACTCATCTTCCCATTTTCCAATTCCCTTGTGCTCGTATACGACAAGTAAGCATAAGATTAAGTAAAAAGGGTTTAACTGTGAGGTAAAAATGTAAAAGGTATAGAAAAGAAGAAGAAAAAATAGATTTAAAATTAATGAATTATTTTTATATATTATTTTAAATTTATTTAACATATTTTAACTTATTTATATAAATATTAAATAATTTAAAAATATATAAATTTTTAATTATATTTAATTTTTTTATAAGATAATTAAATATAAGAATTTTTTTTTTTTAATATATATATATATTTTTAATACTTTTAAGGAATCAAATGTAAGGTATGGACAATTATCCATAATTTTAGATATTATCTAGCAAAAATAAAATTCTTCCCAAAAAAAATGTATTAAAAATAAATTTTTGAGAAATTGACAAGGAATGATCACGTAGTATTATTATTATTCCAAGCTATTTTACATTAATTATAAGGTTAAGTTTGATTCTTAAAAAGTTTAAAGAAAAATATAAAATAAAAATAATAAAAATATTATAAACAATTAAAAAGAATAATAAAACTGGTAAAAATGCATATCTTAAGATTATTTTATTGAATAAATGATAAAATTGGTGCTATTTCATAATAATGTATAGAAATTTATTATGTTTCATATGCCGAATTTGAAAAACATATTTAATATTAAAATAATAATACGTTTAATTTAAATGTATTAAAAATATAAAATAAATAATGATATGATTCTTTGTTAAAAAAATATTTTTAATTTCGAGCCAAAATATTTTAAACACTCGTTAATAAACTACCTTCTTATGAGCTGTCAAAACCTCCAATTTCCCCAAATTGAATACCCCTTTCACACCAGATTTGCCCCATTGAAAAAATGTGGACTCAAACCTCATAAAGTCTTCTGATGAGCTGTAAAAACCTCCAATTTCCATAAATTAAATATATCCCTTTCGCACCAAATCCAACCAAAAAAGGCCAAATCAGACCTGCGTTTTCAACACTTGGCTTTTGTCCCACTGAACACCTCATAAAGTCTTCAAGCCCAATCCCACCCACAAAGACGAGGCCAAACCTAAAAATTAAAAAATATAAGATAATTCCTCTCACCTACGTTTAAACAGTAATCAAAATAATAATTTCAAATTTGTCATTTTCTATAAATCACCAACACACGTGCCACCTTTAAATCACCTCTTTGACACCTTTCAACCTCAAATATCACTTTTCTTATTTATTTATTTCCTTTCATATTATTTATTATATTATCCCAAGTAATCTTTCCTTTTGTTATTATTTTTTTCTCCTTCTTTCTTTCCTTATTGGCAGTTTTTTTTTTTCTTTTTAAATATGCTTTAAGTACAAAATTTTTCCCTCTTTCATCTCTCAATATTTATTAATTTTAACTATTTTTTGGACACGGTATCATAAAATGAAAATATATAATAAAAATGATCATTCTTTCGTGCATGCTCAATCAAGTGTTGATTGATTGAGTAATTTAGTAATCAAGTGTTGCACCGCTAATGCGATATCATCTACCAGCTTAAGAAGAAGTTGTTGATCCTCTGATGTATTTTTTACTTTTTGCATTATATGATTCATCCCATTTTGGAACATGTCCATCCTTGCCATTATAAGTTGGAATTTAGAAGTAGGTGACTTCATAGGATGTGTAGAAGCAGATGACATATTGGAGGGCAGAATGAAAGAAGGCTCAAAAAGAGGGTTTGATGAACATGCTGGTGCTGATGTTGCAAGTACAGACAGTGCCTCTGATATGCCTTCCTGTCTATATGGTCGAAAGATGGCAACTTCTGAGGGTGCAGCGTTGCTTAATGCAACATTAGTTGGATTTTTATTGTTGGTTGTGCGCGCATGGTAGTGTAGAAGTATTTTTCTTAGCTCTCTTTTGTTTATGGAGTGTGCTATGTGCTGCGTCGTCACTCTCTGAATTCTTAAAATTCTCCCAATAGTTAACATCATAAGTATCGTGACAAACCCTTCTTCTCTTTCTATCATCAAATTTGAAGCCTCTTCTGATCAAGTACCGTGTCAGTAATCGAGGGAGTGGTAGTGGGTATAAGGCTGAAGACTTGGTCTTTTTTTAGCTTCACCTTTGAATGAAGGTAGTAGAGAACGCACACACTCCACCATTCACCCTTATACATGCGGTACAAAGTCTCAAGAAATTTATCCCTCCTCTTCATTTTGTGACCGAAAGGTGATATATCAGTCTTCAAAACTAGGTCTACAAACCACATCACTTGAGACATCTCATGCCTTCTAACCCATGTCTGTGTCATCGTCTCAAAATCAACATCTTGTGCCTAGAGTTGATTGACGCTCTTCCTTTATGATACAATGATTCTGCATAAAGTTGATTTACTCGTTGCTCACCAAAATCAATTAAAAAATAGGAGAAGATGTCACTAGAGTTGTTGTTCTGTCTCAGCTCCAGAACTTATTTAATATATAAAAAGGAATAGAACAAGAGTGGAATACCTGCCTTTGTTACACGAAACCTCATGCTCTCCCAAAAACATCCCATCTGCTCATAACTCTCACAAAACAAAATACTATCGAAAAAGTAATAAAAATTATGTAGTTAAATAGAATCTCTAAAATTAAAATTTAAAACATACATGCACCATAATGAGTCATCAATTAATAAAACACTCTCAACATGCTAATTAACTTCACACAGACATGTTCTATTACTACTTGGAAATAGAAAAGGAGAGGACAATTCCGGTGATACGTAATTATTCATCCATGCATGTGCTCTGAAAAGTGTTCTGAAACGCCATTCTTTTTCTTCTTTCAAACTGGAGTACGATCAGCTGCAGTTGGCTGAGGTGGTTGGGTATTATTCCCATGAATCCGAAACTTTTTCATGGTCCAGCACAGTCCTTTTTTAGCCCCATAAGTGGGAAATGAAAAGGGGAGAAGGAGAATTGGAACAAAATTTTTGACCAATTCTGTGCTGCGCATCAGGACTGCTGAACGTAGAGGTGAATATGAGAGAAAGAAAATGGGGACAGGAAGAAATGCAACCACATACCAAAAGACACTCTCCCAATTACGTGTCATGATCAGAGCTATAGTGGCTCCAAACGCCACCGCCATCATTGAGACCGAGAAGACCATAAATTTAATTCCCAGCGTCAGCTTCTTAAGAAGATAGGTTTCGAAGTGTTGTAGTGGAAATGTGGATGTCAGGATGGATAGAAATATACCCACAGATGTCAAAGCGAAAGTGAGGGAGATCACATCAGCTATGATGAAAACCACAAAGAAGGGTTTACATTTAAGGATTGGAATACCGGTGCTTTCATTAGAACCTCCTGGTACGGTGTAGGCTGCTGCAAACGCAACAGTGGCTATGAAAACAGAAAGAATGGTGCAATTCTCACCTGTACGCATTAGCCATTCCTTGGCTTTTTGATGGAGATCTTCATTAGAAGCAGCAAATAATTCTTCAGCAGTCTGGTGATCTTTGTTTAGAGGCTTGGTCCAATGCATCTTACAATCCGACTTCACTTTCTGCACCCACACATACAATCACAATTAGCACCGGGATTCTATTGTAATACATACAAGCATTTTTGTTGTTTGTAATCCTTCCATCTATCACTGGATCAAAGTCAAAGGGTTATTTCATTAAAAGAGCAGTCACATATTCCATAACAGAAAATATCCTTCATCTTTTATAAAAAAAAATAACCTCCAAATGTGTGGATTATCTTGTCCTATTTATACAAATTCTTCAAATTAAAACAAGGTGACTCATCAACTTTTAAGTTATGTTTGATTTTCCAAAAAATTTGAGGGGAAGATTGAAAAAGTAGAAGAAAAGAAAAAAATGTAGAGAAATAAAAAATAGATTTCAAATAAAAAATTATTTTTATAAATTACTTTAAACTCATTTTACTTATTTTAACTCTTTTATATAAGGACAATAATTTGAAAATAACATAAGATTATAACTAATTTTCATTATATTTTAATGTCTTTTGTATTTTATATACTAAAAGAAAAAAATGAGAAAATTGTTTTTCTCAATATTATTTTTCTTTCTTTGATACTTTTCTAGAATCAAACATAATATTAACTTTCACTCAAAGTCAGCTTAATATTATTCATTATCTAGTAACTTAAAACTTATAGGTTAATTAGCATTTTTTAATATGGCAAGAGTAGCTTCGTCTTGAGTTTGAACCTCCTTGATGTGTTTATTTTACCATGCATTTATTAAGCCTTGTATAAATCTAAAAAAGTCCCTAGTGATAACTTGATGGGTCATTCTACAACACCAAAAAGCTAATTTTCATATATAAAATACACAAAAGTAAAGGCCAAAGAACAATTGATACATGATAAAAGATGATCTTATTTGTTTATACTTTTTAAATTGGTTTCATTTATTTCTACTTAAGACTTATTTATTGTTTTTCAGGTTACATTTCTTAGTTATATGGTTTTATTTAATTTTACATCTAAAACAAGTATTTTGTACTTTTATTCAATGAACTAGTTTTTATCAACCACAATAATGCATGACTCAAATTTGGAATTTAGTACCCAATAAGTGGCTTATCATTTTCCTAACTTAGGTACATATTTTTCATCAATTACCTCATAATTTTTTTTTTTTTTGGTAATGAAGACTAATAATCAAATGGCTTACACAAGTGTATGCATGGACACAAAGTTTATGTTCATCACTAATGGGTAAGTTGAAGTGCACCTGAAAGAGCAACAACTCGTTTCGCAGCTGGAATGCAGGATTTTGCATCTTTTCACTAGATTTATTTTTTGTATTTTGGCCAACCATATGTAGTAAGGAGTTCCCATGGCCATCTCTAGATAAAAATAGACTTCTTGGAAGCACTTCAGACTTTACCAACATATAAAAAATTTCTTCCTGACGATGAAGGATTGCCACCTGTAATATGTTCATTCCCTCCCTATTAGTATGCTCAAACTCCTTAGGATGATAGAGGAGTATTTCTTCGACAATCTCTTTAATGCCTGATATTGTTGCCAAAAATAATAGAGTTTCATTGCTCTTCTTGCACTTGTTGGAGTTTTGCCCTTCATTTTCTTGAGGGTTTTGTCCTTCCATTTTTGGGGACTCTTGTCCATCTCTTTTCAACTCCTTAGTGTTACTTGGGTCAACTTCTTGAGAATTAATACTAGCATGCCATGAAGTATCCTTCTTTACCAAAAGCTTGACGAGTTTTTGAAGTACTGGAGAACATCTGCTTTCAATAATATGAGACACTAGAGATTAATTTGACACAATATTAAAAAGTATTTGATAAAAATGTGCTTTTATATGGATTGTGTTTCATAAATTTAAAAATCAACTACTAAATATGGAAACTTATAAATATTGAATTTATAAGTAAACAACCTAATATTATATGAAACACACAAATAGCTAGTGTTGAGATGCTCAATTCACTAAAATACTGAAAAGTAGCACAAGCAAATAACCTAGTATTAATAGACACATTGTGATTAATATTATATCAATAGAATACTCCAACAACAATAGCTTTCCATAATACATTTCTAATTTAATCCATTATAAATGGTGAAGAATATTTTACAATTTTTTTCCAAGTGAATGGTCAATTGATCTATTAAGAAAACTACCTTTTCTTTTCTTTTTCTTTTTTTTTTTTTTTCTTTTTTTACTTTTTTATAGAAGTTTTAAAAGTTATTAAAATTAGGTGAATGCCAATTAGAAGTAGTCCTTTGAAAAAAATAGTTTCATTTGTTTCTACATGCTTAGAGTTTTCAAATTATAAAATTTAAAATTCACTTAATCTATTTTGTTTTAAGTTTGTCACTTAATATATTAAGTCTTTAATATTCACTTGTTTTTAGAGGTGCTTGATTGCATTTAAGAAGTACATTCTAAGATAGAATTTTTTCAAATTTCGAAGTAAAATGCAAGTACTCATAGTTGTTCAAAAAAAAGAAAAAAAAAGAAGTTAATGTATGTAATTTTATAAATTTTCTAAAATTTTAAATTTTATTTATTTATTTAAAAATCCTTTGTTAAATTTGCCTAAACAGTCTTACCTAAAAGTATGTTAAATGGACCTTAGTCTAAACATCATTTATTTATTAACTTTTTTTAATTAGCTTCCTTGTGACAATTTTTCTTTAAAAGAAGTGAGATCTTTGTATCTAAATTAAAACTACCATATATAGATGTCGCATAGCTTTTCTGAAAGTTATATACCTAAATTATTTAATAATCTCCTATATAATTTATGTAACAAATATGTATTGACTCAAATTCAAAATTTGATATAGTAACAAATTGATATCCTAAAAATTTCTCTTATGAAATCTAAAAGAACAATTCAAGCCTTTTTGAGCCTACGAGTAGGCTTGGGGTGAGCATTAACTCTTATATGAAATGTAAGAATTCTTAAATATTTACATTAAAATGACAATCATTTTTAAAAATTATTTTAAAAAATTGAGATATTAAAAAAAAGTTATCACTCTCAAATTTTAAAATTTTTTAGGATAATTTTAAAAATATAAGGTAAGTTAATACTTTTTATACAAGAGTCTTTACTCTTTTATTCAAACGTAACTAATGATTTAGATATAAAAAATTACATAAATATTGGTGGTTGGATTTTAAACTTGAATAAAAATTTGAATAAAAAATATTGGTGACATGAAAAATGATCAAAACATATAGAAATATTGAGAAAAAAACTCAAAGAAATGATAAAACAAATAATTATATACATATTTAAGTTGTTTTATCAAAGACAACTATATATGCATGATAACATTTATGATGTTAGGTAATAATATGAAGAATTTGAAAACACATATATTAAACTCATTTACTATTAAAATAATGATATATTAACTTTGAATATATTTAAGGATATCAAAGAAATAATGATACATATAGAATTATCTTTAATTTTAAAATCCTTATAATTTTATTTATAATTTAAGTTTTTTAATACTTAATTACTATACAAAAAATATAAAACATACTCATTAAAAAGATTATTCCAAGAGTTCATTATGATATTTATATTTTTTATAATAAGTTAATGCAATTTAAAAATAAAATTAATTAATCTAAAATTTTATTTAATATTTATTTTTTGCATGAGGATGGTGACATATCGAGAAATATAAGAGAAGAGTCTAGAAATGTTGAAGGACATTCGCAATTGGTCTCTCTCTTGGTGGAAACATATTGGCCAATTTTAGACAAGTCTTTTTTTTTCATCAAGCCCAGTCAACAATAAGATGAATATTTCAACGATATTTCTCAACATTTTAATCTTTGAAAGTAACTACTATTTTTTTGCTTTTAAAAGTAAACAACAAGAAGTAACCAAATGATACCTTTAGTGCTTGCATGTTTGGATGCGATTATTGTATTATGTTATTAAAAGTAGAAAATAATAGTAACTTATATATAAAATTTAGTAACTCTTTATATTAAAAGAATAAATTTAAGTTATATCCTTAAAAATTATTTTTAAATTTTCTAAAATTTGATGTGATAAAATTTTTTAAAACAATTTTAAAAGTCATTATCTTTATAATTTAAAGAGTTTTTATATTTTATAGAGGTATTACTATCACTTTCTAATTTTAAAAATAGAAAATAAGAAATGTGCCCAAACAACATCTTAATATCCATTTGGATACACTTACTAATTTTTATTTTTAAAAATAGAAAATAGTAGTAACTTTTATATAAAATATAAAAATTGGTAGTGTTAGGAAGTGTCCCAAATTCTTAATTAGTATAGATTTTTTTTTTGTAAAGAATATTATATAGAATATTTCTAGGTTGATATATTATTGTAATATTAGACTTCCTTATAAAATAAGGAAGGTTGTTGAAAATATCTCTATAAATATTCTAGGCCACGAGGGGAAAAAGTTATGTGATGGAGATGGGCTTGTAAAGACTATATAAGGTGGATAGAGATGTGAGGAAGAAAGGGAGGTACCCGGTGGAGCGAGAGGGCTCGTAATAGGGTATGGATACAAGGAGTGGGGAAATATGGGATGTTTCGGGAACCCAATAGTTGTATCTGGTTCTGTCATCTGTAATATTCTTTATTGTATAGTGGAATCATTCTCTCTCATCCATGGATGTAGGCATGGTTGGCCGAACCACGTTAAAACCTCGTGTATCGTATGTGTGATTGTTTTATCTTTGTGTTCTTGAACTAACATTGTTGGCATCAAAGCTTTTGCTGGCACAACAATTGGTATCAGAGCTTGAGTTGAAGATTTCTGGAAGAGTAAAAGATCACAGAGCACACAAGATGAAAACAAAAGGAATTTTCATTAAAGGTGGAGTTGATTGCTTTTTCGTGGTGATATAATACAAAAGGTTTGTGTCATGGAGAGCTTGAAGATTAACTCCATGGAATTTGGTCCAAGGTGGAGATTGTTAAGAAGTGTCCGAAATTCCTAATTAGTATAGATTTCTTTTTTGTAAAGAATATTATATAGAATATTTCTAGGTTGATATATTATTGTAATATTAGACTTCCTTATAGAATAAAGAAGGTTGTTGGAAATATCTTTATAAATATTCTAGGTCATGAAGGGAAAAAAGTATGGTAGCCATGGGTTGTACTTTGGATTCTTCCCTGATAATAGTGATATCCCTACAACTCCGTAGACGTAGGCAAATTGCCGAACCACGTAAATATTGTCTTATGCATGTGATTGTTTTTCTTTGGCGTGTGTTTTTTCTCTATTTTTGTTTCTCACAGATTAGGAATTTTGCTTAATTCCCTACAACTGGTATCAGAGCTTGAGTTGAAGATTTTTGGAAGAGTAAAATATCATAAAGCACACAAGATGAAAACAAAAGGAATTTTCACTGAAGGTGGAGTTGATTGCTCTTTCGTGGTGATATGATACAAAAGGTTTGTGTCATGGAGAGCTTGAAGATTAACTTCATGGAATTTGATCCAAGGTGGAGATTGTTAGGAAGTATTCCAAATTCTTAATTAGTATAGATTTTTTTTTTGTAAAGAATATTATATAGAATATTTCTAAGTTGATATATTATTGTAATATTAGACTTCCTTATAGAATAAGGAAGGTTGTTGGAAATATCTCTATAAATATTCTAGGTCACGAAGGGAAAAAGTTATGAGATGGAGATGGGCTTGTAAAGACTATACGAGGTGGATAGAGATGTGTGAGGAAGAACAGGAGGCACCCGGTGGAGCGAGAGGGCTCATAATAGGGTATGGATACAAGGAGTGATGAAACATGAGATGTTTTGGGAACCCAATAATTGTATCTGGTTCTGTCCTCTGTAATATTCTTTATTGTATAGTGGAATCTCTCTCATTTGTGGATGTAGGCATGGTTGGCCAAACCACGTTAAAATCTCGTGTACCGTATGTGTGATTGTTTTATCTTTGTGTTCTTGAACTAACATTGTTAGCATCAAAGTTTTCACTGGCACAACAGGTAGAGACTTATATTGAAAATGTTATTATTTTAAAATTGATTGAAAAAAATAAGATATTAAAAAATAAAATCTACCACTCAAATCTAAAAAAATTTTAATCTAATTTTTGAAAAAATAAGATAAGTCTACTTTTTGTGTCAGAGTTTTTATTTTTTACTTAGAAGTTTTAACTTTTTTCTCAAAAAAAAAAAAAAAAGAAGTAAATCTAAACAAAGCCTTAAATTTTAAATTTCTAATTATATTTTAAGTTTCTTATGCAAGAGCTTTTAAAAAGGTACACTAACCATCAAAATAAATAAGCAAGGTACAAACCAAAACTTTTCATATTTACCTTTTATAACTTGTCATGCTGGTATCACCATTCCCGGTGTTTTCTTTGCTGGTACACACTGAACAAAATAATAAACATATGTTACATAAATGAATGTAGATAGTACTTAGAAATTATAAAAAATTGAGGAAAAAGACTAATGGTGAATGGACATAAAAAAAACCAAATTTTATTAAACAAAATCCATCCATTAAAGCCCCCATTTCACAATATGGAAGTTATTGTATACATTAAATTTTACTTGCTCAATTTCATTCTACTACGTATCAAGCTGCCTCCATTGGGTTCAAATAAGTTTTAAAGCCATTAAATGGTTCGATTGAGTTGAACGTTTGAATGTAAATCATACATTGTTTAATTTGATTCACTTCCCTTAATGTAGTTCTATGTAATTAATAACATATTATGTTCATATGCTGTTTTCAAAAGATAATGCAAACTAAACAAAAGAATGAATTGGAATGTATAAGATAACTAATTAACCTGACAATAAACTAAATTTTTCAAAAAAGAGAGAATATATAAAAGTAGGTATATCATTCCAAAATTATATTAATGCCCACACCCAATTTTTAAAACAATGTTATCTTATAAATGAAAAGGAAAGAGTGTTTGAGTAAATGAAGAACAGATGATGATGAGAAAGAAATTAAATATACTGTACTTACTATTGAATATCTTCTTGAGGTTATTCCCGAGCTCTTTAAATGGATCTAACGAGATCATGAGTTCCTCCATGACTCCTTGTTTCATTTCCATATTTTTTCCAAATGCAGTTGGATTGCATGCGAGATATTGAAGAGCAGTCATTGACTCTTGATCTTTTTCTTCAATTAAACATGAGTAGGTGCTCGCAATGAAATAGGCCAATTCTATTTTATTTTAATTTTTTTAGAGATTATGCAAAAAAACAAAAATATTGCATTAGTGGCCTAATATTGTCTTTGCATTCCAAAACATATTTGAATGAGAAATATGGATATCAATTATCTTATTTGATTAATTAAATAAAATCAAAATTATTTAATATTTATAAAGTTATATAAACTCTTCAATTTTTATAAACAAAGAAAAACATGTCCTAAAAGATTAGGAACATATGACATGCTTTTAAAGCTTAACCATTTAAATATAAATTTTTTAAAAGATTTGAAGTGGGTTATGATTCACGTTATCCAACACACTTTTGGTACACTTTTGGTACCATTTTTAGACCTAACAAAGAGTTTTTTGAATAATAAAAACTCTTTTATTTTATATTTAATTACATTTAAAAAGTTGTTTGAATGAAAATATTAAGAATATTTAAAGTAGCAAAAGCTACAATATAGTAACTTTTGGCCAAAAGACCACGAAGTTAATATCTGTTTAAAAATTAGAAAGCTTTTATATAATCTCATTTAAATTTGGTAATCAAACACTAAGGGTATGTTTTGATATACTTCTTTGTTTTTATATCTAAAAGCAAATAATAATAATAATAATAATAAATTTTATATAAAAGGTAGAATCTCTTATATAAAAAGTATAAATTCATCTTATGTTTTTAAAAATTTTAAAATTAATTTAAAGTAATTAAAATATTTTGATACCTCAATTATTTTAAAACCATTACCTTTTCAATATAAGTTTTTAAAAAATTCGATATCTTCTACAAAGTTGATACTCTTTTCTTATTTTAAAAATAAAAAATAGGACATGTATCAAAACAGATAATAATAAATCTATTTTCAAAAAGCTAAAAATATTTCTTAAAACGTTACTTTAAAGAGTTATAACCACATCAAACAAGACTTTAATTAGATCATGCACTAATATTTTAAATTTTCAGCACCATGTTGATTATAAAGCACTATCTACGGCTTTGTTTGGATTGTAAAATGTAGTAGAAAAAATAAATAAATTAAAAAAAAAAAAAAAAGAATCCAAATTTTCTTGCTTGATTTATGTTGAAAATCATGAAGAAAAATTAAATATAATAAAAAATTAAATATTTAAAGTTTATATAGATTAAAAACAAAATTGGAGAATGATGTAAGAAAAATTTATTATATTGAACCTTTTTCTTTTTCTAGACTTTTTTCTTATTTTTATTTCTCCTCATTAATTTTTCATTTTCTAAATCTATAATTTTTTTTCAAAAAGAAAAACAGAGTAATAAGTTAAAATAAATCCTTGAATCTCAAATATATTTTCTATTATCCTCTATTTTGTCACATTTTGCAAAAACTTGAAACATCCTCACCTAACATAGCTAGATTGGTTGGGGCTTAGCCTGCCTTAAGCTATATTTGGGATAGCCCCTATAATTTTTATATTTAATAGTAAAAAAAAAGTGTACATCTTGTCAGAAAATTTTAAATTAATTTTATATTCTCTGAAAAAACAAAACACACACACACGACTAACTACTAGAAAATAATTTTTTGTTTTTTGTTTAAAAAAAAACATATTTTTTTTAGAATTTTTTTTAATTGTATAGCTGTTTTAAAAAATAATTATATAAATATAAAAAATGAATAAAAATAAAACATTACTCTTTTAAATATATTTAAAAATATAAAAATTAGGTTAAGATCTATAAATATTAGAAAATAATTTTTTTAAACTATTTTTAAAAAAATGTTTTTGAAAACACTTTCCATACATAATTGTAAAGTCCAATTTTCACTTTTGAAAGGGAAAGCATGAGTCTTCAAAGGGATTTGGAAATCGTGGGGAATTGTATTCAAACATTGGAAAATGTGTGTTTGAGCTTGAATTTGAGAAACTCACCCAACCAGAGCCCTAACAACTTCAAATCAGAGTTACTTTTATAAGTGCTTAAGAAAACTAAAGTCCATGGCATTAGAAAAAGAATCGGTAATATGTAGGATATAGAAATGGATTATAAAAAAAGCTTATATAATGTTTGATTGACTAGATATAATATAAGATGATATAATATAAGATGTGATAAGAGAGGGAATATTATACATACATATATATATATATATATATATATATATATATATATATATATATATATATATATATATATAATATTTGGTTGATGATGAGATAAAATAAGTTATTTCATCACTTATACATTCAAACAAATATAAGATAAGATAAATAGTGAGATATATTAATACACTTTTTTTTATCCTTTTTATATGAGACATGTTAATATTATGTTAAGACATGAGATATGCATATCTAATATATTATAAATTTATTTTTTTTTAATTTATTTTTTTTTATATACTTATTTTGTAAAATAATTTTTTTGTTATAAATTATATTTATGGTTAAAAAAGAAAAATTAAAAAAATATTTATAAAATAATATTAATATATGATAAATAAATTATTTTTATATATTAAAAAACATAATATAAAAAAATTATTTATAAAGTTTAAATATTTTCATCATAAATATGGTTAAATATAAGATAAATTTAAATTTTTTTAAATAAAAAAATATTGAAATATGATAGAATTTTTATTATTTTAAACATTGAAAAAAATATATATATTCCATATTATTTTTTATTTATTTCACAATTAAATATAAATATAGGAGAATATGACATATATGCTATCTTAGAATATCATATCCATAGAATATCTATATATTTCATTAAAATTTATATCTTATGATGTGTATTTTCTATCCATATTCTAGCATATATATATCCTATCTTATCCTATATGGTCAATCAAAGGTAGCTTTATAGATGAATTAAAGGTATGTTTGATTAGTTGGATATAACATAAGATAAATAAGGTATGAGATATTATATCCTATCTCATGGTTGGTTGTTGATGAGATAGAATAAATTATTTTATCACTTGTCCTATCGTATATTCAACCTTGGCATAGAATAAGTGATGATATATATATATATATATATATATATATATATATATATATATTTTACAAACAAAATATATAAGTGTAACTTAATATATCTTATTATTGAATATGTTACCTATGATATGATATCTTGATAATAGATACATATCATAAGATATGAATATGTTATTGTATAATGCCAACCAAAATTAACCTGACAGCATAATAACTCACCAAAACACTCAGTGGTGATGGAAATATGAAGAACTGTTGTGTTATCACGCCTCTGCAAATGGCTTTTACCCTCTTGTTTCTTCTGTTTCATTTCCTTAGCCAGAAACTTAAACATTTCAGTTTGACCATGGCGGGCTGCACAAAAAATAGGCGTCTCTCCTAACTCGTTACGCGCAGTTAGCAACTCCGAATCTTTGTCCTTACAGATCTTCAACACCTCCTGTGCCAGTTTCTTCATAGAATCGCTGCAGGCTAGTTCGTGGAGTATAGTGTTGCCTTCCTTGTTTTTTATATTCCAAAGTGGAGGCTTTCCTTCTTTAGGCAACATTCTCAGTAACTCTTTTACCATATCCTTTTGTTTGAAGCGAATGGCCAGATGAAGGAATGTGTTGTCGTAAATATTACTAATTGTCTGCAATGGGTCTTCAAGAGGCTGATCACGGCTGATTTGGGGCAGATACTTGTTTTTTTTCTTCAAAGCTTGGTACAGTTCTGCAATGCGATCCTTTTGTTTGGTATCCGCCATGAAAGCCGTCTTTGGAGAGGGAGAGCAGAGCAGAAGGCTTTAGAAGTGAGGGATTTGGTGGGGGTGCTTCCACAATCACTGCAAGGCCCCTTTAATACCATTTGAGGGTGACCATAAGCACACGAAGATGTGGTTGGTGACTAGTCTTAACCCATGCTTTGGACCCACTCAGCTACATGAGCATTTTAAAAACGTTCATGGCCTACCACATAAGCAATTTGTCATTCTTATTATCCATCCATTTGAGACTAATTAGCAAGGGTAAACTTAAAAGGCTTCTCAAATTAGTATGCCTATAATTTGAGATCGTTTAAGAAAAAAAGGTGGGGGAACTTACAACAAGAAGATGATCAGATGCTTTACGCATAATTGAAAACTTATTTCTAATATAAAATAGAAAAACAATATATATATAGAAATTCTAAAATTAAGTTATGTTTACGAGACCTCTCTTTTTTTGTGTTGTTTTTTTTTGCATAAATGATATATAACTGCTATATTAATTTAATAGTTTAAAAAAAAAAAAATGGTTATGATAAACAACCTTAATATTTAAGTAATAATTAAATATTGAAATTCATATAAATAATTTAAGTATAATTTAACTTAAAATTATTTAAATTATTAAATATTTAATATTTAATTTTACCAAATGCTTAGAAGTTTCAAGAGATAGAAAACATCAATTTCACCAATTTCCAAGAACCTCTCCACATTTTGCCGGGAAAGATGCTTGAAAAGAGTGAGAACCTTTTCTCTAGATTGCAAAAGAATGATGATAACAGATGGTCATAGATAAGAAATAAAAATTATTTTAAAGTCAAAAATAATTTCCTTGGTTTTTAGGAATTGTCATAAAAAGGTGAAGAAATAACTACCCAAACTTGAGACAAATTATTTTTTAAAAATGACTAGTTTATATGAAGTTCTAATCACACTAAAACCCAACTCAAGTAACAAGTCACACATTCCTATGTAAGATATCGTTTGCTTTAAACCCAATGGGCTCTTATAACTTTAAAACATGTTAGCACAAGTATAAAGACCCTACTGCATATATTATTTCAATTATTTCTTCTTTTATCTGATCTGACATATTACATTCATCTCTCATACAAACACAATGTCTTCATTATATCCCACACGATTGAGGAGTCATTTAGACAAAAAAAAATATCCTATGTAGAGTCAGACAAACATAGTCTCACATTCGAGTTAAGGATTGACTCTAATACAATTTATAGTGACTCACTCTCTCTTTTATGTAAATATTATTCACTTTGAGCCTAATGGACCCTCATGACTTTAGTTAGATCATTATTATTACTCACTATATAGACTACAAAACCTTGACAACCTTTTCTAAGCAAGCAACTAGTTTGCAAGGCTAAAATCATATGCAAAGGTTTATCCATGTGCATTTCTTCAAAACTCAACTTAGACTAATCAAGAATTTGGAAGGTCATCCTTATTTGAAAACAATCAATAAAGTGTTAAGGTTAAAGTCATTCCACATCAATTAAGAAACAAAAGAGGAAGAGCTTCCCTGTACTATAAAGGGAGATCTATACCCCATATACTAAAAATATTTATCCTTTTGTAAGCTTTTATATTCTCTTCTCCTAATTGAGAGAAATTTTGTAATTTTGTCATTATGGTAGATTTTTTTTTTTCCCGGTCTTATCCCTTGGAGGTTTCCCTCATAATTAAGAGGGTTTTATCATGTAAGTACTTTTTTGTTCATTATTTATTTATTATTATTGCTCTATTTTCCTTTTATTATTTTATTTTCAAATTATTGTTGAGAGTGTCATTTCATAACCAAAGGCATGATAGAAAGCTAACTAATCCATTCCTAGAATCATATGAAAGTCATGAAGGTGAAGGAGTATTAAGTCAACTGACATCAATCATCAACTTCAAGGTGATATTCTTTTAGGCACATTAGTTAGGGATAGAAGTTTCTAATGTAATAAATGTAGTCGGTTCTTCTTAATTGTGTGGTGTTTTAAAGTTGTAAAGGTTATTAAGTCCTAATCGGACAAGTGAAGATAATGTTTATCTACCTAATTGGCTCTACAATCTCATGAAATACAATGATGATATGTCTACATGAGAGAATAAATATGATATTCTTACACTGAATAAAAGAAAAAGCTCTTGATATTATATATATTGTGACTCTTCTTAAGTAAATAAATATGTTTTAAACCTGTAAAAGTCCATTGTTACAATAAACAATATTTACATAACAGAGAGCGAGTCATTACAACTTAAGCTCACATTAAAGTAAAAACCAAGACTCTAACCATGTGAAGTTAAAATAAAAAGGACATTTAAAAGAGAAAATAAAGATTGCACTCATTTCATCTTTGGCGTCGATAGCTAAGTTGTGGCAGTGCCTGGCATGCATCAATTCACATAATTAATTGTTGAAATTGATAACTGCAACGGTACATTTATTTTTGAAGAAAGCTACGGAGAAGATATCTTAAACAAGACTTAATCAAATTCATAATTGTGGTGGTTGGAATCCAGAAGATATTTTGAAAGAAACTTATTAATTTCACAATTCAAGTCAGTTTGGATAAGCTATAATTTCTATGAAAGGGGTATCTACTTATGAACAAACCGGTTGATTCCATAATTTTGGTGGTTGGCATCTCTAAGATATTTTCAATGATAATAAAGCTTGCTGTACTATCAATTAGTAGCCATCACCATTGATTGGGACTAGACTAGGTAGTCAGGACTCAGGACACCACCATCATCACTATTAGAAACCCTCCAATTACTACTGTCATATGCAGTGCCATTAATCCATCGCGACTAAACATAAACAACGCATCACTGACTTCCATGCTGCTCTGCTCTTCCCTTCCGGGTGAAAATGTTGGGATTATCCCATTTTTACTTTCTGATTTTTTTTTTTCAAAAATTCCTTTATGAGATAATTTTCTTAGAATCCACACAATTATATTTATATTCATGAAATAATTTTCTTGGAACCATTGTGTATTCATAATATTTTATTAAAATAATATTTTATCATATTATATTTTTTTTTTCAACGTAATAACAAATCCATATTTAAGTACACCTAACGAAATGAAATAAAAAATGAAAAGAATAACTCACCCTTACTCTTAAAAATAAAGATAAGGAATTGCTGCTTTTACTGCTATTAAATGTCAAATGGCAGCCCAAGCCCTTCATCAAAGTTCAGACAGCAAAATTGGCTTGCTCCAACCTCTTTCAAAACACTTAATATATTAAGCGCTTAATATATAAGTTTATCTGTGATGGAAATATATGAATTATTTGTAACGAATATATACACCACTACAGAATAGTAAAATATAAAATTAATAATTTAAAATTTTTATTTGACTTTTTATTTGTGATATCTTTTTAATGATTAAATATTATAATTATTCTATTTAATGAAATAAAAAATAGTCATACGTTTGCATATTATCCTTATCATGATTAATATAGTAACATTAAAAATAAGATGATAAAATATTTTTTAGATTTTAATTATTTATACATTTTTTTATTTATTATAATTATTTTTAATTTTAATATTATATAAATTATATATTTATGATATTACTTGTTAGACCATAGTTTAATCATTGATTTGACTATTGAAAACTTTTCCAATTCAATGATCCATTCACTTTGAAAATATTGTATGATCTACCAAACAAAGATTTGTCTTTAGAGAGGGACAAGAAACTAATGCTCCATCAATGCATTTTTAAAATGGTACATACACCATAGTAAAATAAATGTCCATGACCTACCAAATCACTATTTATTTTTTTGAGAGGAACAAGAAATTAATGCTCCATGAATGCATGCATTTTCAAAATGGTGGATAATAAATGTTCATGACCTACCAAATAACTATTTGTTTTTTGAGAGGAACAAGAAATTAATGCTCCATGAATGCATGCATTTTCAAAATGGTGCATACACTGTCAAGTAAAATAAACGTTCATGGCGTATCAAACAAGCACCCAAAGAACTTGTCCATGATTCTCACTATCCATCCTTTTGAGACTAATTAACAAGGGTGAAATTTTAGGCTTCTCAAATTAGTATGCATATAATTAGAGATTGTTTAAGAAACATAAGGAGTCAGAACTTACAATATTAAGATAATGAGTTGCTTTGTAGCTTAAATAAAAAAAATTTATGTTATAAAAATAGAAATATAAAAAAATTATATAGAAATTCTAAAATTAAATTATATTTAAGAAATCTTAAAATTATGTTTGGTTCCTGAAAATTTTAGGGAAAAATATAAGAGAATGAAAATAGAGACAAAAAGTTGAAGAAAAGAAAAATGAAGAAATATAAAATTTAAAGTCAATAGATTATTTTTATATGCTATTTCAAATTCATTTTACTTATTTTAACTTTTCTATATAAAGATTAAGTAATTTAAAAATATATACATTTTTAACTAATTTTAATTATTTTTAATTTTCGTTTGTATTTTCTATAGTATAATCAAACACTAAAAAATCATTTTCCATGACATTTTTTCCCTAATATTTTTTGGAAATCAAACATAATCTAAATATTATTTTACATATTTAAAATACAACACCTCAATAATTTAAAAATATAAAAATAAATATACACATTATTTAAAATCTATTTGCTTACAATTTTGAGTTGTTAGGTAATAAGTCACAGCTTATCCATTTGGACGATAAGACTGGATGTATTACTCAACACCTTAAATTTGTAAGCAAAAAAATTTTAAAATACCAACAATTGGCTGATAATTAGAAATTCATTATCATTTTCTGTGGCCTAAGATGAATGTAAAAATTTGAGATGAGGATTTTCCTCAACTATTGAACTAAATATGAAGATTGCGCACAACGAAACCATGGTGATGTGGTAGCCAATGGGTGGAAGGAAAACAAGGAACCAATAGCATTTAGTACTTCATTAAAGGGCAAAAATTCAACTCCAAAATTAAGAAACATTGGTGCCTAAAAGATGGCATGTTTTAAAAGCCGTAAATAGGAAGGAGAGAAAACTAGAACAAATGAACTTTAATTTTTTGTTATTTTAATACTAAAAAAGTGTTATAAAATTTTTATCTTTTAAATATTAAAAATATTTTTTAAAATTACTATCAAATACATTTTAATTTTAATTTATATATATATAATTAAAAAGGATAAGACTTTATTTGACTTTGCTTATGGTAGCTTCCAACTCCTAGGCTTGAAGGCTTTTACCATATTAAGGTAAGAAGGAAATCCTAAAATAAATTTGAAAGAAAATGAGATGAAAAAAGTAAAAAAGAAAAAAATTATAAAAAAATAAAAAATAAATTTAAGGCGAATAAATAATTTGTCACTCAAATGGCATGGGATGCAACTCAATTTGTCATTCAAACGTCAAGTAGAGGGCCTCATACTATGGATTTTTTTTCTTTTTCATTTTAACCGTGAAATGGTGGACCCCATTGCTGCTTTTTAATTTAAATGTTAAACAATGGCTGCTTTTTACTCCTATTGAATGACAAAAGGCAGCCCCAACCCTTCATCAAAGATAAGGCAGCAAAACTTTCAAAACACTTTGGCATATATTAAGTATAAACTCTCAATATATATATATATGCGCTTCACATGTATTAAATATAAATCATTAAGCTTAAGTGTCTTCCTATCATATAAGTAATCTATCATAGATATCTATAAATTATTTGTAACAAATATATAAACGACAACATAATAATAAAAATTAATAATATAAAAAATTATTTGAATTTTTATTTATGATATCCTTTTAATAATTAAATATCATAAGCTATTTAATGAAATAAAAAATTTTCATACATTTGCATATTGTCCTTATCATGATTAATATAGTAATATTAAAAATAAAATGATAAAATATTTTAAAATTTTTAATTATTTATCATTTATATATTTTTTCACTTATTATAATTATTTTTTAATTTTAACACTATATATATTACATATTTATGATATCAATTGTTTGATTATATTTTAATTAATAGTTTGATTATTCAATTATGAATTAGTATCTTTTCTAGTTCAACGATCGATTCACTTTTAAAAATGTAGCCTGGCCTATCAATAACTATTTGTTTTTGGAGAGGGACAAAAAATTAAAGCTCTATCAATACATTTTTAAAATGGTGCATATGCATGTCAACCAAAATAGATGTTGCATGGCTTACCAAACAACGATCTATCTTTGGAGAGGGACAAAAATTAAAATGGTGCATACACATGCCAAGCAAAATAAATGTTCATCGCTTACCAAACATTGATTTGTCTTTGGAAAGGGACAAGAAATTAATGCTCCACCAATACATTTTTAAAATGGTGGATACACTTATCACCCAAAATAAATGTTCATGGCTTACCAAACAAAGATTTGTCTTTGGAGAGGGACAAAAAAATTAATATTCCATCAATGATTTTTTAAAATAGTGCATACACATGTCAAGCAAAACAAATATTGATGACTTACCAAATATCGATTTGTCTTTGGAAAGGGACAAGAAATTAATGCTCCATCGATGCATTTTTAAAATGGTGCATGCACATGTCAAGCAAAATAAATATTCATGGCCCACCAAAGAATTCCATGTCCATGATTCTCACTTTCTATCATTCCAAGACTAATTAGCAAAGATGAAATTATAGGCTTCTTTACCTACAATGATAAGATAATGAGCTGCTTTGTAGCTTAAATAAAACCTTTCTATGTTATAAAAATAGAAAATAAAAAAATTATGTAGAAATTCTAAAATTGAACTATATCTAAGAAATCTTAAAGTCATGTTTGATTTTCAAAAGCCAAATTATTTTTATATATTATTTTTAAATTTATTTTATTTATTTTAACTTTCTGATATAAAAGTTAAATAATTTAAAAATATATTAATTTGTAATTAATTTTAATTATCTTTTATTTTCTTTTGCATTTTCTATAGTACAACAAAAAAAAATCATTTTTCATAACATATTTTGGGAAACAAACACAAACTAAATGTTGTTTCACATATTTAAAATACAACACCTTAATAATTGAATATATATATAAATAAATATATACCTTCAAAATCTATTTGCTTACAAATTTAAATTGTTGGGTAATACATTCCATCTTATCCTCCAATGTATAAGATGTGACTTATTACTTGACAACTCAAATTTGTAAGCAAAAATATTTTAAAATACCAACAATTGGTTGATGAAATTTAAGTTCATTATTAATTTCTTTGGCCTAAGAAGAATGTAAAAGTTTGAGATATTTTCCTGGAGATCGCATGGGGAGAAACCCATGGTGATGTGGTTGCCAATGGATAAAAGGAAAATGAGGAACCAATAGCATTTAGTACTTCATCCAGGGCAAAAATTAAACTCAAGAATCAAGAAACGTCCCCAAATGATAATATGTTTTAAAAGCCATAAATGGAAAAGAGAGAAAACTAGAATGAATGAACTTAAATTTTCTGTAATTTTCAATAGGTGGTGTTGTAAAGTCATTTTATATTACAACTTAAAGTTAATTTTTTTTTTTTCGGGTTATTCCTTTTTTTTCTATTATTTATTTTTTACAACTTATTATTTAATATCAAGGAGAGTAAATATATCAATTAATTGTCTAGAAATTATGATTTTGGTTTGAATTTCAACTTCTAGCTAGAATCGAAAATAGAAAGTTAATCTAAATGAGTCTTTATTTTATTTTCTTTACCTTTTTAGGGTTTTTCTTTTTCAATTTTACATGTTTTTTTTTTTAATTCTAAAGAAATAAATGAAAACAACTTCTCTCCCTCTTCCTTTCTTTTTTATTTATTATTATTATTATTTTTTTTTTTGTGAATTTGTCTTTCTTTTGTTTTGATTTGAAAAATTACTTTTTGTTACTAACAACCAAACAAGCCCATGTTATGACAAACTCTCACTTTTCTAAAAATACTTTTTAAATAAATTGCAACTCAATTTGTTTGGGTTTGAGTTGAGCCCTTGCTTGGTTCAATTTGGTTAAGATATTTGCTTAACTGACTTAAGATAAAATAATTTTCTAACTTGAACCAATTCAATCAAATCTAATCCTTTCATAATTTCATCAATTTTATTTGATTTAGGTTGGTATATCCAAATTATTGGTTAATATTTTTTTAAGTTATTTTTTTTTCAAAATTAATATGTAATAAATTAATAAATATTTTTTTAAATGATTTATAATTTAAGGCACACAAAATTACATTTATTATTTTACTAGGCTGAAAAAAAAGTATGGGCCATCGATAAAACAATATTTTGAATTGGGTTTACAAATTTACAAAGTCTAATACTTAAAAGTTTTGAAAGAAATTGGATATTGAAAGATGCATACTAATTAGTTCTACATGAATGGAGATGAGAATGAAGGCACAATTAATTTTATCCATCCATTGATGGTAAATATACTCATGCTTGGTCCAACTGTCAATTAGCTACTTGTCAATTAGCTTAACCTTTTTGGCTTATTCAGAAAAGCAAAGGTAATCAAATAAGTAACCATTAACCAAGAACTGTACTAGAGGAATGAGAGCCATAAAAAGCAAGGTAGTGGCCAAATGATGTTGCATTGCACAACCAAACATGCAGGGAACAATTGGTAGAACAAATTACTAGTAAATTTCTATTTTAGTTTAGTGCAATTTTTTTAAAAAAATATATATTTTTTTATGTGCAAAGAACAAATTAGTGGAGTCAATTAAATCAATTTAATATCAATTTTGAGTTCTAAATTACTTGCAAATATTATTAAAAAATCAAATGCATTAAGTCGAACACCATTTAGAGTTAATTTGTTTGTCTAATAAAAAAATTCAAGAAGATAAAGATGATAAATTCAAAAAAGTACATTCAATTCTGAGAGAGGTCATATGTGAAAAGGTGGTTGAGATAGAAAATAGAAGAATAAAGTAAGGATTAAAATTTTGGTTTTTATCGATGAAATATCATCGATATATTGAATATTAGTGGTGTTCAACATGATATTGGGCCTCGATTATCGATCAGTGGGAATTTCGAAAAAATTTCGCTAATATCATTGAAATATGGACAATGTATCGGTTTGGAGGCGAAAAAATCGAGAGTAAGGTGACGTGAAAAAAAGGGCGATTTTTTGCTTTTTAAAAAAAAAAAATTAAAATTTTTAAATTTTTGACGATCTAATGGTTAGATTTGAATTTTTGATGATCCGATGACCCATATTTCACCTTTGTTTTTATATTATCATTTTATTTTATATCATTCTTTTATTTTTAACTACTTTTCATATTTATCTCATTAATCCTATTTTTAAAAATTATTATCACTTCACTCTTAATTTTATTATATTTATCATTTCAATTTTATTTAATTTTAAATATTTTTATTTTAAAATATTAAAAATATAATTTTACCCAAAAAAAATTGCTACGATATAAAAAATTAAGGAAGTTATAATATTTTATATATTAAAATTAATTTGATAAGATAAATTATTAATAATTTTAATTATTTAAATAAATTAATGTTAATAGAAAAAGTTGTTACCATGTATTTTTAATAAAATTTTAGAAATTAAATCTCAAATAAAATATTTTATATAAATTAATTTAATTTTTCATTTAAAATATAATAAAACATGTTTTAATAAAAGTATTTTAAAATTTTTTAAATAAATATTGTCTTCAACAAGATAGACTCCCTTCATTTAACAATATGATGAAACCGCATTGATCTTCATTTTGATACTAAGGATTATTGTAATGTCATTTGTATTATATTTATGAATAAATTGTTCTTATTCAATAAAATCAAATATTTTTTTAACTCAATTCTAACTTTCTAAGTGTACACTTCAAAATTCATATATATAATTCTTAAAATCCAAGTATCGAATGTACTGATATATCTCTACTTACCAATATTTTTCTTCGTGACCTTATCTATGTCAATTACACTTACAAAATAACTTTAAAATGTGTATTCTTGCTTATTTTATCATTTTTTTGAAGTTTTTTCAAGCATTCTTAAGAATTTTGAATAATTTTTACCCCACCGATATTTATGTAAAAATATTTACCAATATTTTTGTAAGATCAAAGTACTGATATATTCGTGATTACCGATATTTTCATCATTGGAATAAAGAGAATTCTATTAGCTTATTTTATTTGCTTTTCAAGATTTACTTTTTTTTTTCCTCAAAATTTTCTTGTTGTTATTATATTATAAGGAAATAATTGAAAACAACTTCTTACTTTTTAAGAATTGTCCTTTTATTTTATTATGAAAAATTATTTTTGAGACTAACAACCTAAGAAGCTTATGAATGTGTTTTGCTTTTAAAATGAAAGAAAATGTTTTAAAATCACATGTTCAACCACCCTTCGCTTTTTTTAAAGTACTTTTCAAATTAATAAAATGCAAATCAATTAGCTGTAAATTAGTTGCATGTCGATTAGCTTAGCTTCTCCTTTTTGGCTTATTCAGAAAAACAAAGACAATGATACAAGTGATCATTATCCTAGTACAGTATTAGCAGAATGACAACCACAAAGTGGTTATCCAAAAGCAACCTCCAAAAGCAATCTTGTGACCAAATCATATTACATTGCTCAACCAAGAAGTCAAGGCCACAATAATTATGGAATTAATCTCTAACTTTCTTTACCCATAAACGTACCTTTCATAGAAAATATAACAAATATTGCTTGTCCCAATGACGAATATTGATATTGGATGTCAGATTTTTTAGATGGCCATCACTCTTTTGCAAGTGAACTAGAAAGTGTTTTTCAGTCATTATAATTCTAATAATATCAATAATGCATGGAAAGAGTAATCTGATCTATTGTGATCATTAGATTAGTAGGCTTAGGATAAGATGATTACCAATGAAGCACTAATTAGCCATTGAATTATAGTCCTAAGAGTTATAGGTGAATCCTGATTTATGATGAAATCAAAATATCATCCATTAATCATCCTATATGTAAGATATTAGTTGAAGATAGATTAAGATAATGGAAAATTGAGATGTTTCGTAATGCCTAGAACAATCCAGATCCCTTGCAGTAGAGTAATTGAACAACACACCAGATGTTGTAATGAGTAAGATCCAAATTTTTATCAATTCTGGTATCTTATTAATTGCAATATATATTCGGAAGTTCAAAAGAATTTGATATTGAAATAGGCATATTAATTAGTTGTACATGAATGGAGATAAGAATGCAAACACAATTAATTTTAACCATCCATTGATGGTTTATATACTCATGCTTGGTCCAACAGTTAATTAACTGCTTGGTAATTAGCTTTTTCTTTTTGGCTTATTCAGAAAAGCAAAGCTAATCAAACAAGCGACCATTATCTAAGTAAATTCTAGAGGAATGATAGCCATAAAGTGGCTATCCAAAAGCAATCTAGTGGCCAAATGATATTGTATTGCTCATCCAAACACTCATAGGACCACTTGGTAGAAATGATATTGCATTGCTCATCCAGACATTCAGGAACACTTGGTGGTGGAGCTAGTTTCTTTTTCATTCATAATATTTCCTCGGTTTCGTCCTCTATAATTATGGAATCTGTGATTGTAACTTTATTCACCCATAAATGTACCTTTCATAGAAAATATAACAAATATTATACTTTCAATTCCTATAGGTACTGAACATTGCAAAACATGGTTCAAGAGTTAAATGGTTGAAGTTAAAATAGAGCTCTTTTAAAGGAGATTCCTGTTTATTCAAAACTTTAAAATAGACTTTAAATTGTTAATTACTTAAAAGGATTTTTTATTTTTTTTATAAGTCTCTTCTAATTGTCAAATTTTTGAAAACTTCAAAATGGAAATTATAAAAGACTTAGATCTAGAGTCAAGCCACTCCAACACTTAAATTAAGCACAAGTTACACTAAACTCCAAGTTAAATTGTAACTGAAATTATGTAAAGTTTAAGTTATACAAAGGCCCAACTCAAGTAATGACTTACTCCCTCTCATGTAAATATTATATGCTTTTAACCTAATAGGTCCTTATGTCTTTAAAACACGTTAACACAAGTATAAGAAACCTAGTAGTTATACAATTTAAGGAATTTCTACCTTTATCTAATGTGGCATATTACATTCATGACCTTTCATGTAAATACAACATTCTCCTTATGTCTCATGGGATTGTAAGGTCATTTAGACAAATAAACATCCCTTGTGGGTTCAAGCAAACAAAGTCTTACACTGGGGTTGAGGATTAACTATATACTATTTATAATAACCCACTCTCCCTTACGTAGATATTGTCCGTTTTGATCCTAATGGACTTTTGCAACTTTAGTTCAATATAGTAACTCACCAAATGTACTGTAAAGCCTTGACAACGCTTTTTGAGTAAGCAACTAGTTTGCAAGTCCAAGATTATATGCAAAGGTTTATCCATGCATGTTCATTCCCTTAAAACTTAACTTATGCTAACTAAGAATTTAGAAGGTCATCCTCTTCCTAAAACTATCAACAGAGGTATTATAGGAAACTAATTAATCAATTCCTAAAATCACATCAAAATCCTAAAGACCAAAGAGTGCTAAGTTAATTGACATCTTCCTATATCCAATCATCACAAGGATAACCTTTAAGCATTCTCTTGAGCACATTGGATAAGAAAAGAAGTTTTTAATAGTACTATAATATAATGAGCTCTTCTTAATGGTGTAGATGTATTTTAAAGAGGTAAAGACCCATTATGTGTAGAGTGGACAATATTTACATAATAAAAAGCGGGTCATAACAAATAATATCATAGTCGATCCCCGATCCAATATAGGACTCTATCTATCTAACCCTAATTGCAAATGATGTTTGTTATGTGAGTGACTCTATCATCTAGTGGGACACGATAAAAACAGTGTGCCTACAAGAGAGAATGAATATGTTCTAAAAACTTAAAATCCCATTGTACAAACACATGATATGCTTTTAAATCTTAACCGATTAAATATAAATTTTTTAAAAGATTTGAAGTGAGCTATGATTTATGTTATCCAATACATTGTTGGGTACCATTTTCATACCTAAAAAGGAGTTTTTGAATAATTAAAGTTATTTTGTTTTATATTTGTTTCAACACAAAATATTAAGACTTAAACATAGCAAAAGCTACAGTATTAGTGGAATGACAACCACAGAGTGGCTATCCAAAAGCAATCTTGTGACCAAATCATATTGCATTGCTCATCCAAAAGGTAGGGCCACAATAATCATGGAATTAATCTCTAACTTCCTTTACCCATAAATGTACCTTTCATAGAAAATAAACAAATATTGCTTATCCCAATGACGAATATTGAAATCAGATATCAGATTTTTTAGATGGTCATCACTTTTTTGTTAGTGAACAAGAAAGTGTCTTTTAGTCATTGTAATTATAATAATATCAATAATGCAGGGAAGAGTAATCTTCCCTACTGTGATAATTATAATAATGTAGGCTTATTATAAGATTATCAATGAAGCGATCATCAGCTATCTGATTATGATCGTAGAGTTATAGGCGGATCCTGATTTATGATGAAATTGAAATATCATCTAATATGCAGCAACTTAAATGGCTCCGTTAATCATCCAAATAGGTAGAACATTAATTGCAGACAGATTATAATGGAAATTGAGGAGATGTTCATAATGCGTAGAACAATCCAGGTCCCTTGTAGTAGAGTAATTGAACAGCACACTAGACATTGATCGGCTACAAGACCCGTGATGCAATGGGGAACCTTATACATGGGAAATAGCTGGGCCCCCAAAATCATGAACCACATGCACCCGAAACTAAAGTTCGAAATCTCTGGTCAACTAAACATGGAGAGGCCACAAATTAAATGTCCGCACCAAAAAACATGGTGGATTCGTTTTTAAGGGTCTACTCAGGGGTTGAAGGCGAGGATAGAGGCCGACTCGGCTGGAGAATATGGAGCTTATTACTCAGCTGGAGGCAAAGAATCCGACTCTGGCGCCAACTGAGGTGTTGACGCTGCTCAATGGGAAATGGATTCTAGCCCAAGTTGTTTACTTTAGTTGTTTTTTCCCTGTTTAGTTGTTGGGATAGACTGAGGTTACAGAATGATTGATCATCTTGTTTTATGTTGTAATCTTTTAGAGGTCTCAATATGGTTCAAAGATATTGTGTGTTTTCGTCTACTTTTTCTTTGTATAAACCAATTTGTACATCGTGTGTAGCCCTTTTTTTTCTTCTTTGCAGCAAAATCTCTATCTTACGTGAACAACACTGACAATCAAAGTTATACATTTTTTGGTAATGATGGAAAATTCATCCGATGGTATCATCAAAATAGCCTAATTATGTAAGTTTTATCCCTAGATTACCCTATGGCTAGAATTTGATACAGATGTTCAGTCTGATGACTACTCAAGAGACATCATTTGTTGTCAACTTGTGTCTGTATTGCCCTGCATTCGTTTCTCCAGCCATCTTTTCTATCGTGTCCCCTATTTCTTGTGAGTTTTCCTTGATCCATTTCTTGTTTCATTTCCAACTTCAAAGGAATTATAATTTGCACGTTTCTCTTTTCTTCTAATTGGAGAAGGCGAGTATGGGATATTCTTAAGTTTCATTTTCAACAGCAGGTACACATCTTTTGTTGGTTAGTTCATTCCCATTGCTCTCAAGGGTTACACTACCACTGGCAAAGGTTCATGCCAGCCTAACGACAACCACACAAGATTCCCACCAAGAAAGACCCACAAATCATACAAGGTTTACGGGGTTTGAATCCCCAACTTGTATCTAGCGACTCTCTATATAAAAATACAAAGTTAGCATAGCTCTCAGCAAGATTCTCAGAGTCTCTTGTGTGAGTTCATTGCTCTCTCCATCACTATATTTTTCAGAAGGCACTCCAACCCTCCTTTTGTAAGCCATGGCATCAATCACTCCCTATGTGACAAAGAATAAGCAATCCTAGTTCTATTCCAATTACAATTAATATCATAGTTGGAATTCCTATTCAAACTCAAATCACAATCAGAATTTGAATCTAAGTCTATGCTTTTCAAATGTCTCCGGCCCATTCCTCATCCATTTGAAACTACTCATGTTGCTGCCACATGTCTTGATCCATATTTTACCCCACAAAGTACCAGCCTATGGTGCAACATGTCTTCTCGGGCTTGAGCTAATGCCAATACGCCTTCTCTTGTGTTCTGTGTCAAGTCAACCCGCTCATGTGCTTGAATTGGTTCATGCATCTAATCAGCCTGTTGTAGTATCTCTAGACAGCCTGCTACATGCGTCTCTATGCTGCCCGTGTGTGTGCAAAGCCCTCTGTTGGCTTTCACGTTTAGCAACTTCCCTTGGTGCCAATCCTTCCCTTGGCTCATGGCCCATGTTGCTCCTTGAGTGAGTTGGTTGTACTCGTATACATTTCCACATCTGGATCAAGTCTAAGTCGAGACATACAACTTATGGTTATTTCGTGCCCACACTTGTGTTATCATGCCCACGAGTTGCACTATAGCATCATCGAGTCATCTCCTTATGCCCTAGCATATTGGAGTGTTACTTCCCATGTCTTCAACCATTGGTCAACCTTGCAAGGTCTTACCTTGCATTGCAAGTCACAAGAGTCAATCATGCCAACTGTACGTCATGCACCTTCTTGTCATGCATCAGTCTTATTGCTGCAAAGATACCATGCCATGTCCAAACCCTTTTTTGGTGCAGCAATGAACCATGACATTACGCCTATAACCCCTCATCTCAATGCACAAGGCATTGTGCCCTTGTGCTATGCATCAGCCACCACATAAAATTGAGGACTCTGCCCTAGATCTGAAATTTCAAGCATCCGCTTAGGACGGGGAGAGATTGAAACAACCTTGCTTGTTTCCTCTCCTTAGTATTTATCTAGCTGGTATACCAAGCAAAGCCTCCTTTCTACTCGGACTTCCTTTCCTAGCTGTAGCCAATAAAAGGATTTAACCAGTACTGCCAAAATCCTTCCTTCACATAAAACTAGTATCCTAACCACTGCAAACACCTTGTTCAAAGCCTTGATTCCACACACATCCGAAGGGACCAGTCTAGCTTCTTCCATAAGAGCATAGGTGCCCTACATGGTGCTTTTGAAGGCTAGATCAGACCCACTTTTGACAACTCAACCAGTTGCTTACTTAGTTCCATCGACTCTGGTGGAGTCATCCTGTAGAGCACTTGTACTGCAAGGCTTAACTCCTAGCACTAACTCAATTCAGTAGTCAATAGGGCACCGAGGAGAGAGCTTCTTAGGAAGTTTTGGTAGCCTTGCATCAATGGATCCCTACAATACATGCAAGACAACATCGATCTGGAACTTCCATAGCTCGATCTAATTTGATTTCCATCAATGCGATAACATGAGTCCTCTGACACTTTCTCAATCCTTCTCCATCTATATGGCAGAGAATATCTCTTCTTTAAATGACTTACCTATCTTAGGTACCGTGCTCAATCCTTGCGTAAAGCAAGGGTGATTTTCATCCATGATTAGCAGCCATTTAAATGTGGTAACAAAACCACCTTTGCCATCACGAAAAGCTCATTCCCCAAGATTAAGTTGAAACCATCCAAAGAGATACTGAGTATATTTACTGTACCTTTCCACCCTGCTGAATCAGTACCACATCCTTCGCCAAACTCTTGTGCTTGAGTACTTTTTATGACCTTTCGCTTCTTGTCATCATTGCTCAGCTTGAAGCCCAATCTGGTTGCTTCCCTAGTAGCAATGAAATTATGGGTTGCCCCACTGTCCACCATGGCCATCACCTTCTAACAACCGACCATGATTTCAGCATGCATCAGTCCTTAGTGGGTTGGCTTTGTTTGAATGGAATTCAAAAGTTGGAGGGGGTTCACACGTGTAGGGTTCTTAGGCTCACTATCATACCCTTCTTCAGCCATTATGGCATTCAGCTTCTCCTTCTTATGGTAATCCTTGTCTTGATGCATATCATTGTAGATGAAACATCGAATCACCTTTGTTGTTTGCATCTTGGTGGCTTTCTCCCCTACCTTGGTGGCTTGATGCATATCATAATGCGTTGGGAGTTCATCTCTGTCGGTCATTGAGATTGTGGTCTATGTTAAATAAATGCACATAGTCTATTCAAAGAGTTAAAGCTGAAAACTCCATATATAGTCTTTAAAATTAAAATTTAAAACATCAACAAGCATTTCACTCTCAACATGCTAAACTTTACATAGACATGTACCATTCCTACCTGGTAATAGAAAAGGAGAGGACAATTGTGGCGATATTTAATTATGTGAAACGAGATTCTGTTTCTTCTTTCAAACTTGAGTAAGAGGAGCTGCAGTTTGCTGAGGAGATTGGGCATCGGATGTACCTTTTGAAACATGCACAAGTCTTATTGACAACCCCGTACAGTTTTTTGCCAGCTCTACAGAGAAGAATAATGACGATAATAATGAATAACAGGACCCCAAAAGCAGTTTTCTTGAGTAGTTGTCCGCAAAATCCCGGGAATGCTGAATATGAGAGGAAAAAAATGAGGACAGGAAGGAACGCAACCACATGCCAAAAAGCATTTTTCCAATTGTGTGCTATGATCAGGACGATTGTAGCTCCAAAGGCCACCGCCATCATTGAGACGGAAAAGATCAAACAGAAAGTTCCAATTATGAGCCCTATAAAAAGATAACTCTTAAAGTCTTCTAATGGAAATGAAGATGTCAGGATTGAGAGAAATATGCCCACAGATGTCAAAGCCAAAGCCAGAGAGATCACATCAGCTAAAACGAAAGCCATAAAGAAGGGTTTAGAATTAAGGATTGGAATACCGGTGCTTCCATCAGAACCTCCTGGTATTGTGTAGGCTGCTGCAAAGGCAACAGTGGCTACGATAACAGAAAGAAGGGTGCAATTCTCCGTGGTGCGCAGTAGCCATTCCTTGGCTTCTTTGTGGAGTTGATCATTAGAAGCAACTAATAATTCTTCAGCAGTCTGGTTATCATTGTTGAGAGGCTTGGTAAAATGCATCTTACAGGCTGACTTCACCTTCTGCAAGCACACATACAATCACAACTCACAAGTGGCATCTTCATCTATCAACAGACTAAATTAAACTTTAGATGTGAAATGATCAAAATATTCTCTTCTTCAACCTCTCCTTGTACACCCATTTAAAACCTTAACCCTATTTCTTTTTTATTTTGATTTATTTCCTTCTTTTGTTCATTCTTTCATTCCCTTCCTCTTCATCTTCTTTCTCTCTTAATATTATTAAAAAATTTATCTTTATTTTTTCAAGTAAAAAAGAAATTGTAGAAGAAGACGAAGAGGAAGGGAAAGAAAAGAAAGGAAGGAAGAAAGAAAAAAAAAGGGGGGGGAAAATGGAAAGAAATAATTTTAAGGTTTTGGATGATTAGGTACAAAGAATTTGAAGAAGAGAGTATTGGCCGTTTCATATTCAAAATTTGTTTGAAAAAAAAAAAAGTGGATGTCCAGGGCATTTGATGGATGCATTTAAAATTTATCATAAAAAATAATCTTTCATATGAAATGTAACATTTTTGGAAAAAAATACCCATTATCAAATCCTGTAATTTTTTTAAAAAAAAAAAAAATAGAAGGGAAAAAAATATCAAAATTGAGGTTATAAGTTTCATAAGTGAAGAATAAAAATTAGAAGAAAAGAAAGAGTAAAAAAAAATAAAACTTTGAACCGATTTCTTCTTCATTTTCATTTATTCCCTTCGTTTTCTTCACTCTTTCATTCTACTCATGTTATTTTTCTTATTCTTATTATTTATTATTTATTTTTTACTTTGAAAACAAAAATGATTATGGGTGGCACAACACACATCGGCACCTGTGCAGCTGTGCTGTGCTGCCAGACGATGTCGCGCGTCCGCCGCGTGCTGCAGTGGCCTGGTCCTGTACCTCCAATTTTTATTTTTTTTCTAAAGTAAAAAGGAAATTGAGGAAGGGAAGGGAAAGAAAAGAAAGGAAAAAAAAGAGAGAAAAAAAATTGGAGAAGAAAGAGTTTTAGGGTTTTGGATGAGTGGATATTAAGAAGTTAAACAAGAGAGTATTTCGTCATCTCATGCCTAAACTTTGTTTAAAAAATGGGGGGAAAAAAAAAGGTTGATGTGCAGTCAAGTTTGATGGATGCATTTAAAATTTATCATAAAAAATAACTTTTAACATTAAATGTAATATTTTTATATCCAATTTTTATTTTTAATTTTTATAAAAAAGTATGTATATGGGTAAAAATGTTAATTTAAGATTATATTTACAATTTTAAATAAGTGAAAGTTGGTTTTCCAAATGTGAGAATTATTTTATCCACATGATAAAAATACTTCAAATCAATACAAGGTGACTTAGGCCAAACTCTTAGGCTATGTTTGATTCTTGAAAACTTTGAAAGGTAAAGTAGAGAGAAAAATTAGAACGGAAAAAAATAAATAAATAAAGGAATTAAAGTCAAAAAAGAATTTTATGTATTTTAACATTTTTATTTAAGGATTAGATAATTGAAAAACACATAAATTTTCAACTAATTTTAATTTTATTTTATATATTTTTTTAATATTAAAACCAAATATGAAAAATTATTTTCCCATAACCAAATATAGTATTAAGCCTTACTCAAAGTTAGCTTAATATCTAATGATTAACTTAAACTTATAGGCTAACTAGTGGCTTTTAACATGGTAGCAGTTTGGTTATGAGAGGCTTTGAGTTTGAATATCATTGATCGATGTGTTTATTTTCCCATGCATTTTTTGAGCCTTGTAAATCTAAAAAAGATTCTAGTGATAACTTGATGAATCATACCATACTACCCAAAAGCTAGTTGCCATGCATACATAAAAGTGATGGCCAAAAAATTCATGCATGTAAAATAATCTTATTTGTTTATATTTTCTAAAATGGTTTCATTTCATTGTGTTTAACTCTTATTTATTGTATTCAGGTTCCATTTCTTAATACTTTGGTTTTATTTTTATTTTTTATATGTAAATCTAATATTTTCCATTTTTATTCAATGGTTTAAATTTTTTTAAATGCATTAATGACTTCAAATGTGAAATTTGGTTAAGTATGTACCTTATCATTTTCCTAACTTAGGCACATATTTTTCATCCATTACCTAATAACTTATCCTTTTTGGTAATGAAGACTAATAATGGAATGACTAAATATAAGTGTATGCATGTGCACAATTAATGTTTATGTCTATGTTCATGAGTGAGTGGAAGTGCACATCAAACAACTGCAACTCTTTTTGCAGTCGGAATGTAGGGCTTTGCATCCTCTCACTAGCTTGACTCTTTCTTTTTTGACCGACCATATGTAGTAAGGAATTCCTGTTATTATCCATAGCTGATAATAAGCTTTTTGCAAACACTTTAGACTCTACCACCATATCGAAAATTGTCGTATGACGATAAAGGATTGCCATATGCAATATGTTCATTCCATCCTTATTAGTATTCTCAAGTGCTTGAGGATGACAAATGATTATTTCTTTAACAAAATCTCTTGAATGTTTGATATTGTTGCCAAAAATAATGGAGTTTCATCACTCTTTTTGTACTTGCTGGTTGAACTTCCTTTGCAATTTTGTCCTTTCTTTTCTTGAGGGTTGTTTTCTTCATTTTTTTTTTTAGACTCTTGGCCATCCTTTTTTTGAGACCCTACAGAGGATTGTTCTTCTACTCCGCCTCGAGTCTTACATGGGCCAATTGCTCGAGAATTAAGACTAACATGCCATGAAGTATCATTCTCTACCAAAAGCTTGACGAGTTTTTGAAGTGGAGAGCTGGTTTTGGGTAACGAGAGACATTATGGATTACTTTTACATATATAATATTGAAAAGCACTTGATAAAAAGTGCTTCCATATGGATCATGTTTCATAAATTTAGACATCAACTATCAAAATATTGAAACATGCCAAGGGTAAATAACTTAGAATCATATGATATTTAAGTATGGAATATCATTACATTGAAGAAGATTTTTGAAGTGTATAGAAAAAGACATGAAAATAGCCCACATTGAAATTAAAATTTTTCTTCCTCCACTTTGAGCATAATAAAAATGAATAAATATGTGCATTTTGAGGATTTCTATCCCTTTAGTCACTTCTAATCATATAATTTTATCTAAAGCTAAAACCACCATAGATGTCACAGGGTCGCTCAAAGTTATATACCTAAATAATTTAATAATCTCCTATATAATGTTTATGAATAATGACAATTTAATTTATAGAACTAAATGTCTTAGAATAAAGATTTAGATAATCTCCAAAGTAATTTTATAACTTATAAATCTTCTACGGCTATTTTTAATAATCACTTGATAAATTTGAATTTAAATGTATATTTATGAGGGATTGTTTTTTTTTCATTCAATGGAAAATGGCATCACATGGTTGACAAAACGTCATTATTTTGTATATGGTTAATATGATTCATGTATTTAAAATAAATAAGCAAGTTGCGTACCAAAGCCTTTCATCTCACCTGGTACTTGTTTTGCCTTCATCTTTGCGCCGCCCTGAAAAAAGAACCTCATTTATGGATGTTTAGGCCACTATTTGATAGGAGAAAAAAATAATAAACATATGTAACAGAACAGGTAGGTAAATAATTATCGCTGAATGGACATAAAAAAAAAACATGTTGTATTAAACAAAATCCATCAGAGCAACTCATTTTATCAGACATGAAAATGTGAAGAGAAAACGGTTATATCCATTAAAGCCCCTATTTCACAATATAGAAGTCATTGTGGACATTGACTTTTACCTGTTCAGTTCCATTATACCAGGTATTGAGTTTACACCATGGGCTCCATTCTGTTTATTGAGAATAAATGCTACATCCATTAAAATTGGTTCAATTGATGAGTTGGACATTTTGACTTGAAAGGTTGAATGTAAATCATATATTCCTTTTTATATGTCTCTCCTTTTTGGTTACATAACAAAATTCGAAGTCAATTTCCGATTCTAATGAGATATACTTTGGAGCATTATCAAAATTTTGCAAATATCTTTTGAGTCAAAATCATTGATTGGGTTATAAATTAATCTAAAGAAGCACAATCAAACAAAGTGTCTAATATCACATGAATGAAGCTATTCTTATGATGTATGATGAATGAAGCAAAATATACTTCTATAACCTGAAGTTGTTGAGGAATTGATGTAAAAATCATTAAAGAATAGTATAGCTTCGAGTTAAAGCAATAATTTGTTTGACAGTGATTTCAGGAAATATTTTTTTAACTTTTCTAATATTTAAAAATAACTCTTTTAATAAAAAATTTCTAATACTAGAAATATTAAAAACGCTTCTTAAAATCACTACCATGATCTAAGTAAATTTTGCATATAATAGCTTAGAACCATGGTTTTACCTCAATGAAACAAGTTGGAGAGAGTTCCTACATATATATATCTTTGGTCTCAAATACTACTTTTGGCCTTTTATTTTTTATATCATTGAATTAACTAATTTGATAGAAATTAATCTTTATTAATTTGAACCATCAAGTCACCCCCTTAAGTAATTCTATATAATTAAGGGTATATGTTTACATGCTCAGTATAAACCAAACAAAAGAATGCATGCACATTATAAGTTAGCTAATTAAGTTGACTTTAAAATGAATTTTTCAACAGGAGATAATATATGTAAAAGCATATTTAGCATTATAAAACTATATTGATGCGCACACCTAATTTTCATAAAACTATTACCTTCTAATGAAAAAGTAGGAGTAATTCTTGATTGAATGAAGAATAGATGATGATGAGGAAGGAATTAAATATAGTGTACTTGCAACAATGAGTTTGTCCAAGATTTTTGGTTCTAATTCTATTGCTTTTGAGCTCACGAGTTCCTCCATGAATCCTTGTCTCTTCTTCCTTTTTTTGTTTTCCAAATGCGGCCAGATTGCATGCAAGATATTGAAGAGCAGTCATTGAATCTTGATCTCTTTCTTCAATTAAATATGAGTAACTCTTCGCAATGATGTTGGCCAACTCTGTTTCATATTAATTTTGCAAAAATAAAACAAAAGGTAAAAAATGTTAAATTAGTATCCTAATGCTATCTTTGCATGCCAAAAATATATGAAAAAGAAATATTCTTATCAATTGTCTTATTTGATTAATTAAATAAAATCAAAGTTATTTAAAATTTATATGTTTTTATAGACTCTTCAATTTTTATGTACATGAATATAAATTTGAACAATGTATTTAAGAAAAGTTTAGTGAGTTTAAACCTATTATTAATTTTTCTTTTAAATTCTTTTATTTTATTTTATTTTATTTATTTTTTACTTTCCCTATTTCTAAGATCCAAATGATAGATAGATTGAAGTGCATATGCAAATTACTTAAGGCTTTTTTTTTTTTTTTTTCTAGTATCATAAATGTTTTGAACTTTGAAAAAAAAAAAAAAAAGAAGAAAAAAGAGAAAAAATTAAAAAACATGATAGGCCCTAAAAGCTTAGGCTACCTAGGGACAAACACACGTGAAATGCCTTTAAGCTTAACCAATTAAATATACGGTTCTTAAACAATTTTATGTAGGTCCGACCTTTTGTTTTATATTTGATTGCATTCAAGATATTCTTTGAATGAAAATATCAAGACTTTAAAGTATAAAAAATTACAGTATAGTAACTTTTGTAATTAGTATTAAATGTATGTTTGGATGTACTTTTTACTTTTATTTTTAAAGCTAAAAATGCAAAAATAAATTTTATATAAAAGATAGAATTTGTTTTACAAAAAATATATATTTATTTTATATTTTTAAAAAATTCAAAATTTGAGGTAGTTAAATTTTTTGATGCCTCAAATTTTTAAATAATTTATTTTTTTTCAAACCATTATTTTTTCAATGAAAATATTAGAAATGACAATGAAGTAAGAAGTAGATATATATATATATATATTTTTATTCGTCTTACTCCATCCATAATAAAACAAGTTTGTTTAAGATGTGTTTGAGCAATTAAATTAGGGATGCGTTAGGTGGGTTCAAGTTTGACTTTAGCTCATTCTGTCTCGATTATATATAAAATTAAAAAAAATTATTTTAATTAAATTTTTATTTTTTTTTTTAACTTTTTTAACATATACAAAATATTACTTTCCACAAAAATAAATTATAAATATTTATAATACTTGTCAATTTATAAATTATATTTATTCTTAATACAATTTAAAATTTTAAAAGTAAAACAATTCAAAAAGTCAAAAAATAAAAATAAAAACAAAAACATTAAATGGGATAGGGCAAATATGAGAATTTTCTACACTCACTTTGCCCGGCACCATCCCTTAATTTTTTTTTTTTTTTTTTTCATCAAGAATAACAATAGATATAAATAAACAAAAAGTAATTAACCTATCTTCAAAAAACTAAAGATATTTCTTATTCGCTACATCAAACAAGGCTTTAATAGCAACATGCAGTAATTTTTTTTAAAGTTTTCAGCACTAACTGGGCTATGTTTGAATAGTAAAATATAGTAGGAATAGAAAGGAAAATTTAAAATCAAAGGAATCCAAATTTCTTGTTTGATTTACCTTGGAAATAAAGAAGAAAAATTAAATGTAATAAAAAATTTTAAAGTTTGTACACATTGAGAGATGTTAGAAAGAAAAATTTATTAAGTGGAACCCTTTTTTTTTTATATTTTTTTGGGATAGCCTATAATATCTATATTTGATGGTAAAAGTAAAAAGGTCTAAAGTTCAATTTTCATATTTGAAGGAAAAAGAATAAGTCTTCAAAGCAGTTAGGAAGCATCACGGTTGAGAATTCTATTCAGACATTGTAAAAAGCTGTGGTTGAGCTTGGATTTGAGAAGCTAGCTCTCCCAACCAGAGATTTAACGACTTCAAGTCAGAGGTGAGTTTTATAAGTGCTTAAGAAACTAAAGTCTATGGCACTCGAGAAAGAACCAGTGAGATGTTAGAAATAGAAATGGAGTATATATTAACTTGCAGATGAATTGAGAGCAGATCGAATAAACTCACCAAAACACTCAATGACGACGGAAATATGAAGAACTTTTGTTCTATCATTTCTCCGCAAATATTGTTTACCATCTTCAGGACTTCGTTCATCTAGTTTCATTTCCCCAGCCAGAAACTTAAACATTTCAGTTTGACCGTGCTAGGCTGCACAAAAAATGGGCGTCTCTCCTAACTTGTTACGCGCAAGTAGCAACTCTGGATCTGTCTCCACTATCTTCGTGGCCTCATCTTTCATGGTATCACTGGCAGTTACTTCGTGGAGTATACTGCTACCGACGTTGTTTTCTTTAGCGGCAAGTTGATGCTTGCAGTCCTTGGGCAACATATCCAGTAAGTCGCCTACCAGTTTCTTTTCTTTCGAGCGAGAGGCCATGTGGAGGACTGTGTCGTTGTAAATACTAATTCTCTGTAATGGACCTCAGGATGAGACCGGCAGTGGTTTTTCACATCGTCGTACTTTTTGTCGATCAACTTATGGAACAATTCAGTTTGGAGTTCCTGTTGGTCGGTAGAGATTGGTGCCGGCCATGAGAGCGTCTTTGAAGAGGGAGAGCTGAGAAGAAGGCGTAATTAGCAGTGAGGGATATTGATTTGGTTAGGCGTAATTAGGAGATTTCATGATCAATCATTTTGGTTATTAGTCATGTCATTTGGCCAAAGTGTTGCATGGATGATGCTCCAGCTGTATGAGATTAGCTTTAGTTTCAATATATAATTAAGAAGGATAAGACTTCATTTGACTTTTTTTACAGTAGGGCCCAAGCATGAAGACTTTCATTAAAAGTGGATAAGAAATGCCGCATCAATCCATCTTAAAAATGGTGCATGCAAATGCCGATGTTTTAATGCAAAATAAATGTCCATGGCCTACCAAACAAGAAATTAAAGTACTTCTTGTTTATAACTTTCCTTGTTTATCCATACAGACAAGAAATTAAAGGACTTATTGTTTATAATTCTCCTTATTTATGGATATAAGACTAGTTAGTAAAAGTGAAATTAATCATAGGCTTCTCAAATAAGCAAGCATATAATTAGAGATGCTGCTAGGGAGAGTAAAGGAGAAGGCTTCGCAATAAAGGATGGGCAATTTTTGGAATGTATTTGGTCTTCATATTTTTTGTATTAAATGAGTTGCAAATACTAATTCTCTCTAATATATTAGGAAATTCACAACATAATTGGGTCACAACCTTGTACCCTTTGTCAATCATAGCATTGTACAATTCAATGATGTGTCTTTAGAGAGCGACGAGAAATTAATGCTCATCAATGCATTTTTAAAATGGTGCATGCGCATACCAATGTTCCAAAAGCAAAATAAAAATGCATGGCCTATCACACAAGCAATTAAAGGGCTTCTTATCATTCTTATTATCCATCCATTCGAGGCTAATTAGTAAAGGTGAAATTATATGTTTCTCAAATCAGTATGTATATAATTTAAGATGATTTAAGAACAATAAGGTAGTGAAACTTATAACAATAAGATTATGAGATGCTTTGTAGCAATTTTTTTCTATTATAAAATAGAAATATATATATACATATAAATTCTAAAATCGAATTATGTTTAAGAGATCTTAAATGTTGTTTTATATACTTAAAGTACAATAATTTTCATTAAGTTATATCTCTTTCTTCAATTGCTTTTTTTTCTTTTGTATAACTATATCAATTTAACAATTTAGAAAAAAAACAATTAAATTGATTTTATTTATAAAAAAAAAAAAAAACCCTCAATATTTGAGTAATAATAAAATATTGAATTTTGTATAAATAATATAAGTATAATTTAACTTAAAATTATTTAAATCATTAAACATTAAATACTTAGTTCTACTGAATGCTTATAATTAGCTTTCAATCGACTTCTCTTTTTTTTTTTTTTTTTTTTTTTTCTTTTGCACCATTCTAAAGCAATATAAAGATTAGTGGATTCAGCTGTACTATTCTAAAACAATATAAGATTAATGGATGATGCTGAAGTTTCTAATTTTTTTTTTTTTTGGGTACCATTCAAGAACAACAAAGATCAATGGATAGGGCTGAAGTTCAAATGCTGGGAAGATATGGTGGAAAGATTGGATTTGACAGATTGAGACATCAATTAGGTTGATTTCCAAGAACCTCCCTCTACATTTTGCTGAGAAAATTACTTGAAAGGAGTGAGAAAACCTTTTTCCCAAGCTGTCCAGCAGAATGACAATAATGGATGGCCCCAGATAAAAAAAATCCTGGCCACAGAAGAATGGTGATATTATAGATTTTTTTTATTTTTTTTATTTTTTATTTTTTATGTGGCATGTCTAATATAAAATATCATTTAATTTGAAATCTATTTATTTAATAAAAAAATTAAAAAATCCTTAGTCATGTTTAAAGAAGAAATTAATAAACTATTTGAAATTAAGTTAATTAATAATTTTTTAATATTAATTGAATCAATTTTTAAAATTCTAAATTATTTATAAAAATTGATGAATTTGTCAACAAATCAAGAAAAGTTGATTCTATATGCATCGAATGACGGAGTATGATTCAACAGGAGAATCTTTAACTACTCGTACACTTTCTACTAGCGAGAAGCTTTGTTTTCCTACAAAATTCCCCTTTTACACTCTCAATCCCATTGACCATCAACATTCAAATTTGTCTTCTTGAGAAAACGTGAACCATGCAGTAAATAATTCATTTCATACAGCCTGCACATGGCAGGTGTTATGAAACATCGCATCATGTGCAGAAAAATCCCCTCTTTTGTGCTCCCAATCTCAATGACAACAAGAAAGACAAACCTATCATTTCATTATCAAGATTTGTCTCCTTGGAAAAATATGAACCATGAACAATAATTCATTTCACATGGTGCCCACGTGGTAAGTGTAAACATACCAACTATTTCCATATTCATACTTTCATATTCATACCTAGTGATTTTCCATGTAGGTGTGACAAGACGTATAATTTATATGTATATTTTCATTTTCCAACTCCACGTAGTTCATGCACAGGTAACCAGAAAAAAAAAAAAAAAGAAAAAGAAAATTAAAAAAAAATTATTTTTATAATTTATTTAAAATTTATTTCACTTATTTTAATTCTCTTATATAAAAATTAAATAATTTAAAAATTAATAAATTTAGAACTAATTTTAATTATATTTATTTTTTTAATATTTTTTATAATACAACAAAACATGAAAAAAATTTATATATATTCTTTTCCTTGGTACTTCATTAGAACTAAATATAATTTAAATAAAAAGAAAAATGGGCAACCTGCCTAAGATCAATTTGTCAATATTTCTAATATATTCAAGATAAAAAATTATTATTATTATTATTATTAAAAAATAAAAGTGTTTGGAAAGTTGAAAGAAGAAAATAAAATAAATTTTGTTATTTTCAAAAATAATTTTTATATTTTAATTCTATAAAGAACTATAAAATTAAATTAAATTTAATAAAAGTCTTAGAAGATAAATAGTTTGTGATAAGGTGGTTGAACTTACAACTATAAGATACAATAAATGTTGTCTACCCCCGATCCATTTCTAGTTGTAAGAAATATTCTAAAATCAAATTATATTTAAGAAACCTTAAATGTTGTTTTATGTTTTTAAAATACAATAATATTTAAGTAATAATTAAATATTGAAATTTATATAAACAATTTGAGTATATTAATTTAAAATTATTTAAATCATTAAACATTAAATATCTTGTTTTACCATATGCTAATTAACTTTCAACCTATTTCTCTCTCTCTTTTTTCCATCCTAAAACAATATAAAAATTAATGGATAAGGCTTGGAAGAGAGAGATTGAAGACATCAATTTCATGGATTTCTCTCTCCCCATTTTGCTGAGCAAGATGCTTGACAAGGAGTGAGAAAACCTTTTCCCCAAATCGTGGGAGAATGACACTAACAGATGGCCATAGAAAAAAAAATAAAAATTATATTAAAGGCAAAAAAATAAATGGCCATAGAAAAAAAAATAAAAATTATATTAAAGGCAAAAAAAATAAAATCCCCAACCTCTTCTCCACACACACAAATAGAATCCTCTTATTTATCCACACACTAACACACAAAAAAAAAAAAAATCCCCTTACACACACACACACACACACACACACACACACACACACACACACACACACACACACACACACACACACACACACACACACACACACACACACACACACACACACACACACACACACACACACACACACACACACACAATCCCCTTATCAACAACAACACACACACACAAAAAAAATAAATACAATCCCCTTATCAACACACACACAAAAAAAATAATCCTCTTATCCACACAGGCACACACAACACATAAAAAAAAATAAAATCCCTAATCTTTTCCACACACACACACACACGCAAATACAATCCCCTTATCCACACACACATAAAAAAAAAAAAAAATCCCTAATCTTGACCACATATGCCCCACTACGAGCTTTCCCTTATCCACCCACACATAAAAAAAAATAAAATCCCTAATCTTGACCACATATGCCCCACTACGAGCTTTTCAAATTGGACAAAACAATAAAATCATTTTATCCACACACATACACACACACACAAATACAATTCCCTTATCCACGCACACACATAAAAAAAATAAAATCCCTAATCTTGACCACATATGCCCCTAAAAAAAATAAAATCCCTAATCTTGACCACATATGCCCCACTATGAGCTTTTCAAATTGGACAAAATATAATTTGAGTTACCAAACTCTAATATTAGGAATAATCACACACTCTCACACACACATAAAAAAAAGAGTAAAATAAAATCCACAATCTTGACCACATATGTCCCATTGCGAGCTTTTCAAGTCAGACAAAATAAAATTCAAGTTATCTAACTCTAATATTAAGAATAATCATAAAAATATGTAGAGATAAGGACCCAAACTTAAAATAAAAATTAAAAATTACTAAACTCTCCAACCATTTCAACATATAAAATTTTGTTGGATTTGAAATCTATTTATTTAGTGGAAAAAAAAAGGTAGTTATGTTCAAAGAAGAAATCGGTAGAATAATTTTAAATCAATTTTAGTTAATAAATTTCTAGTATTAATTGAATTGATTTTTGAGTTTTAAATTATTTTTATAAATTGCTAAATTGTTAACAAATCAAAATGCACTAAGTTTAACATTATTTGGAGTTGGCTTGTCTAGTAAAAAAAATTCAGAGAATAAAATTATCTTTGTTTTTTATAGTTTTATTCTTTTTTTTCTTAAAAGTTTTCTTGTTTTAATTTTATTCTTAAGAAATAATCAAAACAACTTCATTTTTTGAAAATTGCCTTCCTTTTATTTAAGTTGCTTTTTTTTTTTTTCAAAATTAATATGTAATAAATTAATAAATATTTTTTAAAAGATTTATAATTTAAGGCACACAAAATTACATTTATTAATTTACTAGGCCAAAAAAAGTATGGGCCATCGATAAAACAATATTTTGAATTGGGTTTACAAATTTACAAAGTCTAATAGTTAAAAGATTTGAAAGAAATTGGATATTGAAAGATGCATACCAATTAGTTCTACATGAATGGAGATGAGAATGTAGGCACAATTAATTTTATCCACCCATTGATGGTACATATACTCATGCTTGGTCCAACTGTCAATTAGCTTATCTTTTTTGGCTTATTCAGAAAAACAAAGGTAATCAAATAAGTGACCGTTAACCAAGCAATGTAGTGGCCAAATGATTTTGCATTGCACATCCAAACATGCAAGGAACAATTGGTAGAACAAATTACTAGTAAACTTCTATTTTAGTTTAGTGCAATTTTTTTAAAAAAATATATATTTATTTATGTGCAAAGAACGAATCAGTGGAATCATTTTAAATCAATTTACTATCAATTTTGAGTTCTAAATTACTTGCAAATATTATTAAAAAAAATCAAATGCATTAAGTCGAACACCATTTAGAGTTTGTTTGTCTAATAAAAAAATTCAAGAAGATAAAGACAGATAAATTCAAAAAAGTACATTCAATTTTGAGAGAGGTCATATGTGAAAAGGTGATCAAGATAGCAAATAAAAGAATAAAGTAAGAATTAAAATTTCAGTTTTTATCATTGAAATATCCCCGATATATGGAATATTGGTGGTGTCGGACACAATATTAGGCATCGATTATCAATCGGTGGGAATTTCAGAAAAATTTCGATAATATCATCGAAATATCGATTTGGAGGCGAAAAAATTGAGTGTGGGGCGACGTGAAGAGAATGAGTTGAAAAAATCAATGATTTTTTCCTTTTTTTTTTGTAAAAATTTTTTTGATGATCCGATGGCTCAGATTTCACCTGTGTTTTTATATTATCATTTTATTTTATATTATCCTTTTATTTTTAACTACTTTTCATATTTATCTCATTAATCCTATTTTTAAAAATTATTATCACTTCACTCTTAATTTTTTTATTTTTTTATTTATCCTTTCAATTTTATTTAATTTTAAATTTTTTTATTTTAAAATATTAAAATATAATTTTACCCAAAAAAATTGCAACAATATAAAAAATTAAGGAACTTATAGCATTTTATAAATTAAAATAATTTTGATAAAATAAATTATTAATAATTTTAATTATTTAAATAAATTAATGTTAAGAGAAAAAGTTGTTACCACATATTTTTAATAAAATTTTAGAAATTAAATCTCAAATAAAACATTTTATATAAATTAATTTAATATTTCATTTAAAATATAATAAAACATGTTTTAATAAAAGTATTTTAAAATTTTTAAAATAAATATTGTCTTCATGGGCTCTTTTCATTTAACAATATGATGGAACCACATCGATTCTTATTTTGATATTAAAAACTATTGTAATGTCATATGTATTATATTTATAAATAAATTGTTCTTATTTAATAAAATCAAATATTTTTTAACTCAATTCTAACTTTCTAAGTGTACACTTCCAAAATTCATATTTATAATTCTTAAAATCCAAGTATCAAATCTACTGATATATCTCTGCTTATCAATATTTTTCTTTTTGATGATATCTATGTCAATTACACTTGTAAAATAACTTTAAAATGTGTATTCTTACTTATTTGATCATTTTTTGGAGTTTTTTTCAATCATTCCTAAGAATTTTGAATAATTTTCGCTCCACCAATATTTGTGTAAAAATATTCACTAATATTTTTTCGATATTTCTGTAAAATCAAAGTACCAATATATCCATGATTACCGATATTTTCATCATTGGAATGAAGAAAATTTTATTAACTTATTTTATTTGCTTTTCAAGATTTACTTTTTTTTTTCCTCATAATTTTCTTATTGTTATTATATTATAAAGAAATAATTGAAAACAACTTCTTAATTTTTAAGAATTGTCCTTTCATTTTATTATGAAAAATTATTTTTGAGATTAACAACCTAACAAGCTTATGCATGTGTTTTGCTTTTAAAATGAAAGAAAATATTTTAAAATCACATGTTCAACCACCCCTCACTTTTTTTAAAGTACTTTTCAAATTAATAAAATGCAAATCAATTAGCCGTAAATTAGTTGCATGTTGATTAGCTTAGCTTCTCCTTTTTGGCTTATTAAAAAAAACAAAGACAATGATACAAGTGATCATTATCCAAGTATATTATTCGCGGAATGACAACCACAAAGTGGTTATCCAAAAGGCTTATTCAAAAAAACAAAGACAATGATACAAGTGATCATTATCCAAGTACGGTATTACCGGAATGACAACCACAAGGTGGTTATCCAAAAGCAATCTTGTGACCAAATCATATTGCATTGCTCAACTAAAAAGTCAGGGCAACAATAATTATGGAATTAATCTCTAACTTTCTTTACCCATAAATGTACCTTTCATAGAAAATATAACAAATGTTGTGTGTCCCAATGACAAATATTGATATCAGATATTAGATTTTTTATATGGCCATTACTCTTTTGTAAGTGAACTAGAAAGTGTCCTTTAGTCATTGTATTTCTAATAATATCAATAATGCATGGAAAGAGTAATCTTCTCTATTGTGATCATTAGATTAGTAGGCTTAGGATAAGATGATTACCAATGAAGCACTCATTAGCCATCGGATTATAGTCCTAGAGTTATAGGTGAATCCTGATTTATGATGAAATCAAAATATCATCCATTAATCATCCTATATGTAGGATATTAGTTGAAAATAGATTAAGATAATGGAAAATTGAGATGTTTCGTAATGCTTAGAACAATTCAGATCCCTTGTAGTAGAGTAATTGAACAGCACACCAGATGTCGTAATGGGTAGGATTCATGCTAGTTGCATTTAAGATTCAAAGTGAAGCCTAAAATTCAAAATTTGAACTGGTTAACATTCAAATTTGAAAACCAATTATGATAAAATTTAATTTAATTCAAATTCAAATTTAAATTTTTATCAATTCTGGTATCTTATTAATTGCAATTTATATTCGAAAGTTTACAAGAATTTGATATTGAAATATGCATATTAATTAGTTGTACATGAATGGAGATAAGAATGCATGCATGATTAATTTTAACCATCCATTGATGGTTCATATACTCATGCTTGGTCCAATAGTCAATTAGCTGCTTGGCAATTAGCTTCTTCTTTTTAGCTTATTCAGAAAAGCAAAGCTAATCAAACAAGTGGCGATTATCTAAGTAAATTCTAGAGGAATGATAACCATAAAGTGGCCATCCAAAAGCAATCTAGTGGCCAAATGATATTGTATTGCTCATCCAAACATTTAGGACCACTTGGTGATGGAGCTAGTTTCTTTTTCATTCATAATATTTCCTTGATTTCGTCCTCTATAGTTATGGAATCTGTGACTGTAACCTTCTTCACCCATATATGTACCTTTTATGGAAAATATAACAAATATTGATATCGGAAATCAAATTTATGAGACGACCATCACTCTTTCTCTGAGTGAACCAGTGTCTTTAATCATCGTAAATTTAATATTAATATGAATTAAGTTATAATATTTTTTAAGATCATAAAATTTTCCAAATATTATGCTTTCAGTTCCTATAGGTACTGAACAATGCAAAACATAATTCAAGAGTTAAATGGTTGAAGTTAAAATAAAGCTCTTTTAAAGGAGATTCCTGTTTATTCGAAACTTCAAAATAGACTTTAATTACTTCAAAGGATTTTTAATTTTTTTTTATGAGTTTCTTCTAATCGTCAAAATTTTGAAAACTTCAAAATGGAAATCGCAAAAGACTTAGATCTAGAGTCAAACCACTCCAACACTTAAATTAAGCACAAGTTACGCTAAACTCCAAGTTAAATTGTAATTAAAATTATGTGAAGTTTAATTTATACAAAGGTCCAACTCAAGTAATGACTTACTCCCTTTCATGTAAATATTATATGTTTTTAACCTAATAGGTCCTTATGTCTTTAAAACAAGTTAACACAAGTATAAGAAACCTAGTAGTTAAATGGTTTTAGGAATTTCTTCCCTTATCTAATATGGAATATTACATTCATGACCTTTCATGCAAATACAACATTCTCATTATGTCCTATGAAATTGCGAGGTCGCTTAGATAAACAAACATTCTTTGTGGGTTCAGACAAACAAAGTCTTACATTAAGGTTGAGGATTGACTATATACTATCTATAATGACTCACTCTCTCTTGTGTAGATATTGTTTGCTTTGATCTTAATGGGCCTTCATAACTTTAGTTCAATATAGTAACTCACCAAATGTATTGTAAAGCCTTGACAACGCTTTTTGAGTAAGCAACTAGTTTGCAAGTCTAAGATAATATGCAAAGGTTTATCCATGTGCATTCCCTCAAAACTTAACTTATGCTAAGTAAGAATTCAAAAGATCACCCTTTTCCTTAAACTATCAACAGAGGCATTATGGGAAACTAATTAATCCATTCCTAAAATCACATCAAAATCCTAAAAATCGAGGAGTGCTAAGTTAATTGACATTTCCCTATATCCAATCATCACAAAGATAACCATTAAGCATTCTCTTGAGCATATTTGATAGGAAAAGAATTTTTTATTAGTACTATATATATAATGAGCTCTTCTTAACAATGTAGACATATTTTAAAGTTGTAAAGGCCATTATGTGTAGAGTGGATAATATTTACATAATAAGGAGCAAATTATTACAAATAATATCATAGTCGATACCTGATCCAGTATAGGACTCCATCTATCTAGCCCTAATTGCAAAGGATGTTTGTTATGTGAGTGACTCTATAATCTAGTGGGACACACTAAAAATATTATGTTTGCATGAGAGAATGAATATATCCTAAAAACTTAAACTCCTATTATACAAACAGATGTTATGCTTTTAAATCTTAACCCATTAAATATAAACTTTTTAAAAGATTTGAAGTGGGTTATGATTTATGTTATCCAATGCATTGTCTGGTACCATTTTTATACCTAAAAAGGAGTTTTTGAATAACAAAAGCTCTTTTGTTTTATATTTGTTTTAATTTTAAGAAGTTGTTTCAACGAAAAATATTAAGACTTAAAGTAGAAAAACTACAACATATGAAACCTTATTTTTTGAGACTAACAATATAACAAGCCCATCCATGTGTTTTGCTTTTAAAATTATAAAAAAAGAAAAAAGTCATTAAATTAGATGTTCAAACAAACTCTCACTTTTCTTAAAATGCTTTTCAAATAAAATGCACATCAATTAGCTGCATGTCAATTAGCTTCTCCTTTTTGGCTTATGAAAAGCAAAGAAAATGATACAAGTGATCATCATCCAAGCACAGTATTAGCGGAATGACAACCACAAAGTGGTTATCCAAAAGTAATCTTGTGGCCAAATCATATTGCATTGCTCATCCAAGAAGTCAGGGCCACAATAATTATGGAATTAATCTATAACTTTCTTTACCCATAAGCGTACCTTTCATAGAAAATATTACAAATATTGCTTATCCCAATGATTTTTAGATGGCCATCACTCTTTTGTAAGTGAACTAGAAAGTGCCTTTTAGTCAATATAATTCTAATAACATCAATAATGCATGGAAAGAGTAATCTTCCCTATTGTGATCATTAGATTAGTAGGCTTATGATAAGATGATTACCAATGAAGCACTCATTAGACATCGGATTATAGTCCTAGAGTTACAGGTGAATCCTGATTTCTGATGAAATCAAAATATCATCCATTAATCATCCTATATGTAGAATATTAGTTGAAGATAGATTAAAATAATGGAAAATTGAGATGTTTGGTAATGCCTAGAACAATCCAGATCCCTTGCAGTAGAGTAATTTAACAGCACACCAGAGTGTCGTGATGGAACCTTATACATGGGAAATAGCAGGCCTCCCAAAATCATGCATGAACCACATGTACCTGAAACTAAAGTTCCAAATTTGTGGTCAACTAAACTTGGAGAGGCCACAAATTTAAATTTCAGCGCCGAAAGAAACATGGTGGATTCGTTTTTGAGGGACTATTCAGGGGTTGAAGCCGAGGATAGAGGCTGACTCTGTTGGAGAATATGGAGCTTATTACCCAGCTGGAGGCAAAGAATCCGACTCTGGCGCCAACTGAGGTGTCAACGCTTTCAATGGGAAATGGATTCTAGCCCAGGTTGTTTGCTTTAGTTGTTTTTTCCCTGTTTGGTTGTTGGGAAAGACTGAGGGTGAAGAATGATTGATCATCTTGTTTTTATGTTGTAATCTTTTAGAGATATCATTTATGCTTCAAAGATATTTTTTTTCCTCTAGTTTTTCTTTGTATACACGGAATTGTAAGTTGTGTATAGTCCTTTTTCTTTTCCTTTCATTTTTTTTTTTTCAGCAAAATCTTTATTAATTATAAACACGCCTTCAGATTTATTGTCAATATATCTTCTTTAAGAATCACACCCGTCCTAGTAGTAAGAAATGAGGGGGACAAGGATAAAGAAATGCTGAAGGAAAGGGATGCTGTGTCTATACTATAACAATCAATTATATATAAAGCAATGAAATCTCTATAAAAAGGAAAAGGCAAAAAGATATACAGCGGTGAGATCTCACTGAGAAAGGCAAGAAAAAAAATATTACAAATCTTAATTATAGAAAAACAGTAGAGAGGTTGACTTGGAGAATACACAATCACGGTCTCAGTCTTGTAGAGGAGAATGCTTGAGATAGAGATCTGCGTATAGCAAGTTTTTTGACAGTCGGTTTCCTTATTTGATATCTTTGAAATCTGATACGCTGACAAAGGAATCTGAAAAAAAGTGGTGAATAAATGGAAGGAAAATATTTGGACCGTAGCCATGAACATGAACTCGATCTGGAATTTAGCTTTTGAGATTAGATTACCCCTTGGTCAAAGGATGGATGGAAAGTATGGAGTAGAGGCACCACAGCTTAGTGAAGTGAAAACTGATAATGCCTTGCAGAGCATATTATTTTTGCTTTATTCCTTTACTATTAATTTGTTTATTTTAACTCAACACCCAAGTCTACTTGATTGTCAATTTTATTCACAGATAAGAAAGTTCTCTTTCACCCTCTTTAGAGGGGCTAGTATAAGGTTCTGTTTTCTAAATTGATATGTTTTTTTATATTATTATTATTATTTTAATTTTTATTTACATTCAGATCAAGTTTGAAGAAGGCATTATTGGCACACCCAGCAAAAAGACTCAATTGTGTTACCAGAGAATGTAGACTTTCTGGGACAGAAGATCGACTTGAAGCCATTCAAAGGCTTAATCACCTCAGTCCAAGATACAGCTTCTTCTGTTGCCAAGACAATCTCCATTGGCCTAATATCAAGATTCTTTTCCAAATTGCTTCCCCTACAAAAAAAAACCAACTCTCATCGAGACCCATGTGTTTCAAACAACTTTACTTGGGAAAGCCTTTGAACCCCTTGAGGCCAGAAAAGTTTCTATTCCTTGAGACTGACCAAGTCATTCTATCCCTTACATCATGTCTAACTCTCAATCACGGAATTGTCTTGAAAGGATATTAAGTTAGGGTGCAATCAATGGAAAAATAACTCAAATAGGCTTCATTCCAACCATCAATAATAATAAATTAAATATTATTTAATCAGAAAAAAATAAGAATTAGAAAATACTAATTGTAGATGCACTCTCTTAAGATAAAATTCTCCCACTTATGCCCAGAGTAGTTGATTGGCGCTCTTCCTGTAGGGACCCCTCCCCCTGATGACACGTGGCGCACATTGCTATCCGAAGCAACTCCATCCGGACTCCCCCAAGAGGACACGTGGCGCGCTCCCCTATCCGGACTCCCTCAGGGAGAAGCACACTGCACTCGCGAACGTCACGCCCGGGCGATAGCATGTCCTATCCGGATATGCTGTCTGGATCATTGACTGAAGTGAGCAAGCCTTGCTACGTCATTCCGACAGCCTGCCACAGCCCACATTATGCCGCCTGCAGAGCGAAAGGACAGGGGCGATGGCAAGTCACCTCCCATGATCTCTGACAGCCGCACGTAGGGTGATGATGGTCCTGCCACCACCTAGAGGCATCATGACGAGCCAAAAAGTCTTCCCACCATTAAAGAAGGAGGCAGAGCTTCTGACACTATATAAAAGGGCCTTCACACAAGGAGGAAGGTAAGCTTACTATCCCTAAAAAGGCCGACAGCTTAATCTCTCGAGCCATGGCTAACAAAACCATCGGAGGGTGTGTCCGGACATCTTTTGCAAGGACGACTAAGCCAGAACTCAATATTGGTTGAAAGCGTGCGTCCACTTGGCATCTACGTGGATCACTGGGACGCAAGGCCTCAACACTTCCCTTACGATAAAATGATTTTACATAAAGTTGATTGATGTTCTTCCCTCACAATTGAACGATTTTTAAGTGTTGTGAAAATTTGATTCCACTAAGCTTAGTGGTTGCTCACCAAAATTAATTAAAAATAGGAGAAAATACCACTACAAAGTTTTTGTTTTGTCTCAGCTCCAAGACTTAATATATACAAACTGATAGAAGTGGAGTGGAATACCTGCGTTTGTTATACGAGACCCCATACTCTCACAAAAACATCTCATCTACTCATAAAGTTCACAAAATCAATAAATAAATAATATTTAAAAAGTAATAAAATAATGTAGTTAAATAGAATCTTTAAAACTAAAATTTAAAACATACATGCATCATAATGAGTCATCAATTAATACTACACACTCAATACACTAATTAACTTTACAGAGACATATTCTATTACTACTTGGAAATACAAAAGGAGAGGACAATTCCGGTGATACGTTATGATTAATCCATGCGTGTGCTCTGGCTGAAACGCGAATTCTTTTTCTTCTTTCAAACTTGAGGAAGAGAAGCTGCAGTCGGCTGAGGAGATTGGGTATCGGATTTGGGCTGGGATTTATTCCCACAAATCCAACAAACAGGTTTACATATAATAAACTCACAAGCTTTATAGAGAAGATAAAAGAGGACAATGAGGAATATTGCAACCACAATGCCAACAACTTTGAAGAGTTTTGCAACAAAATTTTTGAAAGATTCTGTGCAAGGATTCTGTGCAACCAATTTGAGGACTGCTGAACGTAGAGGTGAATATGAGAGAAAGAAAATGGGGACAGGAAGAAATGCAACCACATACCAAACAACTTTTTCCCGACTATGTGTCATTATCAGGACGATAGTTGCTCCAAAGGCCACCGCCATCATTGAGACCGAGAGGATCATATATATAATTCCCTGTGTCAGCTTCTTAAAAAGATATGTTTCGAAGTGTTGCAGTGGAAATGAGGATGTAAGGATGGAGAGAAATATACCCGCAGATGTCAAAGCCAAAGTGAGGGAGATCACATCAGCTATAATGAAAACCACAAAGAAGGGTTTAGAGTGAAGGACTGGGATACCGGTGCTTTCATCAGAACCTCCCGGTACGGTGTAGGCTGCTGCAAAGGCAACAGTGGCTATGAAAACAGAAAGAATGGTGCAATTCTCAGTGGCACGCATTAGCCATTCCTTGGCTTCTTTATGGAGATTTTCATTAGAAGCAGCAAATAATTCTTCAGCTGTCTGGTGATCTTTGTTGAGAGGCTTGGTCAAATGCATCTTACAGGCTGACTTCACTTTCTGCACGCACCATTATTCTTGTAATACATATAAGCATTCATTTTATCACCGGACTAAATTCAAAGAGTTATTTAATTAAAAGAAATAAAACAATCACATTTTTTGAAAAAATAACCTCCAAATAAGAAGATTATCTTATCCCTTTATACACAACTACTTCAAATTAGAATAAGATGACTCAATCTAATTATTCATGAACTTTTAGGTTATATTTGATTCTCTGGAAAATTGAGGGTAAGAGAGCAAAAATAAAGATAAAAAGTAAAAGACACTAATAATAACTTTATGGATCATTCTGCAATATTGAAAAAGCTAATTTTCATATATATCATACAAAAAAGTGAAGACTAAAGAAAAATTGATACATGGTAAAGATGATCTTATTTGCTTATACTTTTTAAAAAGATTTCATTTATTTCTATTGAGGACTTATTTATTGTATTTGGGTAAAACTTCTTAGTATTTTGGTTTATTAATTTTATATCTAAATCTAGTGTTTTGTACTTTTATTCAATCATCTAGTTTTTATTAAATGTGATAAAGACTTAAATTTGGAATTTAGTACCCAATAAATACCTTATCATTTTCCTAACTTGGGTACATATTTTTCCATCCATTACCTAATAACTTTTTTTTTTTTTTTTTTGGTAATGAAGACCAACAAGCAAATAGCTTACACAAGTGTACATATGGACACAATTTTTATGTTCATCATTAATGGGTAATTCGAGGCGCACCTGGAAGAACAACAACTCTTTTCGTAGTTGGAATGCAGGACTTTGCATCCTTTCACTAGCTTGACTTTTTATTTTTTGGCCAACCATATGTAGCAAGGAGTTCCCTTTGTCATCTGTAGCCGATAATAGACTTCTTGGAAGCACTTCAGACTTTACCACCACATCAAAAATTTCAATATGACGGTAAAGGATTGCTACCTGTAATATGTTCATTTTCTCCTTATTAGTGTGCTTAAGCATATGAGGATGACAAACGAGTATTTCTTCAACAATCTCCTGAATATTTGATATTGTTGCCAAAAATAATGGAGATTCATCGCTCTTCTTAGACTCATTAGGGTTTTGCCCTTCATTTTCCTGGGAGGTTTGTACTTTCTTATCTTTGGACTTTTGTCCTTTCTTTTCTTGGGGAATTTTTCCTTCTTTTTCTTGGGACTCTTGTCCATTCTCTTTTTGGGACATTTCTATTTCCGGATCCTTAGTCTTACTTGAGTCAGTTGCTTGAGAATTAATACTAGCATGCCATGAAGTATCCTCCTTTACCAAAAGCTTGACGAGTCCTTGAAGTGAATAGCATCTGCTTTTAGTAATATAAGACATTAATGATTAGTTTTAGATGAAGGTTATTTGATAGAAAACACTTTTATATGGATCATATTTCATAAATCTAAAATTCAACTACTAAAATATTGAGACATAGAAATACTGAGTTTACAAGTAAACAACCTAATATATATTATATGATATGTATAAACAAGTTATTATTGAAACATTCGATTCGCTTAAATACTAAAACATGCCATGATTAAATAACCTAGCATTATATGGTATTTTAAGTATGGAATATCATTACATTGAAGAAGGTAATTGAACTCTAAGAGTTCATTCTACATATTAGTCCTTACACACATGTATTAGTAGACACAGTGTGATTAATATTATACCAATAGAATACTCAAACAACAATAACTTTCAGTAATGCATTTGTAATTTAATTCATTATAAAAGGTGAAGAATATTTTACAATTTTTTTCCAAGTGATTGTTTGCTTGATCTATATATTAAAAAAAAAAATTACTTTATTAGATAAGTCTTTAAAAGTTATTAAAGCCCATAAGAAATAGTCACTTGGAAAAAATAGTTTCATTTGTTTCTACATGCTTTGTATTAAAGTATCATTTCTTTATATATTTATTCAATGGTTGAGATTTTATTATACAAATCAACCACTCATAATATGAATTGGATATGAACCTAATACTTTAAATTTAAAAAATAAGTTATTGTAATAAGATAAAAGAGACATTACATGTATAGAAAATGACATAAAAAGGGACTGAAATTAAAAACAACAATTTTCATCAAATAGATAAAAGTGCACTCAAAAGCTGTCTTTGAGATATATCTTCAATAATGAAAATTATTAGAGTAGAAAGACTTATTATTAAGTAATGAAATATTATCAAAGTAATTTATGATATAAACAAATTTTGATTGAAAATCAAGTTAAAAAATGAGTTCTAAAATTATAAAATTTAAAATTCACTTAACTTATTTAGCTTTAAGTTTGTCATTTAATATATTAAGTCACTCAGACACAAAAAAATGATAAAAACTTATAGAAATATTAAAAACTCAAAAAAAAAAAATGATAAAACAAACAATTATATGCATATTCAAATTGTTTTATCGAAGAAAACTATATATATAGGATAAATTTGATAACATTTGGTGATAATATGAAGAATCTGAAAAAACATATATTAAACTCATTTAATATTAAAATGATGATCTATTTGCTTTGAATATATTTAAGGATATCAACAAAATACTATATATATATATATATATATATATATATATATATATATATATATATATATATATATATATATACATTTTTTTATAATAAGTTAATGAAACTTTAAAATAAAATTAATTAATTTACTAAGATTTTATTTTAATATTTATTTTTTGCATGGGGATGGTGAAATATCACAAAAAAGTTGAGAAATATCAAGCAATATTCATAGTTGGTGTTTCTCTTGGTGGACCAATATTTCTTCAGCATGTTGACAATATTGGCTAATTTTCAACAAGTCTAGATTTTTATTTATTTATTTATTTGTATCGAGTGAGTATTGACATTTCAACGATATTTCTCGACATTTTAATCCTTGGAAGTAACTACTATTTTTTGTTTTTAAAAATAAAAATGTTAAGTATCCAAATGATACCTTAGTACTTTTTTAGATATACTTATCGTTTTCTATTATTGAAAGAATAAAATAGTAATAATTTATATATAAAATATATTGACTTTTATACAAAAAGTATAAACTTAAATTATATATATCCTTAAAAAAATTATAACATAAGTCTATCTTTTGTGTAAGGGTTTTTATTTTGAAGTTTCTATTTTTATTCTTATGCAATAGCTTTTAAAAACACCAACCATCAAAATAAATAGGTGCATACCAAAACTTTTCATATCTCACCTTTTGTCACCTGTATTTCTTTCAACTTTGGAGAGCTGCTCTGAAAAAAGAATATCATTTATGAGATGTTTAGGCCTTTCTTTGTTAGGAAAAATTAATAAACATATGTAACAGAAAAGAAAATAGATAGTATTTAGCAATTCTAATATATTGGGGTAAAAATTTAATGGAGAATGGACGTAAAAAAGAACCAAATTTTATTAAACAAAATCCATCAGATCAAATCCTTATTTTATAGGACTGGAAAATTTGCAGAATAAAACAGTTACATTCATTGAAGCCCACATCTCACAATATGGAAGTTACTATGGTCATTGAATTTTACTTGCTCAGTTTCATTCTAATATGACACCATGGGTTCTATTCTATATATCGGGAATAAATATTAAAGCCATTAAATGGGTTCAATCAAGTTGGATTGACTTGAACGCTTGAATGTAAATGATAAATTATTTTATTCAGTTCACTCCCCTTCAAGTAGTTTTATGTAATCAAGAACATATGTTCATATACTCTTTTCAAAAGAGAATGTAAACTAAACAAAAGAATGAATTGCAATTTATGAGATAGCTAATTAACCTAACTACAAATTAATTTTTTTTAAAAAGAGAGAATATATAAAAGTATATTCAGCATTCCAAAATTATATTAATGTCCACACCTAATTTCTAAAAAAAGTTGCTTTCTAAATAATAAAAAAACAATAGTAATTGAGTAAATAAATAGTAGATGATGACAGAGAAGAAATTAAATGTACTATACTGACTATTGAACATCTCCTTCAATCCTTGTGTTGGATTCGGTGAGATCATGAATTCCTCTAAGAATCCTTGTGGCATTTTTATTTTCTTCCTTCCAAATGCAGTTTGATTGCATGCGAGATATTGAAGAGCAGTCATCAAATCTTGATCCTTTTCTTCAATTAAATATTTGTACCTCTCCGCAATGAAGTGGGCCAATTCTATTTCATGTTAATTTTGTAAACATAAAAAAATTAAAAATAAAAAAAATACATTAGTAGCCGAATGTTGTCTTTGCATCCCAAGACATTTCAAAGAGAAATATGTATATAAATTATCTCATTTAATTAACTAATTAAAATCTAAATTATTTAAAATTCATTACTTTTTACAAACTTTTCAATTTTTATATTAAAAATTCCATTTGTCATATTTAAATGGAAAGCATGAGTCTTCAAAGCTGTTAAGAAGCATCACGGTTGAGAAGTCTATTCAAACACGGTAAAAGTTGTGTTTGAGCTTGAATTTGAGAAGCTCTTCCAAACCAGAGATTTAACAACTTCAAATCAGACTTGAGTTTTATAAGTGATTAAGAAAACTAAATCCGTGGCAGTAGAGAAAGAATCGGTGAGATGTAGGATATGGAATTGGATTATAAAAACAACTTGCAGAAGAATGAGAGCAGAATAACTCACCAAAACACTCAGTGGTGATGGAAATATGAAGAACTGTTGTTTTATCATCCCTCTGCAAATGGTGTTTACCATCTTGTTCCTTCTGTTTCATTTCCTCAGCCAGAAACTCAAACATTTCAGTTTGGCCGTAGCGGGCTGCACAAAAAATAGGCGTCTCTCCTGAGTCGTTACGCGCAATTAGCAACTCCGGATCTCCGTCCTTATATCTGTCCACCACCTTCTTTGCTACATCTTTCATAGTATAGCTGGAGGCTAGTTCGTGGAGTATAGTGTTGCCTTCGTCGTTTTTTATATTGGAAAGTAGATGGCAGCCTTCTTCAGTCAACTTTTCCAGTAACTCGTATACCAGATCCTTTTGTTTGAGGCGAATGGCCATATGCAAGAATGTGTTGTCGTAAGTACTACTAATTCTCTGCAATGGGTGTTCAGGAGGCTGATCACCGCAGACTTGGGCCACATACCTGTTTTTTTTCTTCAAAGCGTCGTACAATTCTTTAATGGGTTTCTTTTGTTTGATATAATTGGTATCCGCCATGAGAGTGTCTTTGGAGAGGGAAAGCAGAGCAGAAGGCTTTAGAAGTGAGGGATTTTGTGGGGTGGTTCCACAGTCACTGCAAAGTCCCTTTAATACCATTTGACGATGCCCTTAAGCATGATGATGCCACAGGATCTACTAAGGTGTGGTTGGTGACTAGTCTTAATCCATACTTTGGACCCGCTCAGCTACATGAGCATTTTTAAAATGTTTATGGCCTACCACACAAGCGATTAAAGAAGTTCTTGTCATTCTTATCATCCATCCTATTATAGGCTTCTCAAATTAGTACGTATATAATTTGAGATGATTTAAGAAATATAAGATGGTGGAACTTAGGGATGATGAGATGTTTCGTAGCATAAATACAAAACATCTACTTTTTATCTTTTTTGCGGCAAAATCTTCGTTTTACATAAACATTAACAAGCCAAGTCATAAAATTTCATGTTCTGGCATAATATTCTTAAGTTTCATTTTCAACATAAAATCGTGGAAATATGATTAATTTCCACACTAATTTCCGAAAAAACTTATAACGTCAATCAACTGCAGTGGTAATAAAACTGTACATTACCTTTGAATGAGGCCTTGATTTAATAATTCTTGCTCTTGGGACCCTCAAAATTATCAGGATAACACGGCTAGCTACCTGCCCTGAGAAGTGGAATCCATTAGGAGATTTCATGATCAATCATTTGGTTACTAGTCATGTCATTTGGCCAAGTGTTGCATGGCTGATGCTCCAGCTGTATGTGATTAGCTTTAGTTTCCATATATAATTAAAAAGGATAAGGCTTCATTTGACTTTATTTATAGTAGGGCCCAAGCATGAAGACTTTTATTAAAAGAGGATAAGAAATGCCCCATCAATCCATTTTAAAAATGCTGCATGCACATGCTAATGTTTTAAAGCAAAATAAATGTCCATGGCCGACCAAACAGGAAATCCAAGGACAATGATTTTCCTTATTTATCCTTACCTACTAAACAAGAAAATAAAAGAGTTCTTGCCTATTATTCTCTTTTTTTATTCATTGAAAGACTAATTAGCAATGGTGAAATTAATCACAAGCTTCTCAAATAAGCAAGCATATAATTAGATATGCCATGAGGTAGAGTAGAGTAGAAGGCTTCGCAATGACAATGGGTTCTTATAGCGTCATCATAAGTCTGGTTGATTATATGGATTTGATTAAAGTGGTTCCATAATTATTGCAAAATCTCTTTTAGTTATGTTTGGTTCTCGAAAAATTTAACGAAAAATATAATTAAAAGAAAATAAATAAAAAAAAAATAGAAGAGAAGAAAGAATAGAAGAAAAGAAAAAATGAAGTAAAATAAAATTAAATTGTAATTATAAATTACTTCAAACTTATTTCACTTATTTTAAATCTTTTATATAAAGATTAAATAATTTGAAAATTTATAAGTTTTCAATTAATTTTAATTTGTATTTAATTTTATTTTATATTTTCTAAAGTACAACCAAATATGAAAAAATAATTTTCTTTAGTATATATATATATTTTTTGAACAAAACATAACCCAAAAGAAGAAAAATGGGTAACCTGGTTAAGGATGGTTTATCAAAATTTCAAATATATTTAAGATAAAGAACAAAATGTTATTATTATTATTATTTATTTTTAAATAAGAGTATTTGGAAATTAAAAAATAATAATAATTTCAAAGAAAAAAATAAAATAATTTTTGTTATTTCAAAAATAACTTTTATATTTTGATTTTGTAAAGAATTGTAATATTAAATTAAATTTAATAGAAGTCTCATGAAAAAAAATAGTTTTGCAATTAGAAATGAATGAAAGATAAATAGTTTTTTATAATTGTGAATACTAATATTGTAATAAAGATACAAGTTATGTTATTTTTGTTAGAAAAATGATAATATTTTAATAGATATGAAGAAAAATCAAAAGGTATTAAATTAGCACATATTTAACATGCAATTCAAACCACTAAAAATGCATAATATAATTTAAATAGTTGAATAAAAGTATTAATTATATAACTCATGTACAACGGAACAATATCATATAAAGATAGTATGATCAAAGTACAAAAAAAAAACAAAATTAATATTGCATAAAACAAGGGGACATAAAATAATAAGAGCTAAATATAAATATGATGCTTCTTGATTTGTGGTTTGGTCTTCATATTTTTTTTTGCAATTAACGAGTTGCAAATACTAATTTTCTTTAATGGATTAGGAAATTCTTTGTCACAATCTTGTATTCTTTCTCAATCAAAGCATTGTATAATTCAATGACGTGTCTTTGGAGAGTGACGAGGAGTAAATGCTCCATCAATGCATTTTTAAAATGATGTATGTGCATGCCAATATTTCAAAAGCAAAATAAATATTCATGACCTACCAAACAAGCAATTAAAGAACTTCTTGTCATTCTTATTATCCATCCACCGGAAGCTAATTAGCAAAAGTAAAATTATATGTTTCTCAAATTAGTATGCATATAATTTGAGATGATTTAAGAAAAATCTGATAGTGAAACTTATACAATAAGATTAAGAGATGCTTTGTAGCATAAATAACAACTTTTATATATATATAAATTCTAAATTCCAATTATGTTTAAGAGGCCTTAAATGTTGTTCATATACTTAAAATACAATAATTTTCATTAAGTTATATCTCTTTCTTCAATTGTTTCTTTTTTTTGCATAAATAATATATATACGGATCAATTTAACAATTTAACAATTTTAAAAAATAAATAAATTGATTTTAACAAAAAAGAAACCTCAATATTTAAATAATAATTAAATATTGAATTTTACATAAATAATATAAGCATAATTTAACTTAAAATTATTTAAATCATTAAACATTAAATACTTAGTTCTACTGAATGCTTATTAGCTTTCAACCTTTTTTTTTTTTTTTTTTTTTTCTTTTTTTTCATTTTTTGCACCATTCTAAAGCAATATAAAGATTAATGGATTCAGCTGTACTATTCTAAAACAATATAAAGATTAATGGATGATGCTGAAGTTTCTAAATTTTTTTTGGGTACCTTTCAAGAACAACATAGATCAATGGATAGGGCTGAAGTTCAAATGCTGGGAAGAGATGGTGGAAAAATTGGATTTGATAGATTGAGACATTAATTTGATTGATTTCCAAGAACCTCTCTCCACATTTTGGTGAGAAAGTTATTTGAAAGGAGTGAGAAACCTTTTCCCCAGACCGTTCTGCAGAATGACAATAATGGTCAAGGAGGAGGATGAGCCTTTGAAACATGTTATCAACCCAAGTCCATCGTGACAAAATAAGGGCATCTCTAACTACTCATACACTCTCAATTCCATTGACCATCAGCATTCAAATTTGTCTTCTTGAGAAAACGTGAACCATGCACCAGTAAATAATTCATTTCATGTAGCCCCCACATGACAGGTGTTATGACATCGCATCATGTGCAGAAAAATCCCCTCCTTCGTGCTCCCAATCCCGATGACAACAAGGAAGACAAACCTATCATTTCATTATCTAGATTTGTCTCGTTGTGAAAATATGAACCACGCACAATAATTCATTTCACGTGCCCCCACGTGATAGGTGTAAACATACCAACTATTTCCATATTCATACCGAGTGATTTTCCATGTAGGTGTGACAAGACGTATAACTTACACATATATTTTCATTTTCGTATTCCCTTTGGGTCATGCACAAAAGGTAACCGTAAGATTAAGAAAAAAGCAAAAAATAAAAAAATAAAAAAATAAAAAATTGAAGATAAATTATTTTTATAAATTATTTTAAATCTATTTCATTTATTTTAATTTTCTTATATAAAGATTAAATAATTTAAAAATTAATAAATTTATATTTAATTTTAATTATATTTAATTTTTTTTAATATTTTTTATAATACAACAAAACATGAAAAAAATTATTTTCTTTAATATATATATATATATTTTCATGGTACTTCATGAGAACTAAATATAACCTAAAAAAAGAAAAAATTCAATATTTCTAATATAGTCAAGATAAAAACGTATTATTACTATTATTAAATATGAGTGTTTGAAAAGTTCTTTTTAAAAATAATTTTCAAAGAAAAAAATAAAATAAGTTTTGTGGTTTTCAAAAATAACTTTTATATTTTGATTTTGTAAAGAATTGTAATATTAAATTAAATTTAAAAGAATTCTTACAAAAAAATAAAAATATAAAAAAATTATAATTAGAAATGGACCGGGGATAAATAGTTTGTGATAATATGCGTATACTAATATTTTAATGAAGAAAAAAATTATATTATTTTTTGTTAGAAAAAATTGATAATATTTTAATAGCCATAAAAAATTATAGGGTATTGAAATAGTCAAACCATTAAAAGTGTTGTGAAGTTTAAAATATTGAATAAAGGTATAGATAATGACCCGTATACAAAAGAATAAGATCATGTACAATTAATATGACCAACATACAAAAGAATATTAATATATAAAGCAATAAGATATAAAATAATAAGACCTAAATGCACACATGATGCTTCTTGCATTTATGATTATTATTGCTATGTATTTGGTTTTCATATTTTTGGGGTTAAATGAGTTGCAAATAATAATTAATTTTATTTTTATATCTTATTTTAATTTTATTTAACTGTCAGGAAAAAAGGTTAAAGGTATAGAAAATAAAAAGAAAAAATAGATTTAAAATTAATGAATTATTTTTATATATTATTTTAATTTTATTTAACTTATTTTAATTTATTTATATAAATATTAAATAATTTAAAAATATATAACTTTTTAATTATATTTGATTTTTTTATATTTTTTTTATAAGATAATCAAATATAAAAAAATCATTTTTTTTAGTATTTTTTTTTCTTAATACTTTTAAGGAACCAAATGTAAGTTATGGACAATTATTCATAATTTTAGATATCGTCTAGCAAAAATAAAATCCTTTCCAAAAAGAATATATTAAAAATAATTTTATGAGAAATTGATAAGGAATGATCACGTAATATTATTATTACAAGCTATTTTACATTAATTATAAGGTTATGTTTGGTTTTTAAAAAGTTTAAAGAAAAATATAAAATAAAAATTGACCATATTGGAAAATATCAAAAGAAAATTTGAAAAAAAATATTGATAAAATAAAAATTGATTAAAATTAATAAAAATATCAAAAACAATTAAAAAGAATGATAAAATTGGTAAAAATGCATATACTAAGATTATTTTATTGAATAAATGACAAAGTTGGTGATATTTCATAATAATGTATAGAAATTTATTATGCAGAATTTGAAAAACATATTTAATATTAAAATAATAATACGTTTAATTTAAATGTATTAAAAATATTAAAAAATATTTTTAATTTCGAGCCAAAATATTTTAAGCACTCGTTAATAAACTACCTTCTTATGAGCTGTCGAAACCTCCAATTTCCCCAAATTAAATACCCCTTTCACACCAGATTTGTCCCATTGAAAAAATGTGGACTCAAACCTCATAAAGTCTTCTGATGAGCTGTAAAAACCTCCAATTTCCATAAATTAAATATATCCCTTTCGCACCAAATCCAACCAAAAAAGGCAAAATCAGACTTTGTGTTTTCAACGCTTGGCTTTTGTCCCAGTGAACACCTCATAAAGTCTTTTCCCTAAATTAAATGCCCATTTCAAGCCCAATCCCACCCACAAAGACGAGGCCAAACCTAAAAATTAAAAAATATAAAATAATTCCTCTCACCTACATTTAAACAGTAATGAAAATAATAATTTAAAAATTGTCATTTTCTTTAAATCACCAACACACGTGCCACCTTTAAATCACCTCTTTGACACCTTTCAACCTCAAATATCACTTTTCTTATTTATTTATTTCCTTTCATATTATTTATTATATTATCCCAAGTAATCTTTCTTTTTGTTATTATTTTTTTCTCCTTCTTACTTTCTCTATGGACAATTTTTTTTTTCTTTTTAAATATGCTTGAAGTACAAAAATTTTTCCTCTTTCATCTCTCAATATTTATTGATTTTAACTATTTTTTGAACAAATATGATAAAATAAAAATATATAATAAATACCTAATATTACAAATTAAAGAAAAACCTAAATATATAATAAATAAAAATGAAAATATTATCGTATAAATAATATACTTAATAATTTTAAAAAATAAAGTGTTTTCAAGTCTATTGGACAGTCTTATGACTTTGTATCCTCATCTCATTAGGTTGTACTCAAGTCTCGTTTTCGTACCTTATCTCATCTGTTTGTATTTTGGGGTGATTGTTTTAAAAAAGACATGTTTTTAACTCATTTTTGAATTTAAAGTTACTTGAAACACATAAGTATTATTGAAAGTTAAAAAAAAAAAAAAGTGAATTTTAAACTTTTTATTTTTTATTTTTTTATTTTACTTCCAAATTGTCCCATTCCACTCCCATGGCTCCCAAGTGTGCTCCTAATTTGTCCAATTCCTCTATCGATCCTACAATATACAATTGCTCTTTATGTCTCTAATTCCTCTCCCAAATATAAGATTTATAAGCAGCTTGAAAAGTTTATACTCCGAGTCTCATATGATTGTACCCAAATCCTACGTCTTTGTACATTGGTCTCAATGTTTTATACCATATATGCAACGACAGGATGTAAGAAAATTTTCTCCCAAATATATAATTCTTGTCTGCCATGATAACCTTTGGCAACGGAAAGAATTTATTTTGCTCCCATAATGCATTATTCCGCTCCAAAATATTTTTACATTCCCCTCCCAAAAGATTATTTCCACACTCCGCATCAGCTTAATTCGCTCCCTACTTCTATTAGTCCTTTCATTTATAAATTTCGCTACTTAACGTATGAATTTCACCCTGAAATTGTTCTAATTCGCTTTGATATCAAATTATTTTGCTCCCAAATTCTATAATTTCATTCATCGTCTAAAATGTCGCTCGAGTCTTAGAAGTAGTATGGAATGGGACTATTGCCCCTAGTAAATTAGTTAATCCATATTTATAATATTATAGGATAATGTTAGTACAATATCATACAGTTACACAATATAAACGAAGTATATCCCAAAGCATTTGTATATATATAAATGTCCAAAAGGCAATTGTGGGTCATATATCCTAGATGCAGATTTATAGTGACAATGTAGTATTGCCCCTACACACTTGTGATGTGGTGACAAGCGTTGGCGCCTTTGTGTATATGGCCTCCACTGGTACTATTGTCATGGAAATTATCACTGGAAAGTTCTCCTGCAAATTGGCAAGTGTCTCGTGTATGATAACTGATGGTCTATGTAGTTTGCAGCTAATGGAGTAAAAGATACAGGAAGATGCGGCTCTTGTACCCTAATTGTAATATCTTCAGGTTGCTAAATATGATGTTGTTCAGGATCCGAAGTAGATTTTGTTATAGGGAACTGGTAAGTGCTGATGCAGATTTGCTAGGGTCTTAGCTACAGTTTGTAAGGGATCATTACTTTTTGTAGTTGCTTCAATGGAATGATCATTCTTTCGTGCATGCTCAATCTTCCCTGGAAAAGATGTAGTAATCAAGTGTTGCACCGCTAATGCGATATCATCTACCAGCTTAAGAAGTTGTTGATCCTCTGATGTATTTTTTACTTTTTGCATTAAATGATTCCCCATTTTGGAACAGGCCCATCCTTGCCATTATAAGTTGGAATTTAGAAGTAGGTGACTTCATAGGATGTGTAGAAGCAGATGACATATTGGAGGGCAGAATGAAAGAAGGCTCAAAAAGAGGGCTTGATGAACATGCTGGTGCTGATGTTGTAAGTACAGGCAGTGCCTCTGATATGCCTTCCTGTCTATATGGCCGAAAGATAGCATCTTCTAAGGGTGCAGCGTTGCTTAATGCATGCAACATTAATTGGATTTTTTTATTGTTGGTTGTGCGTGCATGGTAGGGTAGAAGTATTTTTCTTAGCTCTCTTTTGTCTATGGGGTCTGCTATCTTCTGCGTCGTCACTCTCTCAATTCTTAAAATTCTCCCAATAGTTAACCTCATAAATATCGTGACAAACGCTTCTTCTCTTTCTATCATCAAATTTGAAGCCTCTTCTGATCAAGTACCGCGTCAGTAATCAAGGGAGTGGTAGTGCGTATAAGGCTGAAGACTTGGTCTTTTTTAACTTCACCTTTGAATGAAAGTAGTAGAGAATCCACACTATGAGAATGCACACACTCCACCATTCACCCTTATACATGCAGTACAAAGTCTCAAGAAATTTATTCCCCCCCATTTTGTGACCGAAAGGTGATATATATCAGTCTTCAAAACTAGGTCTACAAACCACATCACTTGAGGCATCTCATGCCTTCTAACCCATGTCTGTGTCATCGTCTCAAAATCAACATCTTGTGCCTAGAGTTGATTGACGCTCTTCCTTTATGATACAATGATTCCGCAGAAAGTTGATTTACTCGTTGCTCACCAAAATCAATTAAAAAACAGGAGAAGATGTCACTAGAGTTTTTGTTCTGTCTCAGCTCCATCACTTATTTAATATACAAAATGGATAGAAGAAGAGTGGAATACCTGCCTTTGTTACACTAAACCTCACACTGTCCCAAAAACATCTCATCTGCTCATAACTCTCACGAAAGAAAATACTATTGAAAAGTTAAATAGAATCTCTAAAATTAAAATTTAAAACATACATGCATCATAATGAGTCATCAATTAATACAACACACTCACAATGCTAATTAACTTCACACAGACATGTTCTATTACTACTTGGAAATAGAAAAGGAGAGGACAATTCCGGTGATACGTTATCATTCATCCATGCGTGTGCTCTGAAAAGAGTTCTGAAACGCCATTCTTTTTCTTCTTTCAAACTTGAGTACAAGGAGCTGCAGTTGGCTGAGGTGATTGGGTATTATTCCAACAAAACCGAAACTTTTTCTTGGTCCAGCGCTGTCCTTTGTAAGCCCCATAAGTGGGAAATAAAAAGGGGAGAAGGAGGATTGGAACAAAATTTTTGACCAATTCTGTGCTGCGCATCAGGACTGCTGAACGTAGAGGTGAATATGAGAGAAAGAAAATGGGAACAGGAAGAAATGCAACCACATACCAAAAGACACTTTCCCAATTATGTGTCATGATCAGAACTATAGTGGCTCCAAACGTCACCGCCATCATTGAGACCGAGAAGACCATAAATTTAATTCCCAGCGTCAGCTTCTTAAGAAGATAGGTTTCGAAGTGGTGTAGTGGAAATGTGGATGTAAGGATGGATAGAAATATACCCACAGATGTCAAAGCGAAAGTGAGGGAGATCACATCAGCCATAATGAAAACCACAAACAAGGGTTTCCGTTTAAGGATTGGAATACCGGTGCTTTGATCAGGACCTCCTGGTACGGTGTAGGCTACTGCAAAGGCAACAGTGGCTATGAAAACAGAAAGAATGGTGCAATTCTCACCTGTACGCATTAGCCATTCCTTGGCTTCTTGATGGAGATTTTCTTTAGAAGCAGCAAATAATTCTTCAGCAGTCTGGTGATCGTTGTTGAGAGGCTTGGTCAAATGCATCTTACAGGCTGACTTCACGTCCTGCACCCACACATACAATCACAAGTAGCACCATGGTTCAATTGTAATACATACAAGCATTTTTGTTGTTTGTAATCCTTCCATCTATCACTGGATCAAAGTCAAAGGGTTATTTCATTAAAAGAGCAGTCACATATTCCATAACAAAAAATATCCTCCATCTTTTAGAAAAAATAACCTCCAAATGTGTGGATTATCTTGTCCTTTTTATACAAATTCTTCAAATTAAAACAAGGTGACTCATGAACTTTTAGGTTATGTTTGATTTTCCAAAAAAATTGAAGGAAAGAAAGTAGAAAAAAAAGTGTAAAAAAACAAAAAATAAATAAATTTAAAATAAAAATTATTCTTATATATTACTTCAAACTTATTTTACCTCTTTCATATAAGGACAATAATTTGAAAATGACATAATTTTATAATTAATTTTCATTATATTTTAATGTCTTTTATATTTTATATACTAAAACAAAAAATGAGAAGATTGTTTTTTTCTATATTATTTTTCTTTCTTTGATACTTTTCTAGAACCAAACATAATATTAACTTTCACTCAAAGTGAGCTTAATATCATTCATTATCTAGTAACTTAAAACTCACAAGTTAATTAGCGTTTTTTAATATGGCAAGACTAGCTTGGTCTTGAGTTTGAACCTCATTGATGTGTTTATTTTCCCATGCATTTACTAAGCCTTGTGTAAATCTAAAAAAGTCCTTAGTGATAACTTGATGGGTCATTCTACAATATCGAAAAACTAATTTCCATATATAAAATACATAAAAGTATATGAAAATACACAAAAGTGAAGATTAAAGAAAAATTGATACATGGTAAAGATGATCTTATTTGTTTATACTTTTTAAAGTGGTTTTATTTATATCTACTTAGGACTTATTTAATGTATTCAAATTACATTTCCTAGTAGTTTGGTGTTATTTAATTTTACATCAAAAACTAGTATTTTATACTTTTATTCAATAAACTAGTTTTTATTAACCACAATAATGTATGACTCAAATTTGGAATTTAGTACCCAATAAGTGGCTTATCATTTTCCTAACTTAGGTACATATTTGTCATCAATTACCTCACAACTTTTTTTTTTTTTTTTGGTAATGAAGACTAATAATCAAATGGCTTAAATAAGTGTATGCATGGACACAATGTTTATGTTCATCACTAATGGATAAGTTGAAGTGCACCTGAAAGAGCATCAACTGGTTTCGCAGCTGGAATGCAGGATTTTGCATCTTTTCACTGGCTTGACTTTTTATATTTTGGCCAACCATATGTAGTAAGGAGTTTCCTTGGTTATCTGTAGCTAAAAATAGTCTTCTTGGAAGCACTTCAGACTTTACCAACATATCAAAAATTTCTTCATCATGATGAAGGATTGCCACTTGTAATATGTTCATTCCCTCCTTATTAGTATGCTCAAGCTCCATAGGATGATATAAGAGTATTTCTTCGACAATCTCTTTAATGTTTGATATTGTTGCTAAAAATAATGGAGTTTCATCGCTCTTCTTACACTTGTTGGAGTTTTGCCCTTCATTTTTTTGAGGGTTTTGTCCTTCTGTTTTTTGAGACTCTTCTCCATAGTGTTCTATTTTCAACTGTTGTCCACCCTTAGTGTTACTTGGGACAACTTCTTGAGAATCAATACTAGCATGCCATGAAGCATCCTTCTCTACCAAAAGCTTGATGAGTCTTTGAAGTGTTGGAGAGCATCTACATTCAGTAATGTGAGACACTAGGGATTAATATGACAAATATTGAAAAGCATTTGATGAAAAAGTGCTTTTATAAGGAACGTGTTTCACAAATTTAAAAATCAACTACTAAAATATGGAAACTCATAAATATTGAATTTATAAGTAAACAACTTAATATTATGTGAAACATACAAATAGCTAGTATTGAGATACTCAATTCACTAAAATACAAAAGCACCATGAGTAAATGATCTAGTTTTAGTAAACATATTGTGATTAATATTATATCAATAGAGTACTCCAACAACAGTAGCTTTGCATAATACATTTCTAATTTAATCCATTATAAATGATGAAGAACATTTTACAATTTTTTTCCTAGTGATTAGTCAATTGATCTATTAGGAAAACTTTTTTTTTTTTCACTTCATTACAGAAGTCTTTAAAAGTTATTAAAAATTAGGTGAATGCCAATCAGAAGTAGTCCTTTGGAAAAAATAGTTTCATTTGTTTCTGCGGACTTAGAGTTCTCAAATTATAAAATTTAAAATTCACTTAATCTATTTTGCCTTAAGTTAGTCACTTAATATATTAAGTCTTAATATTCACTTGTTTTTAGAGGTGCTTGATTGCATTTAAGAAGTACATTCTAAGATAGATTTTTTTCAAATTTCCAAGTAAAATGCAAGTGCTCGTAGTTGTTCCAAAAAAAAAAAAAAAGGAAGGTTAATGTATGTAATATTATAAATTTTCTAAAATTAAAATTTTATTTATTTATTTAAAAATCCTTTATTGAATTTACCCAAACAGTCTTACCTAAAAGTATGTCAAATGGACCTTAGTCTAAACATGATTTATTTATTAACTTCTTTTATTAGCTTCCTTGGGACAATTTCTCTTTAAAAGAAGTGAGATCTCTGTATCTAAAGTTAAAACCACCATATATAGATGTTGGATAGCTTTGCTGAAAGTTATATACCTAAGTTACTTAATAATCTCATATATAATTTATGTAACAAATTACATTATTGACTCAAATTCAAAATTTGATATAGTGACAAATCAATATCCTAAGAATTTCTCTTATGAAATCTAAAAGAAAAATTCAAGCCTTTTTTGAGCCTAGGAGTAGGCTTGAGCTGAGCATTAACTCTTATATGAAATGTAAGAATTCTTAAAGATTTATATTGAAATGACAATGGTTTTTAAACATTATTTTTAAAAATTGGGATATTAAAAAAAAATTTACTACTTTCAAATTTAAAATTTTTTAAAAATAATTTAAAAAATATAAGGTAAGTTTATACTTTTTGTATAAGAGTCTTTACTCTTATATTCAAAAGTAATTAATGATTGCATAAATATTGGTGGTTGGATTTTAAAATCAAACAAAAGTTTGAATAAAAAACACTGGTGACATGAAAAATGATAAAAACATATAGAAATATTGAGAAAAAAACTCAAAGAAATGATGAAGCAAATAATTATATACATATTTAAGTTATTTTATCAAAGAAAACTATATATGCATGATAAAATTTTTAATGTTTAGTAATAATATGAAGAATTTGAAAACACATATATTAAACCCATTTACTATTAAAAAATGATATATTAACTTCAAATATATTTAAGGATATCAAAGAAATAATGATACATATTTAATTATCTTTAATTTTAAAAAAATAAAATAATTTTTAAAAGTCATTATCTTTATAAAGTAAATTTTAAAGAGTTTTTATATTTTATAGAGGTATTATTATCACTTTCTAATTTTAAAAATAGAAAATAAGAAGTGTGTACAAATGACATCTTAGTGTCCATTTGGATACACTTACTAATTTTTATATAAAATATAAGAATTCGTTGAGCTTATATTGAAAATGTTATAATTTTAAAACTGATTAAAAAAAAATTTTTTTAAAAATTACCACTCAAATTTAAAAATTTTAAACTAATTTTTAAAAACATAAGATAAGTCTACCTTTTGTGTAAGAATTTCTACTTTTTACTTAGAAGTTTTAATTTTTTTCAAAAAAAAAAAAAAAAAAAGGTAAGTAAATCTAAACAAAGTCTTAAATTTTAAATTTCTAATTATATTTTGAGTTTATTGTGCAAGAGCTTTTAAAAACACTAACCATCAAAATAAATAAGCAAGGTACAAACCAAAACTTTTCATATCTCACCTTTTATAACTTTTCATGCTGGTATCACTATTCCCGGTCTTATCTTTGCTGGTACACACTGAACAAAATAATAAACATATGTAACAGAAATGAATATAGATAGTACTTAGAAATTATAAGAAATTGAGGTAAATGACTAATGGTGAATGACATAAAAAAAGAACCAAATTTGATTAAACAAAATCCATCCGACCTAATCCTTATTTTATTAGACAGGAAAATTTGAGGAATAAAACACTTACATCCATTAAAGCCCCCATTTCACAATATGGAAGTTATTACGGACATTAAATTTTACTTGCTCAATTTCATTCTACTATGTATCAAGCTGCCTCCATTGGGTTCAAATAAATTTTTAAGCCATTAAATGGTTCAATTGAGTTAGATTGATTTGAACCTTTGACTGTAAATCATACATTGTTTTATTCGATTCACTTTCCTTAAAGTAGTTCTATGTAATCAAGAACATATTATGTTCATATGCTGTTTTTAAAAAATAATGTAAATTAAACAAAAGAATAAATTGGAATTTATAAGATAGCTAATTAACCAGACTACAAACTAAATTTTTCAAAAAAAGAGAGAATATATAAAAATATGTATAACATTTTGGAATTATATTAATGCCCAAACCCAATTTCTAAAATAATGTTGCCTTATAAATGAAAAAACAAGACTAATTGAGTAAATGAAGAATAGATGATGACTTTGAAGAAATTAAATGTACTATACTCACTATTGAATATCTTCTTGAGGTTATTCCCAAGCTCTTTAGATGGATCTAACGAGATCATAAGCTCCTCCATGACTCCTTGTTTCATTTTCATATTCTTCCCAAATGCACTTGGATTACATGCGAGATATTGAAGAGCAGTCATTGAATCATGATCCTTTTCTTCAATTAAACATGGGTAGGTGCTCGCAATGATGAGGGCCAAGTCTATTTCATTTTAATTTTTTAGAGATAATGCAAAAAACAAAAATATTACATTAGTAGCCTAATATTGTCTTTGCATTCCAAAACATATTTGAAAGAGAAATATGTATATCAATTGTCTTATTTAATTAATTAAATAAAATCTAAATTATTTAATTTTTATAAATTTTTATGAACTCTTCAATTTTTATACACAAAAAAAAAAATAATAATAATGAAAATTGTACTTAAGAAAAGTTTATTGAGTTTAAATTTATTATTTAATATTTAAAATTTTTCTTTTCTTTTAGTTTCTTTTTTATTTTCTTTTCTTCAATTTTCCCCATTTCTAAGATCCACAGGATATCTAGGTTAAAATGTATATGTAAATTACATAAATGTTGTCAACTTTGAAAAGAAGACATGATATGTCCTAAAAACTTAAACACCCATTGTACAAACACATGACATGCTTTTAAAGCTTAACTAATGATATATAAAATTTTTAGAAGACTTGAAGTGGGTTATGATTTATGTTATTAAATACACTTTTGGGTACCATTTTTAGACCTAAAAAAGAGTTTTGTTGAAATAATAAAGGCTCTTTTATTTTATATTTGATTACATTTAAAAAGTTGTTTGAATGAAAATATTAAGATTTAAAGTGGCAAAAGTTATAATATAGTAACTTTTGGCCGAAAGACCACAAAGTTAATATTTGTTTAAAAATTAGAAAACTTTTATATAATCTCATTTAAATTTGGTAACCAAACGTTGGTTTGGATATGCTTTTTAGTTTTTATTTTTAAAAACAAATCATGGTAATAAATTCTATATAAAAGATAAAATCTCTTATATAAAAGTATAGACTTATATGATGTTTTTAAAAAATTTTAAATTTGAAGTAATTAAAATATTTTGATACCTCAATTATTTTAAAACGATTACCTTTTCAATATAATTTTTTAAAAAATTATAATATCTTATATAAAGTTGATACGCTTTTCTTATTTTAAAAATAAAAAATATGACATGTATCAAAACGGATTATAATAAATCTATTTTCAAGAAGCTAAAAATATTTCTTAAAATGTTCCTTCAAAGAGTTATAATCACATCAACCCAGACTTTAATTAGATCATGCACTAATATTTTAAATTTTCAGCACTTATGCTGATTATAAAACACTATCTAAGGCTTTGTTTGGATTGTAAAATGTAGTAGTAAAAAAAAAAAAAAAAAAAATCCAAATTTTCTTGCTTGATATATGTTGAAATTCTTGAGGAAAAATGAAATACAATAAAAGAATTTAAATATTTAAAATTTATATAGATGAAAAAAATTATTATATTATATTATATCATATCATATATTTGGTTGGTGATGAGATAAGATAAGTTATCTCATCACTTATCTTATTATATATTTAATCAAGTATAAGATATGATAAGTAATGAGATATATTATCTATTTTTTATTTTATTCATTTATTTATTTATTATTTTTTCTACATGAGAAATGTTTATCTCATATTAAGATATGAGATATGCACAACCGATATATCATAATTTTTTTTTTAATCAGATTTTTTTATATATTTTTTTTAAATACTCATTTGCAAAATAATTTTTTTTATTATAAATTAAATTTATGGTTAAAAAAGCTAAAAAATATTTATAAAATAATATATATATACATATATAAATGAATTTTATATATTGAATAACATAATATAAAAATTTTTATTTATAGAGTTTAAATATTTTAATAATCAATATTGTTAAATATAAGAGCAATTTAATTTTTTTTAAATAAAAAATATTGGAATATGATATAATGTTTATTTTAAACATTAAGAATAATATATATTCCATATTATTTTTTTTTATTCATTTTACAAATTAAATATAAACATAGTATAACACAATATATCTTATTGAATATGCTATATTAAAATATCATGTCCATGATACATATATATATATATATTATCTCATTATAAATCATATCCTATGATATTTAATTACTGTCTAATTGGATATGATATCGTACCATATGCATATCCTACCCTATTTCATATTGCCAACCAAGCATAACCTGAATTAAAACTATATTTGATTAGTTTGATATAACATGAGATAAATAAGAGAAGAGATATTATATCCTATCTAATATTTAGTTGTTGATGAAATAAAATAAGTTATCTCATTATTTATCATATTCTACATTTAATCAAACTTGGGATAGAATAAGTTGTGAGATATATTATTTATTATTATTTTTAATATCTCTTATTTATTTTTATTGTTTTTTTAATGTTATTTATTTTATAAAATAAAAAAATTATTATTAAAAAATAGCTATATATATATATATATATATATATATATATATATATATTTTTTTTTTTTTAATTTTACAAACAAAATATAAGGGTAACGTATCATAGCTTATTGAATACATTAGTTAAATATCATATTTTATTTGGACGAGAAATTCATATCATAAGATATGAATATGTTACCCTATAGGGCCAAGCAATCGGAACCTCAGAGCATAATAACTCACCAAAACACTCAGTGGTGACGGAAATATGAAGAACTGTTGTTTTATCATCCCTCTGCAAATGGGGTTTACCATCTTGTTCCTTCTGTTTCATTTCCTTAGCCAGAAACTCAAACATTTCAGTTTGGCCGTAGCGGGCTGCACAAAAAATAGGCGTCTCTCCTAAGTCGTTACGCTTAATTAGCAACATCGGATCTTCGTCCTGATATCTCTTCACCATCTTCTCTGCTACATCTTTCATGGTATTGCTGGAGGCTAGTTGGTGGAGTATAGTGTTGCCTTCGTCGTTTTTGATATTGGAAAGTGGATGGCAGCCGTCTGCGGTCAACTTTTGCAGTAACTCGTTTACTAGATCCTTTTGTTTGAAGCGAATGGCCAGATGAAGGAATGTGTTGTTGTGACTCTTAGTAATTCTCTGCAATGGGTATTCAGGAGGCTGATCACCGCAGACTTGGGCCACATACGGGGTTTCTTTTTTCAAAGCTTCATACAATTTTTCAATGCGTTTCTTTTGTTTGGTGTAATTGGTATCCGCCATGAGAGTGTTTTTGGTGAGGGAGAGCAGAGCAGAAGGCTTTAGAAGTGAGGGATTTGGTGGGGGTGCTTCCACAATCACCGCAGAGTCCCTTTAATACCATTTGAGGATGCCCACAAGCATGATGATATATGCCACAGGATTTACAAAGATGTGGTTGGTGACTAGTCTTAATCCATGCTTTGGACCCACTCAGCTACAGGAGCATTTTTAAAAGTTCATGGCCTACCACACAAGCAATTTGTCATTCTTATTATCCATCCATTTGAGACTAATTAGCAAGGTAAACTTACAGGCTTCTCAAATTAGTATCCCTATAATTTGAGATCGTTTAAGAAAAAAAGGTGGGGGAACTTACAACAACAGGATGATGAGATGCTTTATGCATAATTGAAAACTTGTTCCTAATCTATATATATATATATATATATATAAATTCTAAAATTAAGTTATGTTTACAAGACCTTAAATTTTGTTTATATATTTAAAATACAATCATTTTCATAAGTTATGCCTCTTTCTTGCATTGTTTCTTTTTTTGCATAAATAATATATAACTGTCAATATATTAATTTAATAGTTTAGAAAAAAAAAATTAAATTGGTTATGATAAACAACCTTAATATTTAAGTAATAATTAAATATTAAAATTTATATAAATAATTGAAGTATAATTTAATTTAAAATTATTTAAATTATTAAACATTAAATATTTAATTTTACCAAATGCTTAGAAGTTTCAAGAGATAGAGAACATCAATTTCACCAATTTCTAAGAACCTCTCTCCACATTTTGCCAAGAAAGATGCTTGAAAGGACCGGGAAAAACTTTTCTAGATTGCGAAAGAATAATGATAACAACTAGTCATAGAAAAGAAAATTTTATTTTAAAGGCAGAAATAATTTTCATGATTTTTAGGAATAGTCATAAAAACATGAAGAAATAACTACACAAACTTGAGAAATAAATTATTTAGAAAATGACTAGATTCTTTAATCAATCTAACACATAAAATCTAAGTTATTGAATAAAGGTACAAATAATAGGATCAACTTACAAAAGAATAGAAATAGGTACAAACAATAGCATTGAAGTACAAAAGAATGAAGCCAATATATAGAACAATAAAACATAAAAAAATAATGAAACATTTATAGAATTATTAAACATAAACAATAATGAAACATTTATGTTTCATTATTTTTGTTTTATTGTTCTATATATTGGTTTCATTATTTTGTACTTCAATGCACATATACTGAAATTTGATTGATTGTACTTTTCAATATACACTTATTGAATACTATATCAAAACCCAAATATAAAATATGAATATTAATATTTTAATTACAAATATGAATCATAGTTTATTTAAATATAGAAAATATAGATTTTTATGATTGAAATTTAATTGTTAAAATAAAAAAATTTTGAATTTCATATGACTTGTCCCAATGACTAATATTGATATCGAATATAAGATTTTTTAGATGGTCATCACTCTTTTGTAAGTGAACTAGAAAGTGTCTTTTAGTTATAGTAATTCTAATAATATCAATAATGCATGGAAATAGTAATCTTCTGTATTGTGATCATTAGATTAGTAGGCTTAGGATAAGATGATCACCAATGAAGCAGTCATTAGCCATCGGATTATAGTCCTAGAGTTATAGGTGAATCCTGATTTCTAATGAAATCAAAATATTGTCCATTAATCATCCTATGTGCAGGATATTAGTTGAAGATAAATTAAGATAATGGAAAATTGAGATGTTTTGTAATGCCTAGAACAATCCAGATCCCTTGCAGTAGAGTAATTGAATAGCACATCATATGTCGTAATGGGTAGGATCCATGTTGGTTGCATTTAAGATTCAAAGTGAAGTCTAAAATTCAAAATTTGAAGTGGTTAACATTCAAATTTGAAAACCATTTTATGATAAAATTTAATTTAACTCAAATTCAATTTTTTATCAATTATGGTGTCTTATTAATTGTAACATATATTGGAAAGTTCACAAGAATTTGATATTGAAATATGCATATTAATTAGTTGTACATAAATGGAGATAAGGATGCAAGCACAATTAATTTTAACCATCCATTGATGGTGCATATACTCATGCTTGGTCCTGTTGTAGTATGTGGCTTAAATTGAGTGAAAGACATATGAGTGATGGTATTTTTCATTCAAGTTTGCATTTTTATTGTTGAGGGTGAACAATAGGTTGGGGTGGGGGGGGGGAGTTACCCCCTGTGGTATGGTTCAGGGGTATTTTTGGAATTTCATTACCTGAGGATTAGTATAAATGCTCTTTTGTGAAACCCTAATTTGAGATATAGTGAAAGTCTTATTCCTTATTCTTGTGGACATAAATGAACCACGTTAAACCTATGTGTTTTTCTTTTCGTTTTTCTCTAATTTTTCACTAGGAATCGTTGCACGAAAATCAACAAGTCCAATAGTCAATTAGCTGCTTGACAATTAGCTTCTTCTTTTTGGCTTATTTAGAAAAACAAAGCTAATCAAACAAGTGACCATTAACTAAGTAAATTCTAGAGGAATGATAGCCATAAAGTGGCTATCCAAAAGCAATCTAGTGGCCAAATGATATTGCATTACTCATCTAGACATTCAGGACCACTTGGTGTGGTGGAGCTAGTTTCTTTTTCATTCATAATATTTCCTCGATTCCATCCTCTATAATTATGGAATTTGTAACTGTAACCTTCTTCACCCATAAATGTACCTTTCATAGAAAATATAATAAATATTGATATGGAAAATCAAATTTGTGAGACGACCATCACTCTTTCTCCGAGTGAACCAGTGTCTTTAATCATCGTAAATTTAATATTAATATGAATTAAGTTATAATATTTTTGAGGATCATAAAATTTTCCAAATATTATGCTTTCAATTCCTATAGGTACTGAACATTGCAAAACATAATTCAAGAGTTAAATGGTTGAAGTTAAAATAGAGCTCTTTTAAAGGAGATTCCTATTTATTTGAAACTTCAAAATAGACTTTAAATTGTTAATTACTTTAAAGTATTTTTAATTTTTTTATAAGTTTCTTCTAATTGTCAAAATTTTGAAAACTTCAAAATGGAAAACGTAAAAGACATAGATTTAGAGTCAAGCCACTCCAACACTTAAATTAAGCACAAGTTATGCTAAACTCCAAGTTAAATTGTAGCTAAAATTATATAATGTTCAAATTATACAAAGGCCCAACTCAAGTAACGACTTACTCCCTCTCATGTAAATATTATATACTTTTAACCTAATAGGTCCTTATGTCTTTAAAACAAGTTAACACAAGTATAAGAAACCTAGTAGTTAAACAATTTTAGGAATTTCTTTCCTTATCCAATGTGGTATATTACATTCATGTAAATATAATATCTTCATTATGTCCCACGAGATTACGAGGTTACTTAGACAAACAAACATCCCTTATGGGTTCAGACAAACAAAGTCTTACATTGAGGTTGAAGATTGACTATATACCATCTATAATGACTCATTCTCTCTTATGTAGATATTGTTTGCTTTTAAAATATTATTTCATGTTTTTAAAATATAATAATTATATATATATTCTCACATATTAAATACAAGCGTGCATGATGGTTTAAAGATTAGAGGTTATCTGATATTGAATTAATGATAATATATGTTAATGCTTCATTTATCAAAAGAATGTTTTAACCATTTTGGATGTTCATTTACCTAATATTATTTTTCAACATTTTTAAATGTAAATTATAGATATATATATATATATATATATATATATATATATATATTATAATATATATATATATATATATATATATATATTCTCACAAATCAAGGATAAAAACCCAAGTCCATCTTATATAAAAGAAAAAAATATGAGTATATAAAAATATAAAAAATTATGAAATTATAAGTGAGTGAATTTTATGAAAATATTGGAAATATTAAAAGAAAATTTGAATAAAAATATTAATAAAATAAAAATTGATTAAAAATAATAAAAATATTGGAAACAACTAAAAAGAATGATAAAAACAAGTAATAATAATACATTTAATTTAAATAGATTAAAAATATAAAACAAATAATGATATGATTCTTTGTTAAAAAATATTTATAATTTTATTTACAAAATATATTTTTTTCCGCGCCAAATTATTTTAAGCACTGGCTAATGAAGTATCTCTTCTTATGAGCTGTCAAAACCTCCAATTGCCCCAAATTAAATACCCCTTTCACACCAGATTTGTCCCATGGAAAAAATTTGGACTCACACCTCATCAAGTCTTCTGGTGAGCTGTGAAAACCTCCAATTTCATAAATTAGATATATCCCTTTCGCACCAAATCCAACCAAAAAAGGCCAAATCAGACCTGTCTTTTCAACACTTGGATTTTGTATGAGCTGTATGAGGGCCGCACCTCATAAAGTCCTCTTATGAGCTGTATAAACCTCCAATTTCCCTGGATTAAATACCCCCTTCAAACCCAACGCCACCGACAAAGACAAGACCAAACTAATTAAAAATATAATAATTTAAACAGCAATCAAAATAATAATTTCAAATTTATCATTTTCTTTAAATCACAAACACATCGTGCCACTTTTTTTTTTTTTTCGTTTCCTTAAATTCTCGCACGTCACCTCTTCGACCTTTCAACCCTAAATATCACTTTTCTTATTTATTTATTTTCTTTTATATTATTTATTCTATTATCCCAAGTATCTTACTTTTTGTTTTTTGTTTTTATCTTTCTTTATTGACACTATTTTTGTTTTAAGTGCAAAATTTTTCACCCTTTCATCTCTCAATATTTATTGATTTTAACTATTTTCTAGCACGGTATTATAAAATGAAAATATATAATAAATAGTCAATCATAATAAATTAAATAAAAATCCAAATATATAATAGACAAAAACGAAAATATTACCGTACAAATAATATACTTAATAATTTTAAAAAATAAAGTATTTTTAAGTCTATTGAATAGTCTTATAACTTTATACCTTGGTCTCATTAGATTGTACCTAAGTCTTACTTTCTTATATCTTATCTTATCTTTTTGTACTTTGAAATAATTATTTTAAAAAATATGTGTTTTTAAAAAGACATGCTTTTAACTCATTTCAGAATTTAAAATTACTTATATGATTAAATTATCTATTTTGAAACATAAAAATATTGTTGAAAGTTAAAAGGTGTGAATTTTGAACCTTTTATTTTATTTTATTTATTTAACTCCTAAATTGTCTCGTTCCACTCCGATGTCTCCCAAGTGTGCTCCTAATTTGTCTAATTCCTCTATCCTACATTACACGCTTCTTATGTCTCTAATTCCTCTCCCAAATATAGATTTAAAAAGAATTTGAAAAGTTTGTACTCTAAGTCTCCTATGTTTATACCCAAGTCTTGTGTCTTTGTACATTGACCTCAATGTTTTGTACCATATGTGCAAGAACAGGATGTAAGAAATTTTGCTCCCAAATATACTATTCTTGCCTGCCATGATACCATTTGGCAATGGGAAGAATTTATTTTGCTCCATGATGCATTATTTGGCTCCAAAATTTATCATTCCTTTTATATTGTTACATTCTCCTCCCCCACCTCCACACAACAATATATACATATATATATATATCACCACAATGTCAAAATAATATCTTCATGTCTTTAAAACATGTTAGCATAAGTATAAAGATCCTACTGCATATATAATTTCAATAATTTCTTCTCTTGTCTGATGTGACATATTACATTCATCTCTCATATAAACACAATGTCTTTATTATATCCCACACAATTGAGGAGTCATTTAGACAAGCAAATATCCTATGTAGGATTAGATAAACATAGTCTCACACTCGAGTTAAGGATCGACTCTAATACAATTTATAATGACATGCTTTCTTTCGTTATTTATTTCTCTTTCTCATGTAAATATTATCCACTTTGACCTAACAGACCCTCATGAATTTAGTTAGATTATTATTGCTACTCACTATATAGACTACGAAACTTTGACAACCTTTTCTAAGCAAGCAACTAGCTTGCAAGGCTAAGATCATCTGCAAAGGTTTATCCATGTGCATTCCTTCAAAACTCAACTCAAACTAACCAAGAATTTGGAAGGTCATCCTTATTTGAAAACAATCAACAAAGTGTTAAGGTTGAAGCCATTCCACATCAATTAAGAAACAAAAGAGGAAGAGCTTCCCTATACTATAAAGAGAGATCTATACCCCCTCCCCCCCTATACTAAAAACATTTATCCTTTTGTAAGTTTTTATATTCTTTCTTCTTAATTGAGAGAAATGTTGTAATTTTGTCATTATGATAGATTTTTTTTTCAATCTTATCCCATGGAGGGTTTCCTTTATAATTAAGAGGGTTTTACCATGTAAGTACTTTTTTTGTTCACTATTTTATTTATTATTATTACTCTATTTTCCTTTTATAATTTTATTTTCAAATTATCATTGCTGGTGTCATTTCATAACTAAAGACATGATAGAAAGCTAACTAATCCATTCCTAGAATCATATGAAAGTCATGAAGATGAAGGAGTATGAAGTTAATTAACAGCAATCATCAACTTGAAGGTGATATTCTTTTAGGCACATTAGTTAGGGAAATAAGTTTCTAATATAATAAATGTAGTGGGTTCTTCTTAATTGTGTGGTGTTTTAAAGCTATGAAGGTTATTAAGTCGTACCTGGATAAATGAAGATAATGTTTATCTACCTAATTGGCTCTATAATCTCATGAGACATAATGAAGATGTGTCTACATGAGAAAATGAATATGATATTCTTATATTGAATAAAAGAAAATTTTTTTAATATTATATATATTGTGACTATATGTGACTCTTCTTAAGTAAATAAATATGTTTAAAATCTATAAAAATCCATTATTATAATAGACGATATTTACATAATAGAGAGCGAGTCATTACAACTCAGGCTAACATTAAAGTAAAAGCCAAGACTTTAACCGGGTGAAGTTAAAATAAAAAGGACATTTAAAAGAGAAACTAAAGATTACACTCATTTCATCTTTGGAGTCAATAGCTAAGTTGTGGCAGTGCTGGCATGCATCAATTCACATAATTAATTGTTGAAATTGATAACTGCAACGGCGCATTTATTTTTGAAGAAAGCTACGGAGCTTAAAAAAGACTTAATCAAATTCATAATTGTGGTGGTTGGAATCCAGAAGATATTTTGAAAGAAACTTATTAATTTCACAATTCAAGTCAGTTTGGATAAGCTATAATTTCTATGAAAGGGGTATCTACTTATGAACAAACCGGTTGATTCCATAATTTTGGTGGTTGGCATCTCTAAGATATTTTCAATGCTAATAAAGCTTGCTGTACTATCAATTAGTAGCCATCACCATTGATTGGGACTAGACTAGGTAGTCAGGACTCAGGACACCACCATCATCACTATTAGAAACCCTCCAATTACTACTGTCATGTGCAGTGCCATTAATCCATCGCGACTAAACATAAACAACGCATCACTGACTTCCATGCTGCTCCGCTCTTCCCTTCCGGGTGAAAATGTTGGGATTATCCCATTTTTACTTTCTGATTTTTTTTTTTTTCAAAAATTCCTTTATGAGATAATTTTCTTAGAATCCACACAATTATATTTATATTCATGAAATAATTTTCTTGGAACCATTGTGTATTGATAATATTTTATTAAAATAATATTTTATTATATTATATAATTTTTTCAACGTAATAACAAATCCATATTTAAATACACCTAATGAAATGAAATAAAAAATGAAAAGAATAACTCACCCTTACTCTTAAAAATAAAGATAAGGAATTGCTGCTTTTACTACTATTAAATGTCAAATGGCTGCCCAAGCCCTTCATCAAAGATCAGACAGCAAAATTGGCTTGCTCCAACCTCTTTCAAAACACTTAATATATTAAGCGCTTAATTAAGTTTATCTGTGATGGAAATATATGAATTATTTGTAACGAATATATACACCACTACAGAATAATAAAATATAAAATTAATAATTTAAATTTTAATCTAACTTTTTATTTGTGATATCTTTTTAATAATTAAATATTATAATTATTCTATTTAATGAAATAAAAAAATTTCATACAAGTTTGCATATTATCCTTATCATGATTAATATAGTAACATTAAAAATAAGATGATAAAATATTTTTAAGATTTTAATTATTTATACATATTTTTACTTGTTATAATTATTTTTAATTTTAATATTATATAAATTATATATTTATGACATTACTTATTTGACCACGGTTTAACCATTGGTTCGACTATTGAACTATAAATCATTAACATTTCCAATTTAATGCTTCATTCACTTTGAAAATATTGCATGACCTGCCAAACAAAGATTTGTCTTTAAAGAGGAACAAGAAATACATTTTTAAAATGGTACATACACTGAAGTAAAATAAATGTTCATGGCCTACCGAATAATTATTTGTTTTTTGAGAGGAACAGGAAATTAATGCTCCATGAATGCATTTTCAAAATGGTGCATACACTGTCAAGTAAAATAAACGTTCATGGCCTATCAAACAAGCACCCAAAGAACTTGTCCATGATTCTCACTATCCATCCTTTCAAGACTAATTAGCAAGGGTGAAATTTTAGGCTTCTCAAATTAGCTTGCATATAATTAGAGTGGCTTGCCAAACGAGCACCCAAAGAACTTCTTGTCCATGATTCTCACTATCCATTCTTTCAAGATTAATTAGGAATAGTGAAATTTTGGGCTTCTCAAATTAGTATGCATATAATTAGAAATTGTTTAAGAAACATAAGGAGCCAAAACTTATGATATTAAGATAATAAGTTGCTTTGTAGCTTAAATAAAAAATTTTATGTTATAAAAGTAGAAAAATAAAAAAATTATATAGAAATTCTAAAATTGAATTATATCTAAGAAATCTTAAAATTATGTTTGGTTTTCGAAAATTTTGAGGGAAAATATAAGAGAAAGAAAATAGAGACAAAAAATCGAAGAAAAGAAAAATGAAGAAATATAAGATTTAAAGTCAATAGATTATTTTTATATGCTAGTTCAAATTCATTTTACTTATTTTAACTTTTTTATATAAAAATTAAATAATTTAAAAATATATATATTTCTAACTAATTTTAATTATTTTTAATTTTCTTTTGTATTTTCTAAAGTATAATCAAACACTAAAAAATCATTTCCCATGACATTTTTTCCTTAATATTTTCTGGAAATCAAACATAATCTAAATATTATTTTATATATTTAAAATACAACACCTCAATAATTTAAAAATATAAAAATAAATATACACATTACTTAAAATCTATTTGCTTACAATTTTGAGTTGTTAGGTAATAAGTCACATCTTATCCATTTGGAGGATAAAATGGGATGTATTACCCAACACCTTAAATTTGTAAGCAAAAAAATTTTAAAATACCAACAATTGGCTGATAATTTTTAAGAAATTCATTATCAATTTCTCTTGCATAAGATGAATGCAAAAATTTGAGATGAGGATTTTCCTCAACTATTGAACTTAATATGAAGATTGCGCACAACGCAACCATGGTGATGTGGTAGCCAATGGGTGGAAGGAAAACAAGGAACCAATAGCATTTAGTACTTCATTAAAGGGCAAAAATTCAACTCCATAATTAAGAAACATTGGTGCCTAAAAGATAGCATGTTTTAAAAGCCGTAAATAGGAAGGAGAGAAACTAGAACAAATGAACTTTAATTTTTTGTTATTTTAATACTAAAAGAGTGTTGTAAAATAATTTTATATTATGACTTATATAAGAAGTCACAATAATTTATTTTTTCCAAATCGCATGTATCATATTTTTTTTCATGCATGGGTTATGCGTCTTTCTTCCATTATTTAGTTTTTACAACTTAGTATTTAATATCGATGAGAGTAAAATATATCAATTAATTGTCTAGAAATTATGATTTTGATTTGAACTTTCAACTGCTACCTAAAACTAAAAATAGAAAGTTAATCTAAATGAGTCTTTATTATATTTTCTTTACTTTTTAAAGTTTTTTTTTTTAAAAAAAAAATTTACATGTTTTTATTTTATTCTAAATAAATAAATTCAAAATAATTTATATATATATATATATATGAAGTTGTCTTCCTTTTATTTTGTTTTGAAAAATTATTTTTTGTTACTAACAACAAAATTCTGCAATATTAAGATATATTTATGTAAGCGAGAGTTGGGGTTACATGTTTCCAACTAAGCAAATGAGGTTTTGGATGTGTCTACTTAACTACTAACCAACAACCTTTAGTCTTTTAAAAGAGTTTCTTCTTATTTGCATCGACAACCCCAATCTAGCCAAGGAAAGTTGTCAGAATCGACATCAACCCACATCTATCATCATCCAATAAGGGAATCCTTCATAAATGAAAAAAATATGAGTATGTATAATATCCATTGTCTTCTTATGAATGGTAAGAACCTTAAATTTTTCCCAAATTAATTACCTATTTCATGAGATTTTGACCAAAAAAAAAAAAAAAATTACAATTTAAAGATGTTGTCCCTACACACATAGGGAAAAATGGCCTTGACATGGCTACTATGACACAACTAGACAACTGACATCACATCATATGTATAATAATACAACTTTTGAGATGATTTAGATGGTGCACCTACCCTAACTTTGTTGCCATTTAAAATATTTTTTAATTTCCAACTACGAGAGTTGTTTTGAACCCCACCATTCCATAATGCACATACACACACAAAGGACAAAATGGCCTTGATATCACTATCGTGACATGACGAGACAATAGACATCACATCATATGTGTAGTAATTTTTAGATGGTGCACCTACCTTAGCTTTTTTACTATTCAAAATGTTTTCTAATTTCCAATTGCCAGAGTTATTTTGAACCCCACCATTCCATAATGCACCCATACACACACACATGAGGCAAAATGGCCTTGACGTCACTACCATGACATGACTAGACAACAAACATTACATCATATGCATAGTAATACAACTTTTGAGATGGTTTAGATGGTGCACCTACCTTAGCTTTGTTGTCATTCGAAATATTTCCTAATTTTCAACTACCAGAGTTATTTTGAACCCCACCATTCCATAATACACCCATACACACACACACACATGGAGCAAAATGACCTTGACATCACTACCATGACATGACCAGACAACAAACATTACATCATATGCATAATAATACAACTTTTGAGATGGTTTAGATGATGCAGCTACCTTCACTTTGTTGTCATTTAAAACATTTCCTAATTTTCAACTACCAGAGTTATTTTGAACCCCACCATTCCATAATGCACCAAATGGATGGGCTCATTTTCTCAAGAAGATCCTTTCATGGCCTATTGTGTCTACAATAAAAACAAAAGTGATGGAGATTAAAATCATGTTTAAATATACTCTATGTTTTCTATTTTGATGCATAGAAATTATAGATTTTTCAAAATTTAAATAAATATGTATGATATTTCTAATCTTATTTTTAAAAATAAAAATACATTTAATAATTACATATTAACGGTAAAAAATTTCAATAATTTTTCACCTTTTTTTTTTTTATTAATTTGATGATTCCATCTTTTTATAATTTTCCAACATTCTCTAGTGTTGGTACAAGAGACAACACTATCATTAACTTGTTAAAAAGTAACATTTTTTTATTGTAAAAATTTGTTTTAAAAATATGTAAGAAACAATAAATGTTTAATACTTTTATTATTATTTGAATTTTCACATTTTAAAACGAAAAAGTAAAACAAATCACTAAACATGATTTTTAAAATCATTTCAAGATGTTATTTTAGATATGGAAGTAGGAAACTATTTTAAATGATTATTAAAACACTCATTATCTTCAATGTCTATAAAGGTGAAAGTGATAATAGTCTGTCTCAACTTTTAGAGTTATGATGAGTAGTATATCTTTTTCTTTTTTTTTAAAGACTAATAAAATGAACCATACAAATTGGACATCAAACAAATTTGCTACGTACTAAAGAAATTTATAATGAATATAATATGGACAACATCCAATATTTAAAATAACAATTTGCATCCATAAAAGAGGGTTAAAGATTCACAAAAACTAGTCTTTTGTTGTTTGTAGATATATGTTTCAAATATAATATTTTCTTAAGTCACTATAACCTTAATATATTTCTATAACAATTTCATATTTATATTTTCTTTCACAAATAATAGATTCCTTGCTATTTGTAAATATAATTTTTAAATAGACTCTTAATTTTTGTTATGTTGCTACAACTCTAATATATATTTATAACAATTTCATATTTGTTCATTGAAAATAAAAAACATTTTAGCTTATAATTTAGTATTATCTCACGTGTATGACATGTGTTTTTTTTAACTAGTATGTATAAAGTTAAAGATATTAAAATTAAAATACTAAATAAGTTAAAAAAAATCTCAAATATTAAAATATATTGACATAAGTGAAAGGATTTCATACATATTTCTAGACAACCAAACTAAGTTTTGGACTGGTTCACTTAACTATTATTAACCAACAACCTTCTAAATCTTTTTAAAAATGTTGCTTCCCATTTGCATCCGATGACCACAATCTAATTAAGGCAAGTTGCTGAAATCGATGGTCGTCAAGGGAGCATGATGGATAAGGTGCAAAAGAAGTACAATGATCCTTTGAAACATGTTATCAACACAATCTAGGAATCTTATAGAAATGAAAAATATGAATTTATTTAGTCTATACATTTTCTCCTTATGAGAAGCTTCACCCTGTCACACCCCAATCCCATTGACAAAGAGGCCAAACCTATCCTTTTTACATCTAGATTTGTGTTATTAAGAAAGTGTGAACCATGCACCTAGTAAACAAATCATTTCCCTCACATGGCAACATAGTCGTGGTGTCACTACCATAACATCACTGCATGATCACATCATGTGCCTAACATACAGCACCTCCATATCTAAAGGTTTTCCATATGGTAGTGATGGTATGTATAACTTGTACAAATCTTTAAATTTTTTTAATTCCCTTTAGCTCATGCATAATAGGTAACCATAAGATTAAGAAATTAATAAGCTTTAGTCAAAAACAATTTCACATGTACAATTTATTCATTTTTACCTTACAATTTAATTTTTTTTTATAAATGAAGCTTAATATTATATCAAAGTCTTTGAATTTGAACCGCAAGATGGGTCAACTTTCCATTTGGAAGCTAATAGTTTGATTTCAGGTTGCATTATAATTACACTTATTAGATTAATAGGATGTTTGGTAAAACTTAATACTTATCACTTAATAACTTAAGTTAATTTTTAGTTAAATTATTATGAAGTTAATTGAAAATTTATTAGTTAATTTTCACTTTAAGGCTATGTTTGGTTCCCAAAAAAAATTGAGAAAAAATGTTAGTGGAAGAAAATAAAGAGGACAAGTAAAAAGAAAAAAGTAAAAAAAAAAAAAAAAATGAAAACAAATTTAAAGTCAATAAGTTATTTTTATATTGTATTTTAAACTCATTTCACTTATTTTTCCATTTATATAAAGATTAAATAATTTAACATTATATAAGTTTTTAATTAATTTTAATTATATTTGATTTTCTATCATTTTTCATTATAAACTAAACATGATAAAATCATTTTTCTTAACATTTTTTTTCTTTACTTAGTATTTTAACATAACATAAATATTAAGGTTGTTTGATATAATTAGTTCTCAAATTTTAAACTATCATATATCAATTTAGCTAATATTTATCCTTGTTGATCTTAAATAATAAATTTATTTGTTAAATATTCATATTAAAAATAAATATATAGTTATCAATTTTAATTAATATTTATCTTTATTTGATTTTTTTTTTTCATAATAAAACCAAATATAAGAAAAAAAAAAAACATTTTTTTCCTTTTCGGAAATTATAAACATAGTCTTAGGAACTAGTTTATTATCATTTAAAGTTCCACTAACCTCCGTTACCAAATGATGCATGGAATGGATCCACTCATTTTCTTAAAAATGATTTCTTGGTTTATTCCAATCCTTTAAAAAGTCAAGATGGCGTGCAAATATACTTGTTATATTTCTATGTGTAGATGTATTATAAATACGTAACTAGCTATCATGTGGTCACCTAAACATGACTAAATATGACAACTACATATCAATAAGTATTATTGCATTGGTCCGTCAAACAAAGGGGAAAGACTTGGATGGTGCAACTAGCTTTGTTATCATTCAAAATATTTTTCTAACTTCCAACCACATGAGCTTTTTTGAAGTCCCATATCATAATTCATCAAATTGTTGGGCTAAGTTTGTCTAGCCCATGGAAGTTTCCTAGGCCCATATATTAGGCTATTTTATATTTGGATATTCCCTAAGCCCAAACTTCTAACCACATGAGCTATTATGAAGTCCCATGTCATAATTCATCAAGTTGTTGGGCTAAGTTTGTCTGACCCATGAAAGTTTCTTAAGCCCATATGTATTAGGCTATTTTATATTTGGGTATTCCCTAAGCCCGAATATATATATAAATTAACATTAAGGCTTTGGTATTATGAGAGGAGTGATTGAGAAAAGGAAAGAAAAGTAGGGTTGTTTTTTGGATACTGTTTTAGGGCTCGAAGGTGAAATCACATGTTCTTTCATCAACCTTTTGGGGAAGTCCCTATGGTATGTTTTTTCCTTGATTTCCTTCTATTCATTATTTTTTGGGGTGATGGATTCCCACCTCAAGTATTGAGATATTTATACAAGTTTTCAAAGTGAAGAAACTTGTGAGGACTTAATTATTTTATCTCCAATTATATTGAAGTAGAATAAATTTTCTACGTGGTTTTTTACCTCCATTTGGAGGGTTTTTCCATATTATATTTGGTGTCCATTTTTTTGGTTGAATGTTCTTTGATTATCATTTTTCATTCTTGTTAGGTTGTTATTATTCTTGAGTGATGGTTATTATTATGGAGGAATCTTTAACCTTGGTAGGTGAATACTCTAAATCTTTCTCTTTTAACTTCCCAACACAAATGAATGGACTCATTTTCTCACAAAGATCCCTTTGTGTCCACATGACTATTGTATCAAAAGGTAAAAACGAAAGTGATGAAGATTAAAATCACATTTAAATATACTTTTTGTGTTTTCTATTTTTATACATAGAAAATATATATTATTTTTCAATTATTAGATAAATATATTTAATAGTTTTGATCTTACTTTTTAAAAGAAAAAATATATTTGATAATTACAGAATATTAAACGTAAAAAATTCAATACTTTTTCCATTTTTTCTTTTTTTAAATTTTGGTGATTCCTTTTTTTTTTTTTTTTTTTCAATTTTCCAACATTGTTTAAGTATTCATATGAAAGATACCAATATCATTAACTAACATTTTTTATTTTAAAATTTTGTTTTAAAAAATTATGAAAATCAATAAATTTATTTTATGTTCATTATTATATGATTTTTTATTACTAGACGTGATGAGAAATTATTTCCAAATTTTAATTCCAGAGATAGAAATAGAAAAGTATTTAAAGTTATTATTATAACCACTCATTATCTTCAATGTTTACAAATGTGAAAGTGATAATAATCAGCCTCAACTTTAAGAATTATAACAAGTCCTATATCTTTCTTTCAAAGGTTAATCAAATGCACGATACAAGCAAATTTGTTACTAAAGAAATTCATAATGAAGATGGCTTGGACAATATCCATTAAAAATGACAATTTACGTCCATAAACTAGACTAAAGATTTACAAACACTAAACTTCTGTTGCTTGAAGATATATGTTTCTTTCATAAGTGATATATATATATATATATATATATATATATATATATAATGACATTTCATTGAATGACTACAATCTAGTCAAGAAAAGTTATCAAAATTGATGGCTGTCAAGGGAACATGATAAGGAAGGTGCAAGGAGGATGATGAGCCTCTGCAACATATTATCAACCTAGGTCCATCATGATTCAATAAGGGAATCTTATAGAAATCAAAATTATGAATATGTCTAACTACCTTTATATTGTCTTCTTGCAAGAAGTTTTGATTTCCGCGAAATCCCCCCATTTTACAACCTCCAAATCTCATTGATAACAAAAAAGCCAAACATATCATTTCAATATTAGATTTCTCTCCTTGAGAGAAACTGAATCATACACCTAATAAACAATTTATTTCACATGGTCCTCATATTATAGGTGTCATGACATCACATCATGTGCCTAACATGTCACTCTTCTCCACATTCATACCTAATGATTTTTCATATAATAGTGACAATACTTACAACTTGTACAAATGTTTTCATTTTCCAATTCTCTTTAGCTCATTCATAATAGGTAACCATAAGATAAATGAGTTAAAAGACTAAAAAAATCAATTTCACATCTATAATTTGTTTAGCAATATTATCGAGCAATTTAAATTTTTATGTAAATCGAAGCTTAATATTATATTCAAGCCTATGAATTTGAACCCATAAGATGGATCATCTTTCCGTTTGTAAGCCAATAGCTTGATTTTATGGTAAATTGTGATGACATTTATTAAATTAATTGGATGTTTACTAAAATTAAGTATTTATTACTTAATAATTTAAGTTAATTTTTATTTAAATTATTTTTAAATTGTTAATTAAAAATTTATTACTTAGTTTTACTTTAAAAATTATATTTGGTTCACAAATTTTTTTTATTTTTTTTTAAAAAAGTGATGAAAATAATACATAGAATTAAAGTCAATAAATTATTTTTATATGTCATTTCAACCTTATTTAACTTATTTTTTATTTCTTATATAAATATTAAACAATTTAAATTTTTAATTATTTTATTTTTCACATTTTTCATAGTATAACGAAACATGAGAAAACTATTTCTTAGGAATTTTTCTTTCTTTAGTATTTTTCTGGAACCAATAAACATGAGCAGTAAGATTATTTAATAAAATTTACTTAAAACTTTTTAAAATTATCAAATTAACTTAAACATCCATATTACAAATGAAGGTATGATTATCTTTGAAGAAACTCATTAACTCCATAATTCTAGTAGTTGTAATCGTAAAGATTATTCAAATGATAATAAAGTTAGTTGTGTAGTTTTGAATGTTTGGGTAGCCAATGCATAATATTTTAGTATATATAGTAGGCAATGAGTATATATATTATCAATGCACAATGCATAACTTTCATGTGTTCACCTAAACATAACAACTAGTGTATTAATTATGGTCACTCAATCATATAAATCGTTAATTAATTAAACTATAGATGTTCTCTATACATTTTTTTTTTTTTTATGAAATCCTAAAATCATAACTCTTCTATGATATCCCATATCAAATGGAGGAAATTTTTTTTAATACTATATATGTGTGAGCTCCTCTTAACCTTATAGACGTGTTTTAAAGTGACAAAAATTATTTTAGGTTTAGAGCGGACAATATTTACATAGTTAGGTACCATCAATATCTACATAACAATAGGGATTATGATGCTTAGACCCAATTTTTAGACATGTGAAAATTACTTTATTGCTATTATTGATCTTGGCTCTTAAATTCCTTAAATTATAGGTGAATTTACCATGCTTGAATAGGCTGAGACGACAAAGGAGGTGAGTTCTATATTTACCTTTGTTTTTCTTTTTAAATTACTAATATTTGGTTCCTTGCACGTCTTCCTTGCAAATTGTACTTTCCAAACATTACCATGAGATAGAAAAGCAAGAATTATATTCAAAATGATTGAGAATATGAAAGATCTAGATGCGGCAACTCTAATACTTGATTAATTAAACTTGCAGCTTATCAATCCTAATGGTGTAAAACACACCAGATGATGGGAAATAAAACAGAAAAATGCAATCGCCAAAAACATCAAAATTAATAGAAAATTTTGATGTACATGTATTTTTTTTCCCATGTACAAGTGCAATTAATTGTAGATATTGAGTATATTTATCATGAATACATAACCATCATGTGGTCGCCTAAACATGACAGCTCCATGGATGTCGACAAGTGCAAGTGCATTGGTTACTCATCCAAACAAAGAGGTAAGACTTGGATGGTTAAGTCTGCTTTGTTATCATTCATATTTTCTAACTTCCAACCACCTGAGCTACCTTGAAGGCCCATCCCATAATGTACCAAATGGATGGGTTCATTTTCTAGTCGCCTAAACATCATGAATACATGACAGTGGTTATGTTATCATGAATACATAATCATCATGTGGTCGCCTAAACATGACAGCTCCATGGATGTCGACAAATGCAAGTGCATTGGTCACTCATCCAAACAAAGAGGGATGACGTGGATGGTTAAGTCGGCTTTGTTATCATTCATATTTTCTAACTTCCAACCACCTGAGCTACCTTGAAGGCCCATACCATAATGTACCAAATGGATGGGTTCATTTTCTCGAGGAGGTCCCTTTGTGTCCACATGATTATTGTGCATGCCAAAGCTAAAAACAAAAGTGATAAAGATTAAAATCTAGTTCAAATATACCTTTTAAATTTTCTATTTTATACATAATATATATATATATATATATAAATAATTTTCCCATAATTAAATAGATATATTTAATAGTTTTAATCTTATTTTTTTTAAATAAAAATATATTTGATAATTACTTATTAAAGGTAAGAAATAAAAAGTCAATGATTTTTCCACTATTCTTTTTTTCTTTTGGTGATTCCATCTTTTTTGTGATTTTCCAACATTCTTTGGTACTTGTACCAAAGACACCAATGTCATTGATTTTTTAAATTTGTTAAAATTTAGCATTTTAATTTTGTCATAAAACTTTTAAAAAAAAATACATGAGAATCAATAATTTTTTTTTTAATTATTATTTGAAATTTTATCATAAATTAGAAAAAAAAATCAGTAGGCATGATTTTTAAAATTATTTAAAAATATTAGTTTTGGAAATATAAATAGAAAATGGTTTTAAATTATTATTAATTATAACCAATTTGCAATGTTTATAAATGTGAAAGTGATAACAGCCAACCTCAACTTTTAGAGTTATGGGAATGATAGAAAGGCTAATAAATGAACAATTCAAATCATGTAATTTTGTTATTTATAGATATTTGTTTAAATTGTACTCTTTTCTTAAACATATAGAGTATATTTTCAATTTATATTTTCTTTCATGAGAATAGATTTCCCTTTGTTTTCAAATTTATATTTTAAATATACTCTTTTATTAAGTCAGTGCAACTCATATTTGTTTATTTTATATTTATAAAATATTAAAAAATTACATTTTGTCTTATAATAAGTGTTATCTCAGGTGCATGGCACATGTTTTTTTAACTAATATATATTAAAGATACTAAAATTAAAATATTAAATTAACTAAAAAAATTCTCAAGATATATATTTACATAAGTGAGATTGGGTTTGATACATGTTTTCAAACAACCAAACTAGATTTTGGACGAATTCACTTAATTATCGGCCAACAACCTTCCAAAAGAAGTTACTTCCTATTTGGATAAGATGAACACAATCTAGTTAAGAAAAGTTGCCGAAATCGATGGTCATCAAGGAGCATGATGGGAAAGTTGTAAGGAGGATGATGAGCTGAAACATTTATCAGCCCAGGTCCATCATTATCCAATAAGGGAATATTATAGAAATGAATAATATTAATATGTATAGCTACAAATTCATTGTCTTCTTGAGAGGAGCCCCAGTTTCCACAAAATTCCCTTTTCACACTCCCAATCCCATTCAGACCAAACCTATCATTTCAACATCCAGATTTGTCTCCTTGAAGAAACGTAGACCATGCACCTATTAAACAATTCATTTCACATGGCCCCACATGGCAACATGGCCATGATGTCACTGCCATGACATCATCACATGACATCACATCATGTGCGTAACATGCAACATCTCTTCATATTCATGCCTACAATTTTTCATATTTACACCTAATGTTTTTCCATATTGTGTGATATTCATACCTATGATTCTCCATATTCACACCTAATAGTTTTCCATACGGTGTGATGAATGGTAATATTTATACGAATCTTTCCATTTCCTGTTCCATTTACCACATACATAACAATAACCATAAGACTAAGGTGTTTAAAAGATTTTAGTTAAAATCAATTTCACATGTATAATCTGTTCAATATTATCTAACAATTTAAGTTTTTATGTAAATAGAAGCTTAATAGTATCCACAGCCTATGAATTTGAAGCAGTCAACTTCCCATTTATAAGCCAATAGCTTGATTACAGGCAGTATTATTATTATATTATTAAATTAAGAAGATATTTTGTAAAACTTAAAGATTTATTATTTAATAACTTAAATTAACTTTTATTTAATTATTATAAAATTAATTTAAAACTTATTACATAATTTTTACTTTAAAGCTATATTTGATTCCTCAAAAAATTAAAAAAAAATGTGAGGGAAAGAAAATGAAGGCAAAAAGTAAAATAAATAAATAAAAAGAATTTTGTGGGAAATGAATTATTACTTATTTCAAAACTTAAAAGTTTTAAATAGATTTAAAGGTAATAAATTATTTTTATATACCATTTCAACTTTATTTAACTTATTTTTCATCTTCAATATAAATATTAAATAATTTTAAAATCTATAATTTTCTAATTAATTTTAGTTATAATTTTTGCTCTTATATTTATTATAATAAAATCAAATATAAGAAAATCATTTTTATCAATATTTTTTTTATTTAATATTTTTATGGAATTAAATAAGTAGTAAGAATGTTTGATAAAATTAATTTAAAACTTTTTCTAAATTATCAAATTAACTTAAACATCCATTCTAAAAATGAATATATAATTATTTCTAAGGTATGTCAAAAGTGTTTTAATTTCTAAAATCAACTTTTTACAATATTTTTTAAAACTAGAAATTAACATTTATTACTCATACGCAAGCTATTCTTTTTACTATTAAGTATTAACAGCAATGTCATTTACTTGTGAAGATCCAAAAAACTGTCTTTTTTTACTCCTTTCCATTTAATTATGGAACTATAAGACATTATTATTATTATTATTATTATTATTATTGTATATACAATTGCATCCGAGCCACACCCCCATTCTGGTCTCCCTCTCTGAAGAACCTCCCATGGCGGACATGGATGATGCGAAACTCATCCACCAACTCAACGGAGCTTTGTACCGTGCTCTGATGGAGAAGAAACCCAAGGATATGCTGGGTTGCTTCAAAAGGCTTCCAGAGGACGAAGGTCCATTGCACAAAATCACCATACATAAAGACACCGTTCTCCATATGGCCTGTTACTCCAAGCAGCGTGATCTCGCGCTCGAGTTACTGCAACTGTTGCCCCCCAGTCTTAACCAGCGACTCGCCAACACTAAAAACGATGTGGACAACACTATCCTCCACGAGGTAGCCACTTACAACGCCATGACTGACGTTGCCACTGAAATATTGAACAGAGCTCCGGAGTTGCTTACTGCTCGTAACATCCTTGGAGAGACACCTCTCTTTCGGGCGGTCCGGTACGGGAAGGATGAAATGTTCAAGCTACTAGCTGACAAGCTTGACCGTATGGGTTCTGAAACTGAAGAAGATCGTAAAGCCCGTTTGCGGAGGAATGATGGAACAACTATTCTCCATATTTCCGTATTTACTGAGAATTTTGGTGAGTTCTCAGTAAACCACTAGAAGGAAGATGGATTACCTCATAAGTATTTTAATTAGTGAAAATCTTAATTAATTTAGATTGAATTTTGAGTTGATTTCCACTTTTGTACCTCTAATCTAGTGCTAATATAGTTGTTTCTTTAATTTCTGAAAAAAACTATGTGAACAGACTTGGCGCTGTTGATTGCGGAAAGATATGGAGATTTAATTAGCGCCTGGGACTCTAACCAAATGACGGCTCTTCAACATCTAGCATGCAACCCATCGGCATTTCTCAGTGGATGCGAACACTGACATCTGAGGCGATTCATCTACTCTTGTATAGTATCTTTATTCTCTTCTCCACTCAATGGATTAATTAAATTTTTTTGGCACTGTTATAATTTTCATAAGGGTTTTCAGTATGTGCCCAAATACTTTGTAAAGTGGCTTACGTTCCTTTTGATAATAGCAAATTGAGTATTAATGCCTTTTCTTTTCTCTTCCTTTTGACAGAACTAAGAAAAGGTTTTCCAAATTCCATCAGTCTCTCTGTTTGTCATACTATCTGTTTTTCACTTTCCATCGTCTTTTTTTATTCTTTTTTTTTTCCTGAAGAATTACATCGTGGAATTCATACCAACCAAGCGTTTTTCAGGTATTTCAAACAAGGCCAGGGGAGGTCGGTGTCAAGATCCTAAATCTGATGGTAGCTTCTTGGGACTCTGGTACTCTACTGTTTATGTTCTTTGTCTAATGTCTTAAATGCTGATATGCAAAGAAAATTACCATTTGTTTAATTAGCCCTCCACTAGGGCAGATTTACGGCACATTTGAATGCTCTTCTTTTTTTTTTTTTTTTTTTTTTTTGGGTCCCATAAAAATTTTAATTTTTAATTTTTTATATTTTTTTTAAAGGAACATATGAGAGTTTCACAACATTTTTTAAGACAATTATAAAAAATAAAAATAAATAAATAAAAAATTGGGAATAGTTGTCAGTTATTTTTAAAAACAAAATTTTCTTAATTTAAATAATTCTTAATTATAAAAAAATAATTTTTGAAAATCATTTTATTTATCAACTCAAATATATATGGAAACAATATTCTTTACTTATTCTTAATATAAAGTTATTATACACCCGCCTACAATGCAAATATTTTCAAGGTATTCTCCATCTTTCCCATGGTTGTTTATAGTATAAAAAATAATTAAAAACACCTAAAATTTATTGTAAAGAATAACTTGTTATGAGAATAAACTCTGAAAAAATTATTTTGTATCAAAAGTCTACCAAATATGTTTTTCAAAAAAAAAAAAAAAACTAATTTTAAGAACAGTTATCAAACGTATTCTTAACTTCAACAAATTAAATGAATTTAGGTTTTTTTCTTAAGTTTCTGTGTAAAAATGAACCTGGAATTTGGCTTAAACAATCTTTTCTTAGTATTATCCATAGAGGGTCTTTTGCGCTGTCATTCATATGAAGCATTTGAATTTATTGTTCTTCGTTCTTGAGAAGTTTTCATGCTAAATATAAGGGAACTACTGACTTTTATTTTATTGAAAAGCTAAATCACGCTTTAGATGGCCATTTGGATAGCACTTTTGGAAGAAAAGCATAGATATGAAGCAGCTCGCGAACTTGCCAGTAAGTTACTAGAAGGTGATACTTCCTGGGAGGCTACGAATCCTCAAGCAGTGGACCGAGGGTCCATTTCTGTGCAAGAGAAAGGAGGAGACTCATCGGTATCATCAGAAGAAAAGGCAAAAGTGGATCCCTCTATTGCCCTGCAACACCCAGATGATAAGAAAGGAAAAACCTCTCCAAAATTCAATAGAACTAGATTCAACAATATCAGGAACAAGGAAACTCCATTGTTTTTGGCAACAATGTCAGGCATTCCAGAGATTGTCGATGAAATACTCAAGAAGCACCCTCAGGCAATTGAGCATTATAATGACCAAGGAAGGAACATACTTCATGTAGCGATCAATTACCGCCAGATAGAGATTTTTGATATGGTGGTCAAGATGGAAATGCCAGCAAGGAGGCTACTACGGGCAACAGACACTAAAGGGAACTCCATTCTGCATATGGTAGGAAAGAAAGGAAAACGCTATGTCTCGAGAAAATCACGATCCCCTGCAATCCAATTGCAAGAGGAGTTGCTCTTGTTTGAGGTGCACTTCCACTACCCCATTCATAATCTTGTTAGGGTCCATGATCCAGTAGCTTGAGTTAATACATGTTCCGAGTAAGAAGATTGAAAAGTAAACAAACAAATAATTCTATATACAGTAGTATTTTGCTAATTCATTTACCGGTATCATGTCTATTCCATCATTCTTGTTTTTATTGTCTTCCATCATTCTTGTTTAGTATTATTGCTAATTCATTTAAGGGAAAAAAAATTAAACTAAGGATTAAGAAGTATTGATCCAAAAATGATAGTGTTAAATGCCATAGAAACAAATGAGAGAAAAGCATAACAAATGAACTTCAAATTTTCATTATTTTTAGTACCAAAAGAGTGTTTGATAAATCAATTTAATGATTTAATATGATTTAATGGTATTGGTTAAATATATTAAGTATGTTTACTAAAATAAATTAATATTATAACTTAAAGTTAAAAATGATTTAATGTAATAAGTTAATTAAAATAATGACTTTTTCTAGATCATAAACGTTCTTTACCTTAAGTGGTCATGTCTATTCCTTCCTTTGTTTGTCTTTTATAACATGATTTGCTTAACATGAATATTAATTTAACTTGTTAGAAGTGTTATTGGTATCATGGATCAAGGTAAGAATACAATCATTGTTTTGTCATTTTTTTTAGTTCTTATATTTAATATGTCTTATGTATCAAAATTGATTTTTTTATAAAATAATTAATTATTTTTGCATATAGTTTAGTTTACAATTAGTATAAGAGCCAACCAATTTTGGATCATAAAACATAATTTTCAAATTTTGGTTGCATGATCTTATGAACAACTAAAATATATATATCGTGATGTGTATGAATGATGTATCAACAAACATTTTCAGTGTTTTATAATTTTAAACATGTGATTATGGAAATCCCAAGAGATAGTTTTATCTAGTATGTATGTTGATTTACTTGTTTGTTTGTGATTAATTATGTTATATGTTGTTCAATTTATAAAACAAGTATATTGATCAACCCAGCAGAGGATCATCACTATATTTGATTACATGATAAAAGCTCAATAATAAAAGACTGATAAGGTTTTACTCATTGGTGTTAAACTTCCTTATGTTTCAATACTTTTACTTAATAGTTATTGCATATTTATATAATTTATATAATTTATAAATTATTATAATTCAACTCAACATAAGGATTATAATAATATACTTTCTGTGTTATGTGATTGTAGTTCGATCCAATGAAAGAACTATGACATAATCTCTTATGTTTTATGATTAATGTGTTATCTAATTAATTTTTGTTGTAGTTAGATTATTGTAAAGTATAATGTTAAATATTATCATGACATAGAAATAATTTTTTACGAATTAGGTTTTTTTTTTTAAAAAAAAATTTATTAAGCAATGAATCCTATTGCTATTAAATAGTTTGGAATTGAACAATTAAGTGGGGGCAAATATTAAAAAATAGAATGAACAAATTAGAATTGTTTTTGGTTATACGGATTTAGACTGTCTACTTTGGAAAGCATTAATGAACAAAAGGCTC